>CAUYUJ010018772.1:0-2500 GCA_963575745.1 Prorocentrum cordatum
GGAGGAGGAGGAGGAGGAGGAGGAGGAGGAGGAGGAGGAGGAGGAGGAGGACTGTCTGCGGGCAGCCAGTGCGCACACCGTGCCTCCGTGGCGTCTCTCCCGAGGCGTTTCGGGCGATGCTCGGCCCACGAGCGGTGCTCGGTATCGTTTAACCGATCCCCATCCCCATCTCCATCCCCTTCGAGACCGCCCCCAAATTACCACCCCAGTCGGGGATACACCCCTCGAAACCCGAAGAGGACGACCTATATCACCATCTAGGGGGGTACATCGGCCAGCGGGGCCCAGGCCACGCCGCTGGGGATGGGGATCGGTTAAACGATACTTAGGTGCGGCAGCACTGCTTTTCTGCCTTCAGGGTTGGGAAACGATGCACCGCAGCGAGTTGGAGCGGAGCCTGAAGAGAGTCCATGTCATGATACACGGGCGTCCTTCGCGTAGATTGCATTGCAGCGCCTGAGAGGTTGGAGTCAGCAGCGGCCCTGGAGATTCCAGGGTGTTGATCTGGCCCAATCTGGCAGAGTCCAGCCAGAGGGGTTCAGCATGTTTTTCTCCCAGGGGATGCATCCAGTTTAATAAAGTTCGATTGCTTCGCAATTTGGCTATCTCTGGTTTAATCAGACGCGTGCCCGCAAGTGCGTTCGGCAAGGGGCTGATCAACATATGTTCGTGGTCGAATGTTAGCGAGGGGCTTATCAACGGTTTTGGACCATCTGTTCGCGAACGCTCCCGCGGACCACGGTCCAGGGACGACGTACAGTCGGCCTTGATTGGACAGGACACGCGAGAGGACACTAGACCCTTCCGAGGGCCACATCGCCGTAGGAGTGTAAGAAGGCACGTGTCGCGAGGCACAGGACACAAGTGTACCCTTGAGCTGGCAGGGTCGACCTACTAATCCGGGCCGACCGTAAGGGCCCAAGGATCCAACGAACATGTTTGGGCGCAAAGGTGTATGCTGGACGCGTCTGTAAGCTTGACTCGGCGCGGAGACCTCCCTGGAGTGGCAACCAGACCCAGACTATTGGCGTCGCTAGAGTTAAGTCGGGCCTGTCCCTATACCGGAGGAATAATAATCAAAAAATAGTCAGGGGACGATCTTTCGATTATTTTTGCCCTTTGGGGGGGGTATTGTTTGGGTACTTTTTATTTTTCGCCCAAAATCCCCCTGTAGGGGGACACGCCCGACTTAACGCTAGAGCACTCCCGACGGCCAGCTTCTTAGAGATTAGGCCCTTGCCGGCACCTTCCGTGCCCTGGGGCCATCCAGAAATTGCACGCCATGAGAAGATGGTCCCCACGTTGGGCTCGAGAGCTCCGCGGGCATGCGTCTGGCAAACACCGCGACGCCGGAATTCTGGTCGAGAAGGCTGGGCCACCTTCGCATCATGTTTCCGCTGCTGCTGAGATCGATGCTGGCATTCTTGCTCTGTCCTGCCGTTACTGCTACGGCCGCCAGCCTCATCGGTGTGATGGACACTCCCAGGTAGGCATACGTTTCGGCAGCACAGTAGTTTAGGGTGACGCTTGGCACTGTTCAGTTTCGCAGTGCCACGTTCTGACCGTGGCGCTGGCTTTCCCTCGGCGCGGGGACCTTTGGGACCTTGGCGCTTCAGGGCCCTTTTAGGGCCACGTTCCTGTACCCCCGCAGCGTTTCGGGGACCCACTGCCTTAACGTTTTCAGTGCAGGGGCCCTGGAAGTCCCGACCCCTTCCCCAGGGCTAGCCTTCAATCCTGTGTTGTTCTCTTGACGGTCCCGGGGCCTCGGTGAGGGCCCCGGAGGCCCGCACATGGAGAAGCGCCGGTGTAGTCTAGGTCGCCCCAGGGGGCGCGAAGATATCGCGCTTCGCACGTCGCGACCTCGGCCCGAGGTCTGCCCTTCTCATGGAGGCTTCGCGAGGGCGTGGAGACAGCCCGCGGGCCGCACATCGCGGGGCGCCATGCGCCAAGCTGGGTGGCCCATTTTTCTAATATATATATATATATATACACACATATATAATACTATATATCTATATATAACGGAACACGCCGAAGGGTCCGCGAAGCCCGCACAGGGCTGCCTTTTCATGCCGAGCCGTCCTTTGGCGGTCCCCGGGGCTCGGTGAGGCCCCAACCCGACGCCGAAATTTGTGGAAAGCCCCCGCCCCGACGTACCCCACCCCGCCCAAGCGTTGTGGAGGACGATCAGTGGAGAGGAAGCATGTTGCCAAACAATTTCCAGATGTCTAAAACATGTGTTAAACATGTTTTAAACATGTGAAACACATGTGTAAAACATGTTTAGAACATGTTCCCGACATTTTGAACACATTTTAAATTCAATGACAGGACTGTTAGGGTGTCCATTGTCGTGGCATCCACAACCCAAGCGTTACCGTTACCTGGGGCCCAGACCCCTTTCCCCGCCCGCGGGTAAGGACCGCTAGCCAGACCTGATCAACAAAAACATGATCTTTTCCCATCCCCGTTGTTGACGTAGCTCGCCCTCCGCTGCGGG
>CAUYUJ010018772.1:7500-95000 GCA_963575745.1 Prorocentrum cordatum
GAGGAATACCAGGAGGAAGGAGGAGGAGGAGGAGGGGAGGGAGGAGGAGGAGGAGGAGGAGAGGAGGAGGAGGCAGAGGAGGATGAGGAGGAGGGAGGGAGGAGGAGGAGGGAGGAGGAGGAGGAGGAGGAGGAGGAGGAGGAGGAATACGAGCATTTGGAGGAGGAGGAGGAGGAGGCGGAGGAGGAGGAGGAGGAGGCGGAGGACGAGGAGGAGGTCTCGTGCGTTTCTCCCTCTCTGTCCTCCCCTTCCCAGAGTGCTCAGGGACTTAGCTACTTCGCCCCTGAGGGATCCGTCGGATTGCTACCCCATGTGTCTTCTCACAGCTACCTAGTTTGATCACATCCCCCCAGGGGCGACCGCCCTTGGGGGGGGGGGGGGGGCTCCAAAACGACACTAGTGCCACGAGCTCTAGGGAGGAGGAGGATTATGATGATGTTGATGATGATGATGATGATGATGATGATGATGATGATGATGATGATGATGATGATGTGATGATGATGATGATGATGATGATGATGATGATGATGATGATGATGAGAAGGAGGAGGAGGAGGAGGAGGAGGAGGAGGAGGAGGGGGAGGAGGAGGAGGAGGAGGATGAAGAGGAGGAGGAGGAGGCTGATGATGAGGAGGAGGAGGAGGAGGAGGACCCGTGTAAATCCAAGACGCATCAACGATGTTGCAGTGAACCCTCCTTCCAAGAGTCCTCTTCATCGTCCAAGAATCTATTTTCTTTGCGGAAGAGCTCGGGTGGACGACAATTGTCCGAGAATCTTCCATCGTTCCAAAACGCAGTTCCTGGGATTCCCACGCCGCGAATCAAGGTGACTGCACGGGCAGTGCTCTAGTTTTGACCGCATCTTGGAAGTCGCAAAGACAAGCGCCACGCCGGCCCCCCCACCCCCCACCCCCTGATGCAAAGCTGTGGAGACCGACAAGAGACGACGGCAATAGACCTCATCGATGGCGTCGTCGCGTCGCTTCGTTGCTCAGCTTTGCATCGCTGGGGGGAGGGGGGGGTGGCGCGGGCTGCGCGTTCGCCCTGGCGCGGCGACAGATTCGGCTACCGCCGTATGGGCGCACCGCGGCATTTCCGCTTCGATCGCCGCCCGAACGGCGCAAGTTGGGGCAGCGCGGTCAGAAACTTTAGTACCTGGCAAGGGCCAAGATTGTCCGCGGTGCCACCAGAGCCTCCTGAGTGGGAAAAGTGCGGGGCCCCTTCTTTGTATACGCCATCACCAGGCGGCCATGGGAAAGGAACAAATCCTGCGCGCGACCGCCTTGACAGGGATGCCACTGCCTGCCCCCGCCAAGCGCAAGTATTTGCCACGTGGTCATGCGCGCAGATGGCGGCCGCATCAGGTCGCGAATAATTGCTCCCGGGCTTCCTATGGCAACACGGTGGTGGCGTATATAAACGATGCCCCCACGGAATTTTACACACCGCCCTTGAATATACACCACATGCAAGTTTTTTCTTGCGCGTGCAGCCGCTCGCCCAAATTACGCTGCACACGCGACATGTCATTGCCGCGAGATTTGACGCACCCTGCAACCCACCGCCGAAATAATAATCCGATCATCTGCATCAACTTCACCACCTGCGCCAGCAGCGCCACCAGTGTCGACGTCACCACAGACGCCAGCAGGAACGTCTGCAGCGCCGCCCCCATCATCATCAGCAACGGCATCGGCACAACTGCAAGTTTCGGCACCAACGCCAACTTCTGCAGCGACAGCAGCAACGACGCCTGCATTGACAGCAGAACCGGCAGGAGCACAGCCACCACCCCCGACGTCAACACCCACTTCCGCAGCGACGACAACGGCGATGCCTGCCACGACACCAGCACCAGCACCAGCACAGCCGTCAGCCTCGACGCCTCTGCTGACGCCTGCAGCGAAGCCAGCATTGACGCATGCATCGTCAGCAGCACCAGCACCAGCACATTCATTCAAGCCGACGTCAACACCGACGCCTGCAGCGACGATAGCAGCGACTCCCGCATTGACATCACCTCATGCACCAGCACAACCACCAGCCTCGACGCCCACCCCGACGTCAGCAGCGACACCATCCGCAATGCCCGCGTCGTCAACAGCATTGGCATCAGCACAGCCATCTGCCTCGACGCCAACACCGATGCCTGCAACGACGCCGGCAGGGACGACCGCATCGACATCGGCATCGGCACCAGCACGACGACCAGTCCCGACGTCACCACTGACGCCTGCAGCGACGCTTGCATCGATGGCAGCAGTGGCACCAGCACAGCCACCAGCCTCGACGACAACACCGACGCCTGCAGTGACGACATCAGGGAGCCCGCGCGCTTCGCCAGCCAAGTGCGCGACGCCCGCGAGCTGCGCCGCGAGGAGGAGGAGGAGGAGGAGGAGGAGGAGGAGGACGAGGAGGAGGAGGAGGACGAGGAGGAGGAGCAGGAGGAGGAGCAGGAGGACGATCCGGAGGAGGAGGAGGAGGAGGAGGAGGAGGAGGAGGAGGAGGTGCCGGGGCATCCCCTATCGTCCCTGTCAAATAATCGTGGCATCCCCTATCGTCCCTGCCAAATAATCGTTGCAGAGTGATCGCGGGCCGTCCGCGCATGGTTCCAGATTTGCCGCAGCGTTTTTTTGTTTGTTTTGTTTCTTTGGGGGTCTTTTTCATACACATATATATAGATATAAGCAAATCCCAACCGTTGTTTTTTTGACAGGGGCGCTGGGCCTGCTCACGTGGATCCATGTGTTCCCCCCCCCTCGTCCCAGTCCAACGACAGTGCAAAGTGATCGCGGGTCGCCCGGGCATGAGCCACATCCATGGTCCTCCACCTGTGCATCCAGCATGTCTCCTCTGGATGTTGCGCATGCGGGTCCAGCTATGTGTGTGTGGGTGTGCGTGTTGCATCTTACGGGTGCCTTGTGGTCGCGATTCTCATGAAGATCTAGGGCGACGTTGTTGTAAACTGTATCCCTACGCGATGGCAGAAGCCCTAGAGTCCCCTTCCACGTCCCTTCTGCCTCATGCCTCCTCCCTCTGCCTCCCTCCTTGTTCTTTCTCCCTGCTGATCACTCATCCTCTCTCCTCTCTCCTCACTCCTCCACTCATCCCTCTTCTTTCCTCTCTCCTCCCTTCTCACTTCTCCCAACTTCCCCCTTCCCCCCTCTTCCTACTCCTCCTCCTCCTCCTCCCTCTTGCACCGCCTCGTCCTCTCGTCCTCTTTATCCCTCCCTCTGCACTCCTCCTTCCTCCTTTGCCTTTTCCTCCTGTCGATCCTCCTCCCTCCTTCTCCTTGGCCTCTCTCCTCCTTCATCCGCTTACTCCTTCTTCTTCTCACTCCCCCCCCCTCCCTGCCCCCCTCCCTCCTGCTCCACACTTTGGGAGGGATCGGGCCAGAAAAATAATCTCCTGCCCCCCGTCCCTCCCTGTCCTCCTCGCTACTTCTCCTGTCCCACTTTCCTTTCCTGTGGATCGTGCATCTCGTCGAAGGGGCTTGTGGCTTGCCCGAGGGACGGACTTGGACGACTGCCTGTTCGAGTGGATAAAGGTTAGCGTGGATCTCGAGCCGCTCAGGAACCTGGGTCCGCTGCAGGACAGACGCCCTGCGCGTGCAATCCTGAAAGGCGTGATTGCAGGTATGCAGGTGGAGGGGGATACCACGACGGCGGGGGCAGCGATGGTGATGCTTCTGGTGCTGATGACGACGATGACGTTGGTGACGACGTTGACAGTGACAACTGTGATGCTGATCTCACGACCACGACGCGTGAGGGCGGTGAGACTGACAGCAACGATGACGATGGCTGTGGTGATGGCAAGGCTGTGGGGTGAAGAGTGTGATGGTCACTGTGGGAAGGCCATGATGGGAAGGCGGGGGGGGGAGGGAGAGAAGTAATCATGACATCCCTCCTTCCTCTTTCCATCCTCCCTTCCCCACTCCCCCCTGCCGTCTCCCCCCTCCCTCCCTCCCTCCCTCCCTCCTCCTTCCCCCATAGCCTTCCCTCTCCATCTTCATCATCCCCTCCTTCTCGTTCTCGTTCTTGCTCTCGTCGTCGTCGTCGTCGTCGTCGTCATCTCCCTCCTCCTCGTCGTCGTCGTTGTCGATCTCATCGTCTTCGCCGCCACCGCCGTCCTCGCCGTCGCGATCTTAGGCCTTATCCTGGGCTCGTCCTGGAGCGCGTTGTCCGACTAGGACCCCCCAGGCGGACCCGGCCGTGGCGACGAGGGCGCTACAGGAGGGCCGGCTACGGCGAGCAACGTCGCAATCATCTTTCCTTCTCCTCTCGTCGCCGTTGCTGCTGTCATGGCGCCAGCATCGCAGAGAGATTTCGTCCGGAAAACGATAGGGTGGGCCCGGAGTGTCCTGGAGAATCTTGAATTCCGAGCAGATTTTTTTGTGCCAGGAATGAAGACCAAAAATCATCCACGCAAAATTCACTTCGTTTTTCGCTCGCCACTTCGGGCACAAATCCACGCAGAAATCTGCTGCAGCACGTCTGCAAGGCCGGTGCAATGACCGCTGTCGTCTCTGCACCGGCCGCGGGCACGGGGCCTCAGCCGCTGCCGCCGCCGCCGCTGCCGCTGCCGCTCGCCGCCGCTGCCGCCGCTGCAGGAACGCGGCCGCTGCGGCTTCGGCCCGCCTGGCGAGGGCGGCCGCCGCCGCCGCGAGGAGGAGGAGGAGGAGGAGGAGGAGGAGGAGGCGGAGGAGGAGGAGGAGGAGCAGGAGGAGCAGGAGGAGGAGGAGTCCCCCGCGGCCCGCAGGCCCTGCGCCTGGACTGCCCGGCGCCCGCCCGGGGCTCGGCCTCGGCAATATCTCCCCCCCCCGCGCGCCTCGGCTCGCGCTCGCCGTGCCCCCTCTCGGCCCCGTCCGCCTTGGCCGGCGCCACGGGGCCGGCGGGCCCACGAGCAGCATCGACCGCGGCACGTGCAGCTCAGCAGGAAAAGAAACACACAGACACAATTAATCGTCGATTCCCCAGAAAATATAGGAAAATATGGGAAGTGGGGGGGAAGACAGAAACCCAGAAAATATGGGAAAATATGGGGAATATTGTTATTTGTGTGTATTTATTTGTGTGTCCTCGGGCCCCTTCAGCAGCGCCGATGTGGTGGCGGCCCTGGCGTGGGCGTTCCGGGTGGAGCGCCGCGGGTAGCCCAGAGCCGGCCGAGGTCGAGCTCCTCCTTCCAGGTGCCGGCAATGCTCGGGCCGCCATGCCATCAGCGGCACCGTAGCGGGTGCTCACCGGCGGGTGCTTTGGAAGGTTGCCGAAAGTTGGCCTTTTGAGGGCCTCTTGCTGGCAGTGCAGCGCTGCCCACATCGGGGAGGGTTGGGTCCGCCGGGTCACTGGCCAACGTGCCCGTCAGTGGAGTCCCCGTTGGAGGGGCGCTGCGTTCCAGGGAAGGGGCGCGCCGAGCTCGGCCGGACGCGGGTGGCCCGGAGGGGCCAGAAGCCCTCGCGTCGTCCCCCCCCCTCTCGACTAGTTGACTAGTGATGCGTGAGAGGGACCCTCAACCGGAGTGACCTTTGGTGCGGGCCCACTGGGGTCCCCCGATGGCCGCGTGCGGTGCGACAGTGGTGTCTTGCGCGCTTGTGTGTGGCCGCCTCGCGCCCCCCAACAGCCGCGCAGCCAAAGGGCCACCATTGCCCAGCCAGCGCCGCTCCTACGTGCACCCGGCCCTCGCGGTCCTCGCTGCCACCCGGGCCCCCCCCCCCCGGCGGCCGCGCGAGGCCCTCCGCGGGGCCTTCGAGGCTCCCCGCGCGGCCCGGGAAGGGGGCCGTGCAGCCGTAACTCGGGCAGGTCCCTCAACGGGAGGAGGAATACTCGAGAGCCGTGAAGAGATAGTCTGGTGACGATGTTCCGTGTTTTTATTTGGTGCTTTGATAATGTTTTTCCCTACCTAGGCTCTGCCTAGAAGGGTTCTTGCTCGGTATGCTTAAAGGGCCGGGCAGTGCAACTCGCCCCGGGCGGTTCCCCCAGTATCCGCCCCGCGGTTCCCCCAGTTACGTCCCCTTAGCTTAGCGTTGCTTTCAAAACCCGCCTGTAGGAGGACATGCCCGACCCAAGGGTCGCCTCCCAGCATCCCTGCGCCGTGCAGGCCCGAAGGGCCAGGGCCGAGGAGGGTGCCGGGAGGCGAGGAGCCTCCCGAGGAGGAGGGGGCCCTCCTTGGGAGGCTTCCTCGCTGCCCGCCCCTTTGGGCCCCCCCTCCTCCTCCTCCTCCTCCTCGTCCTCCTCCTCCTCCTCCTCCTCCTCCTCCTCCTCCTCCTCCTCCTCCTCCAGGTAGGGAGGCTGTTAGGGAAGAAAACGGGGGGTGACAGGGTGATTGGGCTCATGTCTATGTTCTCTAGGACCTGGTCCCTTGCCCGTGAGGACAATGTGCGCTCGTGGTCACAGGACAACGAACCAGCCTGGGACGCCGCCGTCGCAGGGAATTCCGCACTTCGAGAAGCCTTTTTACGTGCTCTTCGGGATGAATCGATGTTTCGTCTTGGCACGGCTTTCGGCGAGGGCCTTATCGACATCAAGGGCTTCTATGATGAGGTGCAGTGGGGCCCTCTGGCGTCTTCCGCGTTGCGTCTGGGGTTCCCTCCTGTGGTGCTGTTCTTGGAGCTCCAGATGTGTTTGGCGCCCCGCACCGTGGCTCAGTTGGGTTCCTATTCAGAGGCTTTCCAGGCGTCGCAGAGTATCATCCAGGGGCTTCGGAGTGGTACTCGTTTTGGCCGATGTCTTGTCTATTTTTATCTAGCAGAAGTTAACGAGGGCGACCCCAGACATGTCTTTCCGCATATGGATCGACGATCTCACCCAGCACTATGCAGGTTCTAGGAAGGCGGTACGTGCCAACTTGTACCGTGGGATCCTTTCAACGTGCCAAGAGTTGGAAGGTCATGGTCTGCCAGTTTCAGAGAAGAGCATCATCCTTTGCTCCAACGTCGCCGACAGCAGGGCTATGATCGCTCGCCTTCGCCGTCGGGGATTTAAGTTGCAGCACGGCCAGCAAGCATGTCTTTTAGGAGTGGATCTCGGTGCTGGCCGCATTGCCAGAGCCACCAGAACCAAGCGCAGCCAGAAGACCAAAGTCATGAACGCTTGCATTCGACGCTTCGCTCAAGCCTCTCGCAAATATGCTCGGACTGGTATGATCGAACGTGCTGGCGCTCAGGCGGCATGTACGTACGGGCATCACGTGTACGGAGTTTTCGGTGAATTTCGGTTGCAGTGTCGGCGGCGTCTTGGGCATACGTTATCTTCTGGTTCCCGCGGGAGGTGTCTTACCACGGTTTTGGACCTCAGGGCCGATGGTCACGATCCAGGGTACAAGCTTCCAAGGGAGTGTCTACAGCTATGGCTTCGCACGTGGATGCAGGAGCCTGCTATTCGCCCAGCGGTGCGTGCAGCGTGGCCTCGTGTTGTTTCACAATTGCGGCAGCTTGCCCAGCGGCAGGTAGCCCAAGCAGTGCGAGGCCCCATTTCAGCAGTAGTGGCTTACCTTCTCGAGTACGGTTGGGACCCGATCTCTCCGAGCGAATGGCATACGCCCCCCGATGATGAAGGACCAGGTGCAATCTGGACGTTTCCCGATGAGGTTGTATCGGGTTCTAAAGATATCAGCGGGCTTATCCAGGAGTTCGAGGATTCGGTTCGCGCTCGACAGTGGGCCACAGCCATTCGGCATTTCTGCGGCGAGGGGCTGCAGCACGGTGCCGACAACTTGTCGTACAGGCGTGTTTTGAAGGCTCTCGGCGACGTGCCCAAGCTTGGGGCCAAGCTCGCAGAGACACTCTTTGCGATCGCCGTCGGTGAGACTTGGCCGAAGTCCAGGGTCAAGGACGAAACCAAGGCCGACGTTAGCGAGATCTGCCAGCGTTGCGGCGAGGAGCCAGAGACTCCGCTGCATCGTGGATGGACGTGTCCATGTAACACAGGCAGTTCAGTATATAGGGAGTCGGACCATCTGGTCCCGAGAGCGATTTCTGGGCAGGGCTCTGAGTCTTGCTTCTGGTTCCGTGGGGCCATTCCTGCTCCCTGGACCAAAGTTCCGCCTCCCTCTTCAGGTGAGTCTTGGAGAGTTTATCATGACAGTGGCGATTTTCATGGTAGTGGGGGCCTGGGGCATGGGTCCGTCGAGGACCCCATCGTCGTCTTTGGGGACGCGAGCGGTGGCGAAGATAGCCGCGACTCTCGGCTTCGGCGCGTCGGCGTCGCCGCCTGCACCCTTGCGAGTTTCAGTCAGCCCGAGGTCCGTGCTGCTGTTTTCGGTCCGTTGCCAGGTCTCGTGCAAACGGTTCCGTGCGGGGAGCTGTGGGGACTCTTGTTGGCCATCAAGTTCTCCTGCGGGGCCCTGGTGTACATCACCGACAACAGCGGGGTTATCGACGGGTGGTTCAATAAGTTATATATGACCCCGTCGGGGTCTAATCAAGCAGTCTGGAAGCTCATCGGCAAGGCTCTCGAGGGTCGTGATATGTCACTGGTCACTGTCATGCAAGTGCCCTCTCACCTCGAGGCCTCCCTGGTGGTTGCGTCTTCTCGGCCTGAGTGGATGTTCGTGGGAAATCAAGCAGCAGACGAGTTTGCCCGCGTGGCAGCCGCAGAAGCTCGTGTCAGTATCGTGGTCCGAGCCAAAATTGCACAGGTCGAGAGCGACGCTGCACTCGTCCGCAGGCGTCTCCTCCGTTCTACGCTGGAGGCCATCGCGTGTGCTCCTCCGAGGCCCAGTGCATCGAGTTCAAGGCAGGAGCGGCCCCTACCTCCCCCCTCTCCTTGCACGGTCTCGGTGTTTGAGACCGTCCACAGCCTCGACGAGTCGTCGAGGCGATGTGTGCGTTGCTTTTGTAGCTCGTCTGCCGACGCCGCCACTTTGTGGCGAAGAGCCCGTGTTTCCCTCCTGTGTCTGTTGGTTCAGTTCTTTATAGGCTGCCGAGGGGTCGACAGGTACATATCGGGGGGGGCTGGGTCCACGAATCCCACAAAATGGTTTATCATGTGTCTCTGAAGTGTTGGATTTGTAAGAAGTGTGGTTCTTTCGCTAGTCAGCAGCTGAGGCCAACCTTGGCCAAAGCGTGCGATGAAGTGTTGACCGACACTCGCAAGATGTACATTCAGAGGTTTTCCGAAGGGCTATGGCCCAAGGATCAGGGTAAGTCCTCGAACCGAGCGAAGTCCTCGTAGTTCGGGTCTGGCTTGTTGTCGTTCTGTCATTCTTCGCACTGCGATGGGGCCGATTTCGATTCCGATTCCTCCTCCTCCTCCTCCTACACCTCCTCCTCCTCCTCTTCCTCCTCCTCCTCCTCCTCCTCCTCCTCTCCTTCTCCTCCTCCTCCTCGCCGGGTCCCGCAAACCCTGAATCGAGCACCGCCTGTGGACGGGTCGGTGGAGACAGGCGAGGCGTACACTGTGCCAATCGGCGCGCCCGAAGTGGGCACGTGAGAAATTGGTGCACTGCCCAGCAACTTACCACCCACCAGCCCACCCCAACCCAACCCGCAGGCCTCACTTTGCTCTCCATTCCCAGTGGGGGCGGGGTCGGGGAACATCGAGAAAACACATCTGGAACCCGTACGCACCCCCCCAAACCCGAAATTCGGGTCTTCGGTTTGGGTTGGCGTGGTCTGGTAGGTCGTCAACAGCAAAGGGTCCAAATCCGACAGTGGCCGCTGTTGGGCGGGCGACTTTGTGTCCCGGGTGCTCGTCGCGTTCCCTGCCCCCGCGCCCCTCCGCACGCCGCCGGCGTCGGAACCTTTTTCTTCCCGCGCAGTTTCTTGACGGCCCCGAGGCGCGGTGAGGGCCCCCCCGAGGCCGATAATAGCGAACACCTCCCGTTGCGTTAGGTCGGGCATGGCTTCCTATAGGCGAATTTCGGAAGGGATATGAGAAGTAGTCAAACGATGATCAAACAATTCGCCAAAACAAAACACAGAGCATCGCCACCATGCTATCTTGTCAGTATTCTCGAATCTTCCTCCACGCCTCCTCCTCCTCCTCCTCTGCCGCCTCCTCCGCCTCCTCCGCCGCCGCCGCCGCCCCCTCCGCCTCCTCCGCCGCCGCCGCCGCCGCCTCCTCGTCCTCCGCCTCTTCCTCCTCCTCCTCCTCCTCCTCCTCCTCCTCCTGCCGTTTTGCGCTCAAGCCATTGAGCGTTGCAGGTGCAGGATTCAAAACGGCACTTCGTGCCTGCGAGTCATTCAGCTTCGGAGAGGGCCGTTCCCTCACACGTTCATAATGATTTCGCCGCCATGGGGAAGGGCGGCTATGGCAAGCGTGGCCCTGGAGGTCAGGGAGACAAGGGCGGCAAGGGTGGCAAGAGCTTCCCTTCGGCGGCCGCCCTCGAGCGGGAGTTCGCGCTGTTCGACGGTGGCGGCTCTCCTCCTCCTCCTTGGGCTGCACGCATTCCTGGGCTGCAACAAGATGCTCCTCCAGCCCTCTGGACATGCTCGGCTTGCGGCTGCAGGAAGAACGAAATGCGCTGGTCTCGCTGCAAGCATTGCGGCTCTCAGTGGACCCCGTTCCAGCCATACACGCCCTCCTCCTTCGGCACGCCTGGTGGAGTCTGGTCAGCTGGCTTCAGTGGCAGCCTGCCGTTCTCCCCTTTTGCTGCTGCTCAAGGGCCTCCAGGCACCTTCGCGCTCGGCGACAATGGTGGAGGCAAAGGTGGCAAGTCACCGGGCGGTCCAGTCAAGCCAGAGTCCCTTCTCTCTCGGGAAGAGCATGCGTCTTTGGCGGAGTTGCTGGCCAAGTCTGGCGACGCGCTGGGAGCGGCCAAGCATCGTGAGCTGGCCAAGCCTCCACCTGCGGTCAAGGAGCCCACCCTGCAGCACCAGGTCTCCATGGCCCACAGCAAGCTGCGCGGCCTCGAGCGGAAGTTGCAGGGCGCTGTTCAGAGGTGCGAGGAGTGGTCGGCGCAGATGGTGGAGCAGCGTGCATTGGTCACCAAGTTCACTGAGGAGTGCGAGCAGGCCGACGCTGAGCATCGTCGACTTGTGGCCGCCCTACATGCTCAGACGTCAGCGGCTGACTTGCAGAAGGAGCCAGTTGACAAAGCCGTGCCATGTTCGCTGTCTTCGATCATGGACGGGTCCTTCACCGACAAGCTGGTCATCGACCCCTCGGAGCTGCTCGGTGGCGTCGAGGATTTCGAGCTCTCGGAGGCCGACAAGGAGGAGCTCGAGAAGAGGGGCAACCAGCTGCGAGAGGGCATCCAAAAGTTGGCACAGCGTCTTTTCGCGCAGGCCTCCGAGACTGCCAAGAAGATCCAGGAGGCACACAAAGAGCATCTTGGACGCCTGGCCAAGAAGAGGAAGACTGACGAAGGTGCAGCTCCTGGCGATGGCGGAGGTGGTGGTGCTGAGGCAGCCGCAGCCGATTCTGCCACTGGTCCTGCGGCAGCAGCAGCGCAGCCTACGGAGGTGGATGCTGAAGCTACCGCTTCTGCTGCTCTACGCCAGCGGGCCGCCAAGATCATTCAGCATGGGCAGCCTGAACAAGACCCCCCCCCCCCCTGCTGCCGCGTGAGCTTCAGCGGGGGGGCCTTCATCGTGAACACGTTCAACCCAGCGGCACGCTCACTTGCCCAGCCTGGCACATGTTCTCTCCGTTCCCCTCGGCAGGGGACTTTAATGCTCTGGGCCTCGGCCTTGCACCTTGGGGCGGAGACGAGAGTTGCCCAGGCTGGCAAGCAGAGCCCGCACCCGCTGAAGCTGCAGTCGACGCTCGCCCTCGTGGGTACCTTCAGCCTGCTGCTGACGGAGTAGGGCAGTCTTTTTCTTTCGGGACCGTGGACCTCGAGGCCTCCGTTCCTCCTGAGCTGCATCCTGGATCCCTGGATTTTTTCTGGGGTTGTCTGGACATGCCGTCTTGCCGTGAGAACCTCCAGGGAACGTTCGTTAAAACTGGAGGATCCCTCGAGCAGTACCCACCTTTTGCTCGAAGCAGCTTGGAATCTTTGGCTAGGACGCTCCCCCAGCCTCTGGTGGCACCTGTTTTCGGGACTGGTGAGCTTGGCGCCACCAGGGCACCATCTTGCTCGGCCTCAGTGTGCAGTCTCAGCTCTTTTGCCTTTCGGCGTTCCCGCTGGACCCCTCCCCATGTGAAGCGACCGTCTGCCTTTGAGAGATCGCACTCGTCGCTCAGTGGTGCCGTCAAGCACACCCTTTGGAGGGCCAAGCGAGTTCTTGCCTCTGGCATCGCCAGCTTTGCACGTGCTGTTCACAGTGCTGCCTCTTGCGAGGCGCATTTTTTTCGGGTTTGCCAACCCGTGTGATGAATATCCAGTGCTCGTTGACCTGCAGCCGAGCAGTCCTGTTGAGTTTTTCAGCGGCCCCT
Source organism: Prorocentrum cordatum (assembly GCA_963575745.1). NCBI lineage: Eukaryota > Dinophyceae > Prorocentrales > Prorocentraceae > Prorocentrum > Prorocentrum cordatum. The sequence goes on from CAUYUJ010018772.1 coordinate 19,821, forward strand.
CGGATCCTTCGGTGAGTTTCGTCGCCTCGGGTTCCCCTGAGGCCTCTGGAGGCCACTGCTCGGCCCTTCTGGACAGTCTTGATATTTGCATCCACACGGTGAATTGCAACCGATGGTCGACCATGAAGGAGCTCATGGCCAAGACTCCTGCGCACATTATCTTGTGTCAGGAGCACAGGATGCGAGAGGAGGAAGATCTCTCACAAGCCTCGGCGTGGTGTGCTCGCCAAGGGTGGAAAGGCATCTTTACCGCGGCCCACGGTACCGCTTCTGGTTCCACGTCTGCTGGCACTTGCATCCTTGTCAGAGACTTTCTCGGCCTTCATGAGCCCCCTGGGGGGGGCGGTGGTTGCTGTTGGCAGGGCGACTGCTGGCATAGTGCACCTCCCGCGAGGTGATCGTTTCGCTCTCTGCTCGGTTTATCTCCATCACTCTGAAGGGTTGTCTGAGCGTAATGTCGATCTCCTGGCCACTATTGGGGAACGTATGTCGTCCCTTTCTCTTCCGTTTTGTATTGGAGGGGATTACAACATGGATCCAGGCACTTTAGCCAGTTCGAAGTTCGCTGAGAAGTTGGTGGGGCTGCCTGTGGTGGCCGAGGGGCACACTCATTTTGGCGAGGGCCCTCCGTCTTCCCTGGACCACTTTGTGTTTTCGGGGGGTCTTGGTAAAACGGTCAAGAGCTGTGAGGTCGTTCAGGACACTACCTTGAGCCCCCACAGGCCGGTGCAAGTTGCGTTGCATGCTTCGTTCGGCAAGTTGAAAGGTCTCAGCTTCAGGAAGCCCCCTCCTCTCCCTGCCACGGCTGTGATAGGACCGCGTCCTGCACCCCCTGACTGGAGTCTTGTGCGTGAGCTTGCTGACCAGGCCTCCCATTGTGTTGCTGTTGGTGACGCTAGGGGCGCATCGTCGCTTCTTTCGCCTTGCTATGCTGCCTGGGCTGACAAAGCCGAGGCTGAGCTTGTGCCGATTTTGGGACAGTCTGTCCCCTGTCTTGGTTCGAGATCCAAGGGCCCTCAGCTTGTTTGGAAGAAGCTTGTCGGTCGTGATCATGCTATTCGGGATCCTGAACATCATGCTGTGCGGTGGCTCAGCGTCCAATATCGGGCCCTAGCTTCGCTCCTGGATTCGAACCAAGGCGATACTCCTCAGGCGAAGTCGCTGACGACGCTGCTACAGGAGCCTCCGCACCATTTTGAGGTTTCTGCTGCTCTTCGGCCTCTCTTTGATGAGGTTGCCCGTGCTGTCGCCAAGCCTTGTCGGGATCTCTTTGGGGGTAGGTGTTACGACGTGGCTCTTCGGGACAAAATTGACGTTGCGGTCAGCAATGCTCAGTCTGCTGCCAAGAAGAGATCCCGTCAAAGTTGGCAAGCTTGGATTCGCGCTGGCCTGGATGAGGGAGCGAAAAGAGTTCACATGTTTACCAGGGACCCGTCCCCTTGGAAGGCCACCACCACCCTTTCAGCTGATGGCACCATCGTGTCTGATCCCCTGGCGCTTTTGGCTTCGGAAGGTTTCAAGTTTGCCGCCTTTTGGGGCCAGGGCTCTGGGGCCTCTAGGGCCCCCCCCCCATCTCTTGGTCCGACTCTGCCGAGAGTTTCGGCCGACGAAATCAGGGAAGTCTCCAAGAAATACAAGAGGGGTTCAGCGGTTGCCTATGATGGCTTCAGTTGTCGTCACTTTCAGTACTTGTGTGATGATGCGTTGAACTCGCTCGCCGTCTTGTTTGAAGTTATGGAAGCGCTCGGTGAATTGCCCGAGCAGATTTCTGCCGTGCTGCTCGCGCTTCTCTCGACGCCCACTGGCGGCTACAGGCCTATAGGGGTGTTTTGCTCCTGGTACAGGGTGTGGGGGAAGCTGCGGCGCCCCTTCGCCCTCGCCTGGGAGCAAGAACACCCCCGTAGGTACTGGGCTGCTGGTGGGCATCGAGGTGCTGCTGACGTCGTTTGGAGGCAGTCTGTTCGGGCTGAGCATGGCACAGCGTCGAAAGAGGTTTCGTGCAGTGTGTTCTATGATATGCTTAAGTATTACGAGACCATTGACCTTGTCAAGTTGATGTCCCAATGTCAGAGACACGGTTTTCCCTTCCCGATTGCTCGCCTTTGCATATTTGCCTTTCGGTGTGGCCGTTTCCTTTTCCTGGGTGGCATCCTCACGGGCCCCTTTTTTTGTTGAACGAGGGGTGGTGGCGGGCTGCAGCTTCGCCACCACCCTCATCAGGGTCTTTGCCCTCGACGCGTTCGACTCGATTCCCTTGTCCCCCAGATGTGACCTGGACATTTACATCGATGGTTCGGGGATTTCTGCGACGGGCCCTCGTCACCGTGTTATTGCCTCTATTGTCTCCAGCTCGCAGGCCTTGCACACGGCTGTGACCGACATGCTTGGCTGCAGTATCGCCCTGTCCAAAGTGTGCACGGTCTCCTCTAATAGGGCGGTGGCCAGAGAGGTTGGCAAGCAGCTTGGCAGTCTGGCAGGCAGGATCGAGGATGTTACTGTCAACTTAGGTGTGGACTACACGGCGGGCAAGTCCATTCGTGCCTCTGGTCGGGCTAGCAAGCTCAAGTCGAGGCTGGCTACTATGTGCCGTCGGGCTAAGAGGCTCAAGAGGCTTTCAGGTGACCTTGGGAGAAAAACTCTTCGGGTGTTTTCCTCGGGCCCTCTTGCGGGCGGCTCCTACGGGGCCGACACTGTGGGTGTTTCCGACCACGACCTGTTATCGATGCGGAGACAAGCCTTCTCGACTGTGCGGCCGTTTTCTCAGGGCAGGAGTCTCGCTGCCTGCTGTATTTTAGCTGGAGATCCCACCTGGAGGGCGGCTTGCGCGCCTGTGCTTAGGTGGGGAAAAGAAATATGGCTTGCTCAGACTAAGGTCTTCCCGCACTCCCTGGCCCTCAAGGAGCTGAGAGATTCTTGGAATGCCGTCTGGGGCCTTAGCAGGATCAGTTGGGGTCTTGTTGGGGGTCCTGTTTCTGCCCTTAGGCTTAGCCTGGTCAGGTTAGGGTGGCATATGGACAACTTCATGACCATTATTGATGACAGAGGGTACCACATCCCCCTCAGAGTGACCTCCCCTGCTCCTTTGTGTATTTTTGTCGGGAAGGTATGATCAGAGCTCTGGAAAGGGATTTGGGTTGCAAATGGTCGTCTGGAGGCCGCCTCTGCTTGGATGTCCCCCGAGCCGCTCTTGCGTCTAGCAAGCTTTCTGCCAGTGAAAAAGGCATGGTGCGAGCTCTGGCGTGTAACGCCATCTGGACTCCTGATCGTGCCATTGCCTGTGGATATCATGTTTGTTCTAAGTGCGTCCATTGCGGTGCGGCAGATTCGCTGCACCACCGTCTGTGGGTATGCCCACATGTGTGCGATCAGAGAGCGGAGCTTGCTGAGGACTGGATCATTGCTGCGGCCCTAGACACTGAGGCTGAGGACTACTCGGACCTCCTTTTCTGCTTCGGGGCTTTCGCCCATCCCGCCGATGCCCTTCCGAGGCCCTGCCTCGAAGGTAATGTGGTGTTCCGCTGGCATCGTGATCTGCTTGAGGGCCCCGAAGGTTTCGAGGCTCCCCAGGAAGGTGCTGTCTGGGGTTCGCTGTTTCTCGACGGGTCTTGCAGGCGGCACATAATTCGTGAACTTAGCCGTGCGTCGTGGGCCATCACGATGCACAACGACAGTGGGGACCTTTTAGGGGAGGTTATGGGGCCTGTGTGGGCTCAATGCCCTCAGACCCCGCAGGCTGGATAATATTTAGCTCGTGGCATGGCTGGTAATATGGCCAAGTACCCTTCCACCCTGTTCTCATATTGCTTGAATGTGGTTAAGCATTCTAAGTTGCCTCCTGTCGAGCGCCTCTCGGGTAAGAGGGTGTACAGTGACATAATCATGGAAGCCAATGCTCGAGAAGGCACGTGCATTAAGGCTATTGTCAAGGTCGCTGCTCACAAAGATTTAGATGAAGCTGGCATCGACCAGTTTGAACGGTTTTGTCGCAAATGCAATAACGATGCAGACGCGGCGGCCAAAGCTGCGCTTTCGTTTCATGCGACTGATGTTAATGGCAGTGAAGATCTCAGCAAGAGGATTGACATTGCCAAATCAGTGTGTCGACTGGGGGCCAAGCTTCTTTTAGAGTGGCCCCGTCTAGACTTATCTGATGCCGAATACATTCCGCCTGCCCCCAAGCCCAGGTTTTCCTGGGACAAGCCTGGACACGACTGGGCCCCCTGGTCTGGTGTGTGGCGTTGTCGTGTTTGTTTGCTGGGTTCCAGGGCGTCTGGTGTCCCTGATCCTGGTATATGCACGGGCAGGTGCAAGCTTGATGAAGGTGTGCTTGTTTCACTGCGACATCGTGTTTTGGCTTTCTCCTGCAGTGACGGTTCGCACCTTTTTGTTTGCGTGAAATGCCGCTACCACAGCACAGGTGCACGTGTGGACGGCCTCGGGAAGTTTTGTAACGATCGGCCCTCCAGGCATGCTGAGTATTCTTGGAGGGACCTCTGCCGAGGAATACATCCGAACCCCAGGAAGCGGGATGTGACGGTGAACACTCACCAGATCTGTGCTCTGTTTGGTTCTCAGGCCGAGGAGCCTTCCTCGTGCAGCAGGGCCGTGGTGGCCCCAGCTGGGAACCATTCGGTGGAGGAGGAGGCGGTCCCTGCTTCCTCGGTCGAGCCTCCCCCCCCCTCGGAGGAGGAGGTCCGTCAGGCCCGTCAGGCCCGAGAGCTCAGCGTCGCTTCTAAGTCCCTCCGCCTTCTTGAAGCCGCTCGGAGCGGCAGTGAGGGAAGGAGGGACCTGGATGCTGAGTCGGGTTCTTCTGACTAATATTATCCTGCCACCTTCGTGGCTTTACCTCCTTGCCTCAGTGGCATGGTGGATGCAGCAGCGATTTCCCAGCCGTCGCTGCTGACAGTGAGAGGCTGTGCGGGCGTTGAGCTCAAAAAAAATCCTCCTCCTCCTCCTCCTCCTCCTCCTCCTCCTCCTCCTCCTCCTCCTCCTCCCCGCGCGGCGCGGGCGGTCTGCGGCCGAGGCGAGCGAGCAGCAACAACAGCTGCACCTGCGGCTGCAGCTGCTGCTGCTGCTGAAGGGGATCCTGTGGCTCTGCCCGCCGTGGTGTGCGGGGGGGGGGGGACTCCTCCTCCTCCTCCTCCTCCTCCTTCTCCTCCTCCTGCTCCTCCTCCTCCTCCTCCTCCTCCTCCTCTTTCTCCTCCTCCTTCTCCTGCTCCTTCTCCTCCTGCTTCTCCGGGCGGTGGAGGGTGGAGGAGTCGCCCTGAAGGGCGACGGGGCCCGAGGGAAACGGGTCCCGAGGTCTTTGTGCCGTTTTCGAGCTCCTGGGGCCTCCCCGGAGGACGCAGCGGTGGTGCGCCGAGGGGGGGCGGTGGAGTGTTGAGGAAGGACGGAGCGGTGCTGCGCCGTGGTGTGCGGGGGGGGCGGCGGAGGGTGGAGGAGTCGCCCTGAAGGGCGACGGGGCCCGAGGGAAACCGGTCCCGAGGTCTTTGTGCCGTTTTCGAGCTTCTGGGGCCTCCCACGGGCCCCGGGACTGGCAGCGGCCAAGTCAGGTCGACGAGCTGGTGCTGGGGAAAGCCCTCCTGGGGTCCAGGACCCGTTTCCTGCATGTCAGAGGAAGGACGGAGCGGTGGTGCGCCGTGGTGTGCCCGGGGTAGTCGGCGGAGGGTGGAGGAAGGACGGAGCGGTGGTGCGCCGCGGTGTGCCGGGGGGGGGGTCGGCGGAGGGTGGAGGAAGGACGGAGCGGTGGTGCGCCGAGGGGGGGCGGTGGAGTGTTGAGGAAGGGCGGAGCGGTGCTGCTCCGTGGTGTGCTTGGGGGGGGGTCCCAGCCCGCGCGCCCCCCCGCGCACCCGAGGTCTCGGGAGGAGGAGGAGGAGGAGGAGGAGGAGGAGGAGGAGGAGGAGGAGGAGGAGGAGGAGGAGGAGGAGGAGGATTCAGCTACGAGGATTCTGCTGCCCTCATCTTCTACACGCGTCCCCTACCCCAAGCCGTCCCTGGGCGACGAAGGTCAGCTTGTAGGGCCCTTCTTAAGGCGGGTGCGAAACTGAGCCCTTCTCGACAGATAGCTTACGACGTGGGCCCCCAGCTATCCCCTCGGCCTGCCGCGCAAGCCTTGCACCCATTGCCATGTCGCGCGCGAGCGGATCCCAGCGTTGTAGCTGATGACTGCCTTCTCGCACGTGCTGGCCCCAACAACATTAGAGCAGGTGAGATGTGCCTCTCGCTTCTCGCAGAGTATCGCTAGGGGTAGACGTGTCAGGACATCGGGCTCCATCTTCACCTTCCCCATCCCCGGAGTAGCGACATCGGGCTCTACCTTCGCTTCCCACTTCTCGCAGCAGGGTGTCGAAGTTTGAGTTGGGCTCCAGCTTCGCCTCCCGCTTCTCGCATGGTAGTGGCTGAAGGCTTTGCTAGATACTTCTTGGGCTCCATCTTCGCATCCAGCTTCCCACATCTCGTCGGATGCAGCTGATGGCGTCGGGCTCGACCTTCGACTTGCCGCTTCGCGCAGAGGAGGAGGAGGAGGAGGAGGAGGAGGAGGAGGAGGAGGAGGAGGAGGAGCAGGAGCAGGAGCAGGAGCAGGAGCAGGAGGAGGAGGAGGAGGAGGAGGAGGAGGAGGAGGAGGAGGAGGAGCAGGAGCAGGAGCAGGAGCAGGAGCAGGAGCAGCAGGAGGAGGATGATGATGAGGAGGAGGAGGAGGAGGAGGAGGAGGAGGCGAGCAAGCAATGGCAGACGGGGCGTGGAGGCCTCTGTTCATCCTGCTCCCGAGGATGCTGCAATCGTGCTGCTTCGTCAGCAGGCGCCCCCTTCCGCTTGTCCCCGCCAGGCTGGAGGGGCGGGCCTGGGCCAATGCGTGTGCACGAGGCCGCGACGCTCGCGTGCATGTGCAAGCAGTGTCCCTGAAGCGTCCGGCGCGCGTCCCACGCGCCGCCAAGCAGGTACGCGCGTGCACGTCGCAACGCCGGCCGAGATTTCGGCCGAGTGGAGTCACGCAAGACGGGTGCTGTGGTAGGCGTGTTGGGGGAGCGCGCCAGTCTCGGCCAGGCCTGGGGCCTCGCAGGGGCCCCACGCCCTTGTGCTCCCCGCTCTCGCCTCCGCGAACGGTGCCGACATCGAGAATTCAGGCCCGCGGGCGCATGCTCGTGTGCGTACGCATGTGCCCACCCATGGTTACGCGGCCAGAGTTGGAGCGCGTCCGAATGGCGCTCGAGTGCGGACTCGGCTCGTGTGTCCCACCCAGTAGCTTTCGACGGGCTGCTGACGCAGCGCTGCGGAGGAGGAGCAGCGTGCGCGTAATTATGCGTCGCAGTGGCGCCTTCTGGGCGGACGCCCTTCCAAACCGCACTGGTGTCGGAGGAGGCGTCGCTCCTCAAGCCTCGTTTTTTAAGCCTCGTCGTCGTCGTCGTCGTCGTCGTCGTCGTCGTCGTCGTCGTCGTCGTCGTCGTCGGCTGCAGCCCCGACGTCCTGGAGGCCGACCTGCGAAATGCTCTCTGGGCGCCAGGCGCCCAGGGCAGGCGGGCTCGAAGGAGCGCCTGGCTGTCCCAATCCCAGCAGGTGTCCCCAGCACTCTTACACTGGGCATATTCCTCCGCCTCCTCGCCGTTTCTCGCCCGACCTCTGCCTCCCCGTCGTCCCCCCCTCGCTGTTTCTCGTTCCATGCTCTGCCTACGCGTCGTCCTCCCCTCGCTGTTTCTCGTTCGACGCTCTGCCTCCGCGCCGTTCTCCCCTCGCTGTTTCTCGTTCGACGCTCTGCCTCCGCGTCGTTCTCCCCTCGCTGTTTCTCGGTCGACGCTCTGCATCCTCGTTGTCCTCCTCGCCCTCGCTCGACTTTTTCCTTCCTCCATGCGGCGGTACACGTACACGTGCATTCACATGCATTGCGCGGAATTCTTGCGCTGCCAACATATATATATATATATATATACGTAGCACCCCGCAATTGCGGATAACAGTGAGGGGGCGGGCGCGGGCGACGCGGGCGTCGTCGAGCCGGCGGACCTCGTGGCCCCCACCTTCCCTGTCGATGGCGTTCTCCTCCTCCTCCTCCTCCTCCTCCTCCTCCTCGTCCTCGTCCTCATCGTCATCGTCATCGTCATCATCCTCGTCCTCGTCCTCGTCCTTTTCCTCATCGTCATCCTCTCCTCCTCCCTCCTCCCTCTTCTTCCTCGTCCTCCCTCTCCCCCCCTCGTCCTTCCATCATCGTCCTCCCATTGTCGTCCTCCCCCTCATCGGCCTCCTTCATCGTCCTCCCATTGTCGTCCATCATCATCCTCCTCCCCCTTCTCCCCTCCTCCCTCTTCTCCCCCTCCTCGTCCCCTCCTCCCCCTCCCCCCCCTCCTCCTCCTCCTCCTCCTCCTCCTCCTCCTCATCCTCCTCCTCCTCTTTCTCAACATTCTCCTTACATCCTCTCTTCTTCCGCGTCCTCCTCGTCCCCTTTTTACTCCTCCTGCCTCCCCCTCCTTTCCCAAGATATCGGCAACGCAATCCTTTTTTCCACTTTATGCTCCCCGACTTCTCTGATCAAGGCACTCGCCAGGGCAAAGTTGCTGGGCGGGCTGGCGTGGATGCGCGGGACTTGAAGAGGTCGTTGCGGGCTCAGACGGCATGCAAAACCTGACCGGACAAGAACGGGAAGCGCCACTTTGTCTACAGGGCTTGCCAGGGAACGTCACGTTCAGAACCTCCAAGAAACATCAAGACGGGCGTCGTCGTTGTCGTCATCGTTGTCGTCGTCGTAGTTGTCGCCCTTCTCTGTCGTCGTCGTTCGTCTTTTCTCGTTCATCGTTTGTCGTTGTCGTCGTCCGGCGGAGATGTCGTTGTCGTCGTCCGACGTTTCGTCGTTGTCGTTAATCGTTCGTCGTCATTATCGTCGTTCGACGTTCGATGTCGTCGTCGTCAGTGTCGTCGTCGTCGTCGTCGTCGTCGTCGTCGTCGTCGTTGGGCGTCGTCGTTTTCGTCGTTCGCCGTTTGTCGTCCGTCGGCGTCGTCGTCGTCGTTGCAGCCGTGCGTCATCGTTCGTCGTTCGTCGTCGTCGTTGTCGCACGTGGACCGTCGTTGCTCGAGAGAGCCGTAAGACGGCTCAAATCGGTCCAAGATGGCCCAAGAGGGCCCCAAGAGAAGTCCAAGACGGGAGATGTTGTTTGTATGCCCCTTCGAGATAACACAAACCTCGTGGAGGTCGTTTTGGAGCCTCTTGGGGTTCTTTTGGGACTCTTGGGGGCCGTTCTGGGGCCATCTGGGTGTTTTTTTAGTTTTTTCAAAGCTTCTTGGGGTCTTTCTCTGGCGCATATCGAACGATACGCAAGTCGCAGCAGCCTGGTGTGAAACATGGACTGGGCATTGGGTCAGTCAATCCGCCCGCATTAGGTCAGTCAATCCGCCCGCATCAGGTCAGTCAATCCGCCAGACGATTGCACTCGGCGAATTCTTGTCGAAGGAATGCTGGAAGATCGGCAGTAGACCAAAAGGACGTTGCGTCCGGGCGGTTGCTGTTGTGCGCATCTGACTCTGGGGGGCGTGGGCGCAGCTGCGCGCCACGGAAATGGATCGGCTCCTCCCACCATAAAGCGATCCAGTATGGGTAATCTGCTCGCTGGCCGCCCACATTGTAGAGGCAGGTGCGGGCACGCTCACGTAGGCGATCCTGAAAGAGTAAGATTCCCACATCCAAGCGGTCGCTTAGACTGCGCACGTCAGTTTGAGTACCCCAATGAACGTTGCCTGGCTGACGCATGAAGTGGGAGAGTCTGGCTCGAACCTGGGCTAGGTTGGCGACTCCGCCAGGTATTCTCGTAATGCGCTCTTCTCTGGCGCCTGCTCCAGAGTGCGCCTGGGTGTACGCGATGCGAACGAGCGCGTCGCCATCATCTTGCTCTTCAAACGCCAGGACGCTTTCAGCGTGCAAAAGGCATTCGAAGCAGAAGTCGGACAGCAACGCTGCAGGGTCCCACTCGTCGAGATGGGCGTTGCTGCGCTGTTGCATGGCTGCAGCGACCACGAAGTCGAGCACCTGCTCGGGGGCCCACTGGCTGTATATCGAGGCGGAGATGGCCCGCAAGTGCTGCATTGTGGCGTTGGAGCCCTGGAAGAACACTGCGGATGGGATGCTCTTTAAAATGTGTCGTGCCGGCCCACCTCCGTGGAGCACCATGCGAGCGAGGGCGCCCGCGACACTGTGGTAGAGGCAATCTCCGCCAGCTCCGTATTCCACACTTTCCACTTCGAAGGGTCCCGTGGCTACGTGCCGCGTGAACTTCGCGCAGTAGTTGCGCAAGTTCGTCGATGCCGGACACGGGGTCCCGCGAGCCCACGGCAAAGTGGAGGTAGCCTCGCACTGTGGCGCGATCAAGAAGAAGGCGCACGTGGGGGAATGTGGCGTGCATCCAGCCTCTCCGCACTCGGAGCAGGGCGCTCGCGGGGGGGATGAATGCCTGGCAGCCTTGCGCTTCCCGTTGTCGTCGTTATCTGCGGCACCTTCCCTCGCGTTAGCGGCACTGTTTGGGCTGCTTGCCGCGTGTGCGTCTGGCTTGCACGCTGTGGCGCTCTGCTCTCCCAGCGGGGCCGTCCTCCGCTGCGCTGCAGCGGTGCGCTGTGCCGCTTGGGGCGGCTGCGGGCCCGTGCTCCCCGCGGGGGCCGCGCCCGCGCCGGCGGCGCACTGGCGGCCAACGGCCGCGCATATTGCTCTTTCCGACTCGGAGGCGTTCACCGTGGGCGGCGTCGACGCGCGCGCCGTCTCCATGTTTGGCAGCCGCGGCTTCTTCAGCGGGGGCGCCGAGGACGGTGGCGTCGCCTGCGCTGCAGCATCCTCGCCCACGCCCGCCGTGTCTCCAACTCTCGACAGGGGCGCAGGTGGCGTCGTTTTGCCGCGCGTGCGCCGAGAAACTGTGCGGAGCGCTGGCCCGGCTCTCCGATATTCGGCTACCTCGGCGGACTGCCGGGCGGCGCCGTCCTGAGCAAGAACTGAATCCAAGATCTCAGGCGGGAACGGTTCCCCCTTCAGATCTTGCAGGATCTGAATCAATTCGTCCAGCGACGCCGTCTCCATGTCAGCAAGGCGGGTAATTTCGTCGAGGATGAATTTCGGAGGCGGTCGGGACAATTCCCGCCTCGTGGCTGGGCGCAAGATGAGTAAGCCTTCCACGGAGACGGGCCGCGACAGCATGACGTAGCAAGCGAGCCAGTGCGTGTCGGCGTCCATCGACGGTGGCTTTTTCATGTCGGCCACCACTGCTGGGTACGTGCCACCTTGTTGCACGCCCGTAGTGGGGGACGGTTCTTTGGGTACAATGCCGAACAACAGTGCCTTTGCACGCGGGCTAGAGGATTGCGGCAGCAGTGGTTCGCCGGACTAGAACTTCTGTCAGAAGGACAGCAACTGTTGTCCGAACGACAAAGAGTGGTGTCCGGTGGGCCCCAGCGCACAGCAACTATTGTTTTGCGTGAGCAGGCATTACTGTTCGGCATTGTGGCCAAAGTTCCGCCCCCATTCCGAGGGTGCAGATCCTTGGGCGCCGTGCACTATAATGGTATCCGCTGGAAGTAACCGGTACGTTGTCCGGCGGACAGAAAAGTTCTCCTCTTCCCACGTGGCGCGGAGGTATCCGTAGGTGGGCCGCATCTGGAAGAGTCCCTGTCTGTCAGTGCACGTTGGCAAGTCTGCGGGCAAGTCTGACGCTGGAAGCGTCCACTCAGCGCCGTCCGCTTGCAACCATAACGTGATCGGCATGTACTGCAGGTGCGCAACATTGTCGTCCAGGGAGTCCGCGGGGAAACTCTCGCCGTCGGCGAAGACGATATGTCGAAGCGTGCACACGCAGCCCTTCATCAGTCCCATCGCACGCAATCCTTCGAGTACATGGTCAGGCGCATGCCGACGTAGAGGGGCAGCAAGCTGGGCAGGTCCTGCGTGTCTTTCGGGCTTACTTTCTGAAGGAGTGCCCGGCGGACGTCGCTTGTCATTTTCCGAGAGTCCCCTGGGTGAACTGGCTCGTCCCGGGCTTGGACGACGTACACGCGCTGCCCCGTGCGCAAAGCCTGCTGTCGCGCATTTTGCATGGACCGATAAGCTCGAATCTTGTGTCTGTGCACGATGTACGTCCACGGGTGCATTGCAAATGGAGACGCCGGGTCCAGCGGTCGAGTGTCGTTGGAAGACAGAATGCGATTGGTGTATAAGGCCCACATCTCGTCAGAAATGTGGCCAGCACGCATCTCTCCAAGCAGCTGACTGAGAGGGCCAGGGGCCCGGACGTTAATGTCTAGCGTCACAACCCGTCGCACTCTCCGCCAGAGTTGAAGCCCCTGCACTGTTTCCACGTGCTTGGACCTCTTCTTGTCTGCGTCCTTCGTTGTGGCGTCTGGGCCTTTTTCATTGAGGACATCGACTTCGTCTGGGTCTGTGGCGAGGCTCCTGCTGTCCCCCGTCGGGTCTACTGGCGGGAGCTGCATGAAGTCTCCGGACAACGTCATTCCCAAGCCGCCCCATGCCTGAGCGGAATTCTTCGCGGCTTTCAATCGGACCTCCGACTGGAAGAGTTGCGCCGCAGCAGCCATGGACACCTCGTCGATGAAGCACGCGAGAGCACACTCCCATCGATCTCGATGCTGTTCTAAGACAGATCGGGTCAAGCGGCCCTTCTTGCCCGTCACGGTGACGTTGCCGAACGGCAGCTTGCAGAGAGCGTGCAGCGTGTCACCCTTGAGAAGCCTCGCGGCGGAGTTCGACGGCGCGCACCTCTGAACCGTGTCGGGTCCGTTGAAGTAGCAGATCACCGCTTCCACGACTCTCAGCACCGCCGTCTTCCCAGTACCGCCTGGACCCATAAGGGCCAACTGAAAACCATCGGCGAGTGAAGGGCGTCCAGTTGCCGTTGGGCCCGTGGGCTCATCGAAGCCCCACCTGCGGTTCATGACATCTTGTAGCCATGCCGCGTTCCAGAGCAAAGCGCGGGCCTGTTTGACGTTCACGCGCTCCATGTCCACTACATCCAAGACTCCATTATGCAGAAGGTGTAGGCACGCGTCGACCACTGCCGTCCTCGTGCGCGGAGGTACAGGGGGGAACGTCGACGCGTCGCCGGTAGCCATTGCAGCGCGAAGTCGTCTCTCAAGTGCATCGGGTGCTGGCTGCGGGGACTTGTGTCGATGAAAGTGAGAGTCTGCTTTCCAAGCGTCCACCATCTTGAAAAACGCTGATTGCCGGTCTGCCGCTGCCAGCGACGCGGCGGGGCGCATGCAAGTTGCGTCGCTGGCCGCAGTGCAATCTGGCGGCCGCTCCGCAGCGCGCAGTCGGTCCGAGTTGTCCCGCATGAATTCGGCGATGTATTTGGCCTCTGCTGCCGTGCTTTTCTGCCACGTTTCCGGGGCGATGACGTCGTCCATTTCGATGCCTTCAGGGAAACTGCCGCAGAGCACACTCGTAGGATCTTGCGCGCGGAATGGTCGGCGAGGCAGTTCATCCGTGGCTTCCTCGTCGTCCATGGGTACGTCGGCTGGATTGCCCTTGTCGTCGTCGTCAGATTCCATCAGGATCCGACCAGCCCAATGGGCGGAGGTGGTCGAGAGCGCTTCCTCTGTCAATCTCGTCTTCCCATTCGGAGAGGGTTCAAGAAAAGGCAGGCTCAAGAAGGCCCAAGAGGCCCTTAGGAGCTTCCAAGATGGCCTCAAAAGGCCTTCGAAGGCCCGAAGAGGCTTCAAGTGTCTCTCAGGAAGCATCCAAAAGCTTCCCAAGAGGTTCAAAAGCTTGTTCCAAGATGGCTGCAAGAGGCCTCCACGATGCCTCACAAGAAACCCACAAACTGCCTCCAAGCTGCTTCCAACACGCTGCGATTGGTCGCCCATCACTGGCCGTCCGTCTACGTCGTCGTAGTGGTCGTCGTCATCATAGTCGTCTTGGTCGTCGTCCTTCACCACGCGCATCCGGAGCGCTCCGGATCGGCTGCGCTGGCCGGAGGCCAGCACATTGTGTTACTGTATCGGTACTCTGGCCAGCTCTCTTGGCCAGGGTTTTTGCATGAGCTGGTTCGGGATACGCGAAGCGTGATGAATAGGTGGGTCGTGCGTCGCAGCGTCGGCGTTGCTGGCGGCGGCGCTCGCCCACTGTGGCAGGTGTGGCATCTGGACGCTCGAAGGGCAGGCATCTCTGACTGTCTCTCTCCTGGAGGAAGCGAAGTCGTAGTTCCGAATAGTCTCCTCCACCCTGCGCGCCCACCAAGCGTCGGACAATGGTTGCGTGGTAGAGGTGCACTGCATGGCGGCTTCTCGCCGCGACGTCTCCCACTTGTGGAATTCGTTGACGACCGCTTTCTGGAACTCCTCCTCGCCGTGGATCCACGGGAGCTGCGCAGCGCGATGGACGAAGTCGTGGAAAGTTCGGAACGGTCGGAAGAGGATCATGATGTGCACGACGTAGAGGAACAATTCTTCCAACAGATCTGCGCTCTGCGGTCTGCCTGGTAGTTTGCCGTAGAGGATCGGCACCTTCCACGGCTTATGCAGGCGCACGGAGGCGTAGTACGCGTACTGATACAGGATCGGTCCGTGTGGTTCGGCAGACGTAGGGTGGCCCCGGAGCGGAACTTTGTCATAGGTGGCACTTACCACGGCTGTGGCTGTCCTCTGGCGATGGGCGCCGTCTTCGCGCCATTGCAGCGAGCCTGGCGGCGGCTTCTTCTGAACTGACGCCTTTGCATCGCAAGCAGCAAAGAAAAAGTGCAGCGGGGAGTGCTCCATCTCATCCGGCCTGTGCGCGTAATCGAACTCGTCGAGGAAGTTCCTGGTCGAGGTAATTGGCGTAGTGTAAGGTCGGGCACGTTTCGTGTCTGCGTGGATGTCGTCGCCACGTGATGCGGCGTACAACACGCTGCGGATGCCAGCATATAGCTTGCCGAAGAACACGGGGACGAAGGTATGGCTACTGTACACGATCGGTTTCCCCAGCAAGTAGCGGATCATTTCGGGGAACCCTTTGTGCATTCTGTTGTTCGTCGCGGCAACCAGTGTATGCAACAACTTCCTGGCTTTCTCATGCTCGTCCACCTCCGCTGAAGTGCTTGCTGCGCGCGCGGCGCGTTCCTTCCTCTCCAGGGAAGCGGCTAGCGTCAGCTTCAGTCCATCCGCGTGCGGCTGTGCTTTCGATGAGTATGCCGAGGTGTAGTACTCGTGGTCACCCATGGCCTCCGCCATAGCAGTCTTTATCTCATGTACCTTGCATTCGTCTGGAGGCCTGTTCCCGGTCGAGGGCAAGTCGCAGAGGCGTAACAGGACGGCCAGGTCATGATTGCACTGAGGTCCCAGCATGATAGCGGGGTTGAGCCGGAAGTGGAAGGGGTGGTTTCTAGGGCGGGCAAGCCGACGTGCGGCGGGCACCGCAGAATGGGCGGCGGGCCCTGGCCATCCCAGCGAGCGTGGAGTTCCAAGCCATGCTGCCGTTTGGCGACCTCTCTGCCACTCTTCTCGTCGCAGTGCCGAGCCCAGTGCCAGTAATGCATACGACAGAACCCTTTTTTCCCAATGCGTCCTTTGTAGCACACTGCGGGTTTGCATACGTGGTTGCCTGTCTTGCGTGTCCGAGAGAAAACCTCTTGGACAGCGCGTGCAGCCCATTGCCCATTGTCAACGCTGGAGTCGGACGAGAACGACGTTGGGAAGAACGCAAAATCTGGGACGTCGCCAATGCACGCAGTTGGTTCGACAGCTCCTCGACTTTGCTGCTGGGCGGTGTTGCTGGCAGCAGCACGGACACTTCCAATTTTGTCCCGCTGCGACTTGGTCAGCGGCAATAAAGGCAACCGCCGCAAAGCATCCATCCCAAGCGGTGAACCCGTGTAGTGTGCGAAGGCCTCCGTGCTGCGGAAAGTGATGGAAGCCACGTAGTGCCAAGTCCGCTTGAACGTGGTCTGCAAGTCGCCGTTTCGAAACAGGTCGTCTGGGTGCGAGAATCCGAGCAATCCGCCGCCGCGCTCTGGCGGCTATAGCGCGCGGGGAGCGCGCAACATTGTCGGCACGGGCATGCCGACTTACACGGGAGCTTTACTCTGGCCAAGAGGGTGTGGCGCCAGGTTCGGCGCGTGCGGCGGAACCGCGGGCCCGGGGAGCACGTGACAGGGCCGCGCGCTGGAAGGCGAGACCCGTATCCGCAGATCTACGGCTTCCACCGAAAAAGCTGGTCCTGTGGATGACGATCGGGCGTGCCAAGGCGCCTGGGAGGTCCCCGTTCCGACGTTTTCATAGACCAACGACGGAATGTCCTTGGGTGCCCGGATGCCGAGACGTGAGTAAGTCGACTTCCTGGGGGGCGCGGGAGAGGAGGAGGGGGGGGGCGGGAGTGCCGAAGGCAATTGCATTGAATGAGCATGTGGACGTGAAGAGCTTTGCGCATTTGTTCTTCCACGACGCCCAAGTACGCCCTGACGTGGCCAAAGATGCCCGGCAAAGTGTTCGCAGCGATGCCATCGCAGTGGAGGTTGTCGGGGGTGTCAGTACAATTAAATAAAGTGCGCATGACGAGGCGTGCTGTCCAGTGGAAGACACGCGCGGCGATGAGCGGGTCCTGCGACACGAGGGTGTGCAAGGCTCGCGGGTCCGCCTGGTTGAAATCGGCCATCCATTCTGCGGCCTCAGTCTCGCTCATGTCAAGAGAGAACTCACGGGCAACGGTGAGGTCGCCTTGCGTCAGAAGGGCGGTCAGGGGGCTCCGAATGTCGTGTGGGTTCAGTGTGAAAAATAAGGATGAGCACCCAGACCAGACGCGCAGAGCTCGAAATCGCCATATGAATCCGTCCCGTTCTTCGGCGGAGCCCCGGACGCGTCGGAGCGCGAGGTTCATCCTCTGGGCGGCGTTCCGGGCGACAGGATCGAGACCTTTTTCTCTGAGAAGCTCGCGGACGCTGGTGGCGTCGCCTGCTGCGGCGGCAGAAGAAACGAGACCTTCGGCCGTGAGCTTCGTGAGTGCCTGGGCTTCGTCTGCCGTCATGCCAGTGACCCCACCGTGGCCTGTGGATTTGACGTGGGCCTCCACGTTGGCCATCTGGTCCCGCCGCAGGAACGTGTTGAAAACGGTGGCTACGAATTCCACGTCTCGCCGCCAGCACGTCGTATCGGCCCGAGTGAGCAAAGCCTTCGCCCATTGGGCAGAAGGAAGGCGAGTCGTTCTCCGCGGGCACGTCTCCTGACAGTCCCCGCGCGGGAAAAGGCGGACGAAGCAAGCGCCCCAGAACGTTTCCGTCCGGGATGACACGAACTGATCGCCGTGAGTGATTTTCAC
This sequence comes from Prorocentrum cordatum, assembly GCA_963575745.1. Taxonomy (NCBI): domain Eukaryota; class Dinophyceae; order Prorocentrales; family Prorocentraceae; genus Prorocentrum; species Prorocentrum cordatum. The sequence continues at coordinate 37,084 of CAUYUJ010018772.1, forward strand.
CGGCGGCATCTCGGACTTCTCTCCCGCGGCCCACTTTTCCAATTCCTTTCGGACATGGGCGCTGGACATCCGCTGCATGGTGTCAACTGCTTGGGCGAGTGCCACGTTGTGCCGCATCTTCTTGTGGGCGCGTGCGGACGGGTCCGTGTCGCTGGAAAGCTTGCTGATCTCGTCGTGGAGGCGCTGTGCCACTTCGAAGTTCTCCACGACTTGCGTCCAGAGTCGCAATGACGTAACGTCGTCCATGCCACCATTCACCACTGCTGCACTAGTGTCCTCGCGCACATCACTCTGGTCGTGAACGGGATCGGTGCCATCTCCGCAATCAGCAGGCCCCTCTGAGGCCACGGAGGCTTTCGCCGCAGATGCCGGTGTCGCCGCAGCGAGCACCTCCCTTGGAACGCCTTCGGTGCTCCCAATACTTGTCTTGTAAGCGTCCAAGAGGTTTTCGAACACAGCGTGCAAAGTACCGTCGCGCCAAGTGTCGTGGTGCCTGGTGGCGAGCATGAATGCCCAGTTGTTCGAGGAGAGCCATCGAAATGCGTCGCGCAGGCGCCTCACCGACACTTGCAGTTCGGGGTGTCGACGGAGATCGTCGGTTACGGCGCCTACGAACTGCACCAGCATGGTCTGGGCCAGCGCGGCTGGCAGCATGCCCAGAGCCGTCAGCGCAGCGTCAGGGCTCTGCGGGTAGGCTACGACGTTTCCCTGGTGGTACGTCGGCGCCGTGGATGTAGCCGCGGGAGCGTAGGACCTCTTGTCCAGGAACACCCGCTTCACGCTGACATATATTTTGGCGAGGTTCACGACCTTCCCCTCCGCGTACGTCAAGTCGTCGAGTTCACGCGGGTCACGTCCGCGCCACATGCCGTTGATCAGCGCGGCGGGAGGCGCGCGAACGCGGGGGCGGCGTCGTTCGGGGGGTCCGCCGAGTTCCCGCAGTGCAGCGACGCAATGCTTGCACATCCACGCCGTCGTGCCAGCACCATCGGCGGCGTCGCTCGTGTCGGAGGAGAGGATGCCCTTGCGGTAGACCAACCACCTGCAGTCTGGATTCCCCGTCGGCGAGGAGATAGAGTCGGCCTCCAAATCGGCTCTCACAGCGGCCGCCCAGCAGCGCACTCGTTCTAGCCAGCTTTCCGCTGCAGCGGTATTTGCGAACCCCAGGGTGCTCTCTTCGTCCTTTCGGCAAGCGTCCACGTTTTCCTGTGCTTCGTGTAGGCGGTCGGCTACGCAGAAGATAATCTCCATGTACCTGTCGATGCTGAACACATTGTCCAATTGGGCATACCATTCCGCTTTGTGCGTGGTCCAGGTGTCGGCGGGCCAAGACAGCCATTCGGGGCACTCCTCAGTCGATGGCGTTGGTATGTGCACTCGCTGTAGTTTGCATCGTCGTTTCTGCCGTGCGCAGATCGCGCACGGTGCCAAGGCGTAGCTGTCGTCGGTCATGGCGTCCTTGAAAGCGGCCAACCGTGCCCGAACGATCTGGGGACTGATTGGAGTGGGCCATGTCGCTAAGGAATGTTGTAGCACGACGCGCCGATATGACTCCAGTACATCACCGGCAGGATCGATCAGATCGCTGTGCACTTCGCACAGGTGCGCTGATAGGTGGTCCGCTGGCACTGTCGCAAGACACAATCGGCAATGGTCTGGGTCGGTGAATTCCGCTGTGGTTTGGTACGGCGGTAAGGCTGCATATGGAGCATCGTCATTCGTGATCCACTGCAACGCAGGCTCTGCGCCCGACCACGTTTGCGCTGGTGGCAGAGAGTCCAGGTACGATGCACTTTCGTCCTGCACCAATTTAGAAAGCACGGCTGGCGACTGCCCCGCGAAACAGGGCCTGCAACAGTGCATGTAACTCCTTTCGTTCCGTGCTGGTCTCTCTTTGCATATGATGCATACGTCCCCGGCCAGGGTCCAGCACGTGTCGCACAAGGCAGCGGAGTCTTGGAAATGCGTGGAACACAGATTGCACAGACGGACATACCGAGGGCAATTCGCCGATGCGCACGGTAGCCGCGCAACCACCAGTTCTTGTTCAGTCACAGGATCTACCGTCCGATAGCAGTACCCGCAGGCGGGGTCGTCAAAGTGTCGTCGGCACAGCCCTGATTGCCGTTCTTCGTCACTGGTGTGCGTTGGGCACCACAGGGCGAGGTCGTCGCACATGGTGCAGCCAGCGAGTGGTGCGTTGGGAGGTGGTAGCTGCCGGCACACGTCGCAACAACGTTTAGTCGCACACGTCCAGCAAGACCGTTCGTTGGTGTATTGTGTGTGTGCTGTGGTCGAGGTGCAGTATCTACACAGGCGCCCTTCTGCAATCCAGCACGTTTTACACGTGTCTTTGACAGAAGACGTTGCGCATGTAAGACATAAAGAAAATGACGAGCGGCACGCGGGCGTCGAGCATGTCGCATTGGTGACAGAGGCACTGGGGACCGGCGCGCAGCACAGCGCACACGAGATGGTCGTGGACGCACACGAATGGCACAGACCCAGGGCGCGCTCTTCGGCAGTGGTGTGAGTGGGGCATCTCATTGCACACAATTTCGCAATTGCATGCGCCTTCGTGGTTCTATTGTCACAAGCAGTGCATCGCAACGGATTGCCTTCCTGGTTGAACCACGTGCAGCCGTCGACGTGGCAACTTCGTTGTCTGGCGCACGGCTTGCACATGGTTTTGTTCACAAGCTCGCGGGATAGGCCACAGAACTTGCACGTGGACTTCCGGGCCGCTTGCTTCTCGTTGTACGCGTCTGGGAAGATCGTGCGGTAGCAGCCCTTGCAGTAGCCGTCGTAACCGGACTGGGCGAAAGGAGTAGTCTTCTTCGCCTCATGGCGTCCACGGCACAAGGGACGGTTGCCAGACATCAACGCTCGAGCAAAAACGCCGTATATGGGGAACTCTGGCCAGAACGCGGTTGTTCACGGCGCGCGGGCGGATGCTCAGCGCCGGGTGTTGGTCACCAACGTGGCCGAGTTGGAGCCAAAAAACGACGGTATGCACATCTGGCGCGCACGCGGTCAGCTGTTGGAAACGACTTGCGTTCACCAGCTGACGCGCGGCGATATGCCAAATGATCGACTGTTTTTTTCGATCCGCCGCTGCGCATGGGTGGCAGTGCAGGCATGGGCGGTGTGTGCACCATGGCGGACCCCCCCGAGTTCTTGCACATGAGTCTAATTGCGTGCACTATCGTGTCTCTCGACGGACCGTGGGTGCTTGGAGGGGCTTCGGGAGGTGTTCGAAACCCTGAGTGCGGCGAAGCTCCCAGCCTCCAGAGATTCAGAGATCTTTCTTCCGAGCTCCAGGTGTGGTGACAATGCAGCGGCATTCCTGGAGGCATCAAGATATCACAGAAGAGATCCCGAAAGTGATTCACGTCCCCTGAAGAACGTGAAGGGGCTCTAGAAGAAACGCTAACGAAGCGTTGAACTGTTTTCCAGAGGGCCCGAGAAGCTCCGACACTGGACGGATTGGGCGGAGCCCCAACCTGGCCCAAGCGGTCTTCCGGAAAGAATCAAGACAATCTTAAAGAGCATCATCATTTCGGTTATGGCTTACTCAGGCCACGGGACACGAGGTGTCACATGTTACGTTTTGTTGTGCGGTGCTGGCGCAATCGCCAGGCAGGGTGCTGAGCTGGCATGGCGGCGGAACTTGCCGCAGGCAGCTGGAGTAAGCTGGAATGGATCTGGTAGCCTGGATCCACGACCATTGCTTCAAGTAGGAAAAAGGGGAGGAGGAGGATGAGGGGGAGGGCGGAAGAGGATGCCGCCGCAGGCGCCGAACAAATTGGCGTGTACCCTGAACGTGGTCGCGGGTGGGCCGCGGGTTCTCCACCGGGAACGAATGCAAAAGATGCCCGCCGTAGGCGCCGAAAAATGTGGTTTGTACCCTGAACGCGGTTTGGGTCGCGGGTTGGTCGCGAATTGGTCGCGGGGGGTGGGTCGTGGGCTCTCCGCCTGGAAGGAATGCAAAAAAGCCCGCCGCAGGCGCCGAAAATGGTGGTTTGTACCTTGAACGTGGTTTGGGTCGAAGGTGGGTCGCGGGTGGGTCGCGGGGTGGGTCGCGGGTGGGTCGCGGGTGGGTCGCGGGTGGATCGCGGGTGGGTCGTGGGGTGGGTCGCGGGGTGGGTCGCGGGGTGGGTCGCGGGGTGGGTTGCGGGGTGGGTCGTGGGGTGGGTCGCGGGGTGGGTCGCGGGTGGGTCGCGGGTGGGTCGCGGGTGGGGGGGCGCGGGGGGGCGGGGGGGGGGACGACAACAATCAACAACAACAACAACAACAACAACAACAATCATTTTACCCGAACGCGTGGTGTTCTCCCCAGTGCCAGGGTTTTCATACGACACCAGGCAATACCCCCACTTCGTGGGGGGGCATTACAAGCTCTACCAAATATCCAAACGACTCTTCGCGACCACCCAAACCCAGCTTCCCGCCCTATGACGTTGGGACACTTCACTTCGTGGCGTGCGGACGACCGTGGCTACTACACTGGCGTGGGGTACGCACCCACAGAACTTGGTCACTTATTCGGGGCGCGCATGTGCCCAGCATGGTGCAATTGTGCCATGCAATACATAAAACAGAGAGACAGAGAGAGAGACAGAGAGCAGACAGAGAGAGAGACATGAGGACCTACGGTGCGATTCGTGAGATTTTATGATGCGCGGTGCTAAAATTCTTAAGAACCCAATGGTTTTTGGAGATTTCGGCGTGCGCGCGCGAAGAAAAAACGAATCTGTCCCGCATGGTATTATTTGACAGGGATGATGGCCCTGGCAGGTGCGCAACCGTTGTCGCAGAAGTTCGAAAAAGTTGCTCGCAAAAGCCCGTTTGACAGAAATGTTGAAAAAAGTGTTGGGTTTCCTACGAATCCGCAAGAGCGCGCGGGATGAGATTTTGACGTTTTTTTGTTGAAAAACCATTGGTTTTTTGATGTTTTTATGTTGAAATCGTTCCGAACACTAAGCTTTTGGAAGGATTTCGTCTTGCGCGCGCGAATGTCCACTTTACCTTATTTTTTGCAAAGGATTCTTGAAATTTGATTATATTAGAACAAGAAATGTCATTTTATAGTGTTTTTTGCAAGGGAAAGCGGGGGGGAACAAAACAACCGGATCTTGATCACATCGAATTACCTGAGGCTTCCTCACGAAAATGATGAAAATGTAGCTGCGGCCTAGGCGGCGCAGGGGGGCCGTGCACCAGGGGTCCCAACAATAATTATTCTTTAGAATTAATAATGTTCAACAACAACAACAACAACAACAACAACAACAACAACAACAACAACAACAACAACAACAACAACAATCACTTTACCCGAACGCTCAGTGTTCTCACCAGTGCCAGGGTTTTCATGCGACGCCAGCCAATACCCCCACTTTGTGGGGGGGCAGTGCAAGCTCTACCAAATATCCACACGACTCTTCGCCACCACCCACACCCAGCTTCCCGCCCTATGACGTTCGGACACTTCACTTCGTGGCCTGCGGACGACCGTGGCTACTACACTGGCGTGGAGTACACACCCACAGAAGTTGTTAAGCCTACGTTCGTACACCCACAGAAGTTGTTAAGCCTTGTTAACCCACAGAAGTTGTTAAGCCTTCCACAGAACATTTTATTCTCGGCGGCCGAGGGCGCAACCTATGGCGCAACCGCAAGGGATTGTGGCCCCTGGCAGGCGCGCGAACCCCGTTGCAAGAGCGTGCGAAAGTAGCTCGCGCGAGCTCATGTAACATAAATGTTGGAAAACCATTGGTTTTTTGAGGATTCGGACAGCGCGCGCGGGTAGAAATTTTGAAAAGTCGTGCAGGTGTTTTTCGAGGACCTACGGTGCGATTCGTGTGATTTTATGATGCGCGGTGCTAAAATTCTTAAGAAGCCCAATGGTTTTTGGAGATTTCGGCGTGCGCGCGCGAAGAAAAAACGAATGTGTCCCGCATGGTATTATTTGACAGGGATGATGGCCCTGGCAGGTGCGCAACCGTTGTCGCAGAAGTTCGAAAAAGTTGCTCGCAAAAGCCCGTTTGACAGAAATGTTTAAAAAGTGTTGGGTTTCCTACGAATCCGCAAGAGCGCGCGGGATGAGATTTTGACAATTTTTTGTTGAAAAACCATTGGTTTTTTGATGTTTTTATGTTAAAATCGCTGCGAACACTAAGGTTTTGGAAGGATTTCGTCTTGCGCGCGCGAATGTCCACTTTACCTTATTTTTTGCAAGGGATTCTTGAAATTTGATTATATTAGAACAAGAAATGTCATTTTCTATGTTTTTTGCAAGGGAAAGCGGATTACAACAAAACAACCGGATCCTGTACACACCCTCTTTTCTGAGGCTTCCTCACGAAAATGATGAAAATGTAGCTGCGGCCTAGGCGGCGCAGGGGGGGCGCGCACCAGGGGGCCCAACAATAATTATTCTTTAGAATAAATAATGTTCAACAACAACAACAACAACAACAACAACAACAACAACAATTACTAGCACGTGGGGACACTCCGTTCTCACCAGTGCCAGGGTTTTCATAGGAGGCGGGCAATACCCCCACTTTGTGGGGGGGCCGGTTCAAGCTCTACCAAATTTCCAAACGACTCTTCGCCACCACCCACACCCAGCTTCCCGCCCTATGACGTTCGGACACTTCACTTCGTGGCATGCGGACGACCGTGGCTACTATTCAGGGCCCCGCGGCCGACGACGACGGCGTGCGCGCGCGAAGAAAAAACGAATGTGTCCCGCATGGTATTATTTGACAGGGATGATGGCCCTGGCAGGTGCGCAACCGTTGTTGCAGAAGTTCGAAAAAGTTGCTCGCAAAAGCCCGTTTGACAGAAATGATTAAAAAGTGTTGGGTTTCCTACGAATCCGCAAGAGCGCGCGGGATGATTTTGACATTTTTTTTGAAAAACCATTGGTTTTTTATGTTTTTATGTTAAAATCGCTACGAAAACTAAGGTTTTGGAAGGATTTCGTCTTGCGCGCGCGAATGTCCACTTTACCTTATTTTTTGCAAGGGATTCTTGAAGTTTGGTTATGTTAGAACAAGAAATGTCCACTTTAGCTTGTTTTTTGCAAGGGAAAACCGATCGTAACAACACAACCGGATCCGGACTCCCCCGTTTTGCCTGAGACTTCCTCACGAAAATGATGAAAATGAGGCTGCGGCCTAGGCGCGGCGGGGGGGTCGTGCACCAGGGGCCCAACAATAATTATTCTTTAGAAGTAATAATGTTCAACAACAACAACAATAACAACAACAACAACAAACAACAACAAACAACAACAACAACAACAACAACAACAACAACAACAACAACAACAACAATCACTTTACCCGAACGCTCAGTGTTCTCACCAGTGCCAGGGTTTTCATGCGACGCCAGCCAATACCCCCACTTTGTGGGGGGGCAGTGCAAGCTCTACCAAATATCCACACGACTCTTCGCCACCACCCACACCCAGCTTCCCGCCCTATGACGTTCGGACACTTCACTTCGTGGCCTGCGGACGACCGTGGCTACTACACTGGCGTGGAGTACACACCCACAGAAGTTGTTAGGACAGCGCGCGCGGGTAGAAATTTTGAAAAGTCGTGCAGGTGTTTTTCGAGGACCTACGGTGCGATTCGTGTGATTTTATGATGCGCGGTGCTAAAATTCTTAAGAAGCCCAATGGTTTTTGGAGATTTCGGCGTGCGCGCGCGAAGAAAAAACGAATGTGTCCCGCATGGTATTATTTGACAGGGATGATGGCCCTGGCAGGTGCGCAACCGTTGTCGCAGAAGTTCGAAAAAGTTGCTCGCAAAAGCCCGTTTGACAGAAATGTTTAAAAAGTGTTGGGTTTCCTACGAATCCGCAAGAGCGCGCGGGATGAGATTTTGACATTTTTTTGTTGAAAAACCATTGGTTTTTTGATGTTTTTATGTTAAAATCGCTCCGAACACTAAGCTTTTGGAAGGATTTCGTCTTGCGCGCGCGAATGTCCACTTTACCTTATTTTTTGCAAGGGATTCTTGAAATTTGATTATATTAGAACAAGAAATGTCATTTTATAGTGTTTTTTGCAAGGGAAAGCGGGGGGGAACAAAACAACCGGATCTTGATCACATCGAATTACCTGAGGCTTCCTCACGAAAATGATGAAAATGTAGCTGCGGCCTAGGCGGCGCACGGGGGCCGTGCACCAGGGGTCCCAACAATAATTATTCTTTAGAATTAATCATGTTCAACATTAGCAACAACAACACCAACAACAACAAACAACAACAACAAACAGCAACACCAAACAACAACAACAACACGAATCCGCACCGCGGAATCCCATCTCAGCCACGCACCCGGGGACAGTGAATGACCGTTCGGCCCCCTCACTCTGATGTATGCATGTATGTCTGTATGTTTGCATTAATGCATGGATTTTTGTATGTATGTATGTATGCAGGTACCATTTTATTCCTGTATGCATGCTTGAATGCATGTATGCATGCATGTGCATGCATCTGCATGTATGCATGCACAGATACATATATGTTTGTTTGTATCCATTCATGTGAGTATGCATACGTGCATGTATGCATGTTTGCATGTGTGCATACATGCATGTATGCATGTATGCATGTATGTATGTATGCACGTGCGCATGTATGCATGTGTGAATGTGTGACTGTATGCATGCATGCATGTATGCATGCATGCATTTCTTTGTGCACATACGTGTGTGCATGCATATATGTGTGTATGCATTCATGTACGCATGCATGCATGGATGTCTGTGTGCATGTATATATATATAAATGGATGTATGTACGCACGTGTGTATATGCGTGTGGATGCCTGTGTGCAAATGCGCATGTTTGTATGTATGCACGCAGGTCTATGTGCATGCATGAATGTAAGTAGGTAGGTAGGTTGGTACGTATATATGTATGCATGTATGTACGTAAAGGTACATGTATGTATGCCTGCATGCATATATGTGTATGCATGTATGTATGACTGGGATGTGCTGGCTGGTTAGTAGGTGGTTCGGTGGGTGTGAATGTATGCATGCACGCATGTATGGATGTCTGCAGGTATGTCGGTGTTTATGTATATATATATATATATATGCATGCATACACGTTTGTATGTGCAGGTATGCATGTACGTATGCGTGCACGCATGTTTTAATGCATGCACATGTATGCGTGCACATGTGTATGTCTGCATGCATGTATGGTTGTCTGCAATGTTGTATGTATGTATGTATGTTTGTATGTATGTAGGTGTGTCTGTATATTGGTATGCACGCACATTTGTGTCTTCGTATGTGTATGTATGTATGTCTACATGTACGTATGTATGCATGTGTGTATGTATGTAGGTAGGTAGGTCGGTAGGTAGATCGGCAAGTATGTTTGTAGGTGGGTAAGCAGGCAGGCAGACAGGCAGGCAGGTAGGTAGGTGAGTGGGTATGCAGGCATGCATGCACGTATGTATGCATGGATGCATGGCTATGTGCATGTATGTATGTATGCAGGCATGCACATATGCGGGTAGAGTACATACATATATATATATATATATATATATGCATGTGTGTAAGTGTAAGTGTGTATGTGTGTATGTGTGTATGAGTATATGTGCATGTATGTATGCATGTGTGTATGCAGGTAGGTTGATAGGTCGGTATGTCTGTACGTATGGACGGATGCATGTACGCATGCATGTATGTGTGTATGCGTATACAGAAGGTATGTGCGTGAAAATCTATGCATGTGTCTATGTATGTGTGTATGTGTGTGTGTTTGTATGTAGGTATGTATGCCTGTATGCGTATATGTAGTTATGTTTGTATGTGTGTATGTATGTCTGTATGCATGCATGTATGCATACATGCCTGTATGTGTATATATATATATATATATATATACACGTATGTAGGTAGGTAGGTAGGTAGGTAGGTAGATCGGCAAGTATGTTTGTAGGTGGGTAAGCAGGCAGGCAGACAGGCAGGCAGGTAGGTAGGTGAGTGGGTATGCAGGCATGCATGCACGCATGTATGCATGGATGCATGGCTATGTGCATGTATGTATGTATGCAGGCATGCACATATGCGGGTAGAGTACATACATATATATATATATATATATATATATATGCATGTGTGTAAGTGTAAGTATGTATGTGTGTATGTGTGTATGTGTATATGTGTATGTATGTATGCATGTGTGTATGCAGGTAGGTTGATAGGTCGGTATGTCTGTACGTATGGACGGATGCATGTACGCATGCATGTATGTGTGTATGCGTATACAGAAGGTCTGTGCGTGAAAATCTGTGCATGTGCCTATGTATGTGTGTATGCGTGTGTGTTTGTATGTAGGTATGTATGCCTGTATGCGTATATGTAGTTATGTTTGGATGTGTGTATGTATGTCTGTATGCATGCATGTATGCATACATGCCTGTATGTGTATATATATATATATATATATAGATACACACGTATATGTATGTGTATGCATCTCAACATGTCAATGTATATGTGAATATATGTATGCCTGTATGTGTGTACATATATCTATTCAAATACATCCGAAAGATGCCTGGTGGGTTTGCGGGGCCCCCCGGTCCCCGGAGCCCTCAGAGAACCCCGAGACGGCTCCAGAGGGCCCCCCGGAACGACCCAAAACGGCACCGGAGCTCCCCAGGAAAGCCCCGAGACGGCCCATGGAGGCCCCGAGACAACCCAAGACGGCTTTCAGGCGGTCCACGATGTTCTCCAGACGGCTCCAGGAGCCCCACAGATGCCCCCGAACGGCTCCAGGCGGGTCCAAGGGGTCCCCCGAACGGGCTCCATCAAGCAACAATCGTCACATTCCCTTAGGAAAATAGATTTTTCAGCAGATTCGGCTTATTGGCCTTCGAAGCGTCCACAACGGCCCCAGAGGCCTCCAAGATCGCCCAAGACGGCCCCCAAGAGGACCCAAAGATGGCTCCAGACGGGCCCAGGACGGCCCAACAGGCGCCCAAGACGACCCAAGAGGACCCCACGAGAGGCCCAAGAGGGGCCCAGGACAGCCCCGAGACGGCGCCTATGGAGGCCCCGAGACGACCTCAGGCGGCCCAAGATGCTCTCCAGACAGCCCCATGAGCCCTAAAGACGCCCCCGGACGATTCCAGGCGAGTCCAAGGGGTCCCCCGAAAGGGTTCCTTCAACCTAAAGTCGTCACATTCCCTTCGGAAAATTGACATTTTCAGCAGATTCGGCTTCTTGCTTTTCGAAGCGTCCACAACGGCCCCAGAGGCCTCCAAGATCGCCTTAGACGGCCCCCAAGAGGGCCCAAAGATGGCTCCAGACGGGCCCAGGACGGCCCAACAGGCGCCCAAAACGACCCAAGAGGACCCCACGAGAGGCCCAAGAGGGGCCCAGGACAGCCCACGATGGCCCCAAGACGGCCCGATAGGCGCCCAAGACGGCCCCAAGACGACCCGAAGACGGCCCACGAAGCGCCCTGCCGGCCCAAGAGGGCTCCGAGAAGCCCCCGAGGAGCCCAAAACAGCCCCCATAGAGCTCCCAAACGGCTCCCAAGAAGCTTCAAAATTGCTTCCAACAGAGGGTGGCGGACGAGAGGCGAGAGGCCCCTCGCAGGCGCAAAAACAATTGTTTTGACGCTCCGGTGGCCCTGGGGCTGCCCCGCTGCGCTCCCTACTTTGCCGCGACGCCGTTCCGACGCCTCTGACGCGGCCCGAGCCGGCGCCGCGTTTGCTCGAACCCGCTCCCGCGTCCGCCGCCATCCCGGCGCGAATCTTCCAACGTTGCTCGGGCCTGGACTCCTGAATTTCTGCCTCTTGCGAAGCTCGAACATTGGGCGCCTTCGGTGGGGGAAGAGCACTAGAACAAGCTTCAAAGGATCTACGGCAGTAGCTGGCAGCGTCGCACCACCCAGCGCGCGCCACCATCCTTCGATCCGCCCAACTTCGTGGATTTTTATCCACGGGTCCACACTCGTGTATACATATATATATATATATATACACACATATGGGCGTGGCAGGCTGCCCCTGCCCTGCACGGCATGCCAGACCCATGCACCGAGCCTGGCCCTTGGCTCGCCCTTTTTGCCGAGCCTTCTCAATTGAAGCGGGCTTTGCATGACATGATGCCTGATTGCACGCGCCTCCATCCGCGAGTTTACGTGCCCACTTACATCAATGTCCATACAGACCCCGTGCCTGCTGAAGCTCCTTGGGTCTGCCCCGACTGCCCTCCCGAGCGGCGTCGGTGCTGCTCCACCCATAAAGGTTTGATGACCCATGCCTACAAGATGCATGGGTATCGGACCCCGGCACGCCAGTATGTCGCAGGCTCGCAATGCCCAGTCTGCTTGAAGCAATTTGCTTCCCGTGCTGCTGCCATTGAGCACCTCGGTCATCGCGCGCCGCGCTGCACAGCACGGATGTGTGAACTCACGCCTCTCACTGATCAACAATTGCTTGACATTGAAGGTTCTGGCCATGCTCAGAAGCAGTCTGCCCACCAGCGGTAGGCTGTCTTCTCTGATCCCCTCACCTTTGTATAGCCAAGGTGTGTTTGATCTCTTTACACACTTTCCCGATGCATCATCACAGCCGCTGCGCTCTCATGTTGCCAATGAAAAAAATATATATACACATATCCGGGGGGGCCCTGGCTGGGGGCTCTGGCCCACGGACCTCTCCATGCCACAGGGTGCCCACCGCCTTCCAAGCGGCTCTGGACGTCTCGGCGAGAGATTCCGGGCGGCACAGGCGGCTCCAAACCCACGCGCTGATTGGCCCCAAAGCACCCGAAAATACCCAAGGTAGGCCCAAGACAGCCCAAAAGGCTCCCACAGGCCCCAATAGCGCTCTACGAGGAGTCACGCGAGGGCGTTTCGACGCAAGAGTTGTTCATTGTCTTTGGGAGTGTGAAATTTTTCGGCTTCTCGACGTTTCGTGTTTCGGACGCTTTTAGACGGCACAAGAGGTTCCCGAACTCCCTCCTTCCCGTCCGAAGACCTCCCCCTGGGCACAGTGACGCCATACGCGGATTCAGATTCGACCTCGCCATCCCTAGTGGGCTGTGATCGTTTTGAACTTGAATTACTAAACAATTATTATTGTTGGACCCCCTATATTCGCCCTGGCGCTCTCGCCGAGGCGCCGGCCGCATTTCCTCTGAAATTGAGGCTCACGCTCAGGCGTTTTGGGGTTCCGCCAAAACGGCCCCCCAACAACAACAACGCTCCGGCTCGAGACTTCCTCCCTTTTTACTCGGGCTCGGTGCTCTTGCTCGCCGCCGAGAACGGCTCCCGGGCCGGACGCCGGCCATTCCAATACACATTTTTCTTTCGAAAATGCTGAATTTCTGCTTCCGGCGCCCGGGAGGGAGGGCGTCCGGGCCGATTCCAGAGCTCGGGCCGGCACCCGGCCCGGCTCCCTGGCCGGACGCCCGGGTCGGCGCCCGAGCCGGCGCCCAGGCGTTAGAAAATCGAGTTTCGAGGCGGCGCCGAAAAAAGGCCATTTCAATACACATTTTTCTTTCGAAAATGCTGAATTTCTGCTTCCGGCGCCCGGGAGGCCGTCCGGGCCGATTCCGGAGCCTGGGCCGGAACCCGGCCCGGCTCCCTGGCCGGACGCCCGGGTCGGCGCCCGAACCGGCGCCCGGGCGCCGGTAAATCGAGTTTCGAGGTGCATGGCGCCGAAAAAAGGCCATTCCAATACACATTTTTCTTTCGAAAATGCAGAATTTCTGCTTCCGGCGCCCGGGAAGCCGTCCGGGCCGATTCCGGAGCCTGGGCCGGAACCCGGCCCGGCTCCCTGGCCGGACGCCTGGGTCGGCGCCCGAGCCGGCGCCCAGGCGCCGGAAAATCGAGTTCCGAGGCGGCGCCGAAAAAAGGCCATTCCAATACACATTTTTCTTTCGAAAATGCTGAATTTCTGCTTCCGGCGCCCGGGAAGCCGTCCGGGCCGATTCCGGAGCTCGGGCCGGCACCCGGCCCGGCTCCCGGGCCGGACGCCCGGGTCGGCGCCCGAGCCGGCGCCCGGGCGCCGGAAAATCGAGTTCCGAGGCGGCGCCGAAAAAAGGCCATTCCAATACACATTTTTCTTTCGAAAATGCTGAATTTCTGCTTCCGGCGCCCGGGAGGCCGTCCGGGCCGATTCCGGAGCTCGGGCCGGCACCCGGCCCGGCCGGCACCCGGCCCGGCCGGCACCCGGCCCGGCTCCCGGGCCGGACGCCAGTTCCGATCGCGCCGAAAAGAGGCCATTCCAATACACATTTTTCTTTCGAAAATTCTGAATTTCTGCTTGCGGCGCCCGGGAAGCCGTCCTGGGCTGATTCTGGAGCGGCTTTGGGCCGGACGCCCGAGCCGGCGCCCGTACATGGTGCTTCTCTGCTTCTGGCGCCTGCGCAGCTTCCCGAGCCGCTTCTGGAACCATATCTGGGCCGGTCCAGCGATAGGTTTCCTGGATGTGCTGAACCATCCAACTTTCTGAGACTTCTGCGTCTCAAGGATCGGGAGAGAAGACATTAAAGGAGGATCAAAAAGCAACGTCGCTATGAACGCTTGGCTGCCGCAAGCCAGTTCTACTTACTTGGACTACTACTACCGTTACCACTACTACTAGTGCTACAGCCGCAACAACAATATCATCAACTGCTGCTACTACAACTACTCATCCTTCCTCCCCGTCCTCCCCCTCCCTTCTCCTCCTCCCCCTCCCTATCTCTCTCATCTCCCCCTCCTCTTCCTGTTCCTCTCCCTCTGAGATGCGGGGCATGCGCAAGCCGATTGCGAGGGCGATGTGCCGTCCGAGCTATGGATGTTGAAGTTCCTCGGAAGAGGTGGTGGCCAAACCTTCTTGGGCGGGATATCTGGGTGAGGGAATATCGGATCCCGCATGCCAGAAAAATCCCCCATGATGGGGTGTGTTATCCAGATGGATGCATGTGTCATGTGGAAGCATGGCGCATGAGGGTAAAATGATTGTTGTTGTTGTTGGTGTTGTTGTTTTTTTTTGTGTTGTTTTGTTTTTTGGTTCTTATTCGGATGTTTTTTCTTAGAAAAAATTGATGTTGTGATTGTAATAAGAATAATAATTATTATTATTATTACTTGGATTTTTTTGGTATATATAATATGGTTATTTTTTTACCAATTTATACACATATGAACCAATGTATAGATATAATGTTTTCGGACACTCGATTCTGAAATCCTTACGACCCCGAAGGTTTTTGAAGGATTTCAGCTTGCGCGCGCGACGACGCGCGCGTGTGACTTTCGTTACATTTTTGCAAGGTGTTCTTGAACACCTTGAACACCTATGGTTTTTGATAAACGAGTGCGCGCGCATAGTTTTTTGCAGTGGATGACGGGGGGGCCACTGGCCCCCCTCGGATGGTGTGAATTCATATCCAGGATGGACGATGGCGCAGAACATGTGTAAATTGTAATACGAAAAGGTGAACCGATGATCTGGGGGGGGCGTCGAGTCTATTCTGTTTCAAAAATGGAAGTTACGCGGTGCCATTTGTGCGATCTATGTGGTGTAGCACATGCTGTGCAATGTACATGGTGCAATCCATGTGGTGCGATCTATGTGGTGCACCCTACGTGGTGCGATCCATGCGGGGCAATATGTGTGGTGCAATCTATGTTATAGAGTATATATCGTGCACCATTTTTTAATAAAATCGCTTCGCTCACTGTCGGCCCGTATTGTGCCATCGCAGGCGTTTGCCTGCGCGTTCGTGGCCTCTTGGAGGCCGTTTGGGGGTCTCTTGGGGCCTCTTTTTGGGCCTCTTGACCGTATTTCCGGTACCCCCTGGGGCGGCACTGAGGTCTTGGGGGCCTCTTGAGGGTCTCTTGGGGGCCTTTTGGAGGCTTCTTGGGGGCCTCTTGGGGCCTCCAGGAACCTCTCTGTGCCTAGAGCTGGACATGTCCGTTCGGGTCCCTCGTCCGGGCCCGCTCTTGGAGCCGTCTTGGGAGCCTCTTCGACCATCTTGGAAACCTCTGGGACTAGACTATCTAGGGGCCCTCTGGGGCCGTTGTGGGCGCTCTTGGAGGCCTCTTGGACCTTGTTGGGGCGATCCTGGAAGCTTATTGAGCCGTCTTGGAGCGCCGGGAAGCTCCCAGGGCGAGAACACCTAAAACCTTCAAAAACTATAGGGAAATCATCTTGGGGGTCTCTTGGGTCCTCTCGGGGACCTCGTGGGAGCTTTTTAGCGGCCTCTTCGGGCTTCCAGGGGATCTCTCTGCGCCTACAGCTGGACATGTCCGTTCGAGTCCCTCGTCTGGGCCCGCCTTTGGAGCCGTCTTGGGAGCCTTTTCTGCCATCTTGGAAGCCTCTGGGGCTGTCTTGGGGCCTTCTTGGGCCATTTTGGGTGCTCTTGGAGGCCTCTTGGACCGTGTTGGGATGATCCTGGAAGCCTATTTGGCCGTCTTGGGGCGCCGGTAAGCCTCCAAGGCGAGAACGCCAAAAACATTCAACAATTGCAGCAAAATCGCAAATTTCTGCCTCTGTGGGCCCTCTTGGGAGGTCTCTTGAAGGCCTCTGGGCGCGTCTTCCAAGCGTATTGGGTTGTCTGGAGGCCATCTTTGGCGTCTTGGATCGCTTTTGGGCCGTCTCGGGCCATGTTGAGCTCTCTTGGAGGCCACTTGAAGCGCTCCTGGAACGCTCTTGGGAGCCTGCTGGGACCTGGCCGGCACCTGCCCGGGACCTGCCCAGCCCCGCGCGCGCGAACTAGAATTTTGCTATTAATCACCGGAGATCTTAGCACGCCCTTGGCCCGTTCGGCCGGCGAGTTTTACGATAGCGTTATATGGGGCGCAATCTGCATTTCAAAACGTATGTTGTGCACAAATCATGTTGTCCAATCTATGATGTGCGATACTTGCGATGCACTATATGATGTGGAAGCTACACGGTGCAATGTATGTGATGCAATCTATGCGGTGCAACCTTTGCGGTGCAATCTATGCGGTGTCGCCACTTTCGAGGGCTGCTAGGGGGGGCAGCATAGTGGAGGCCCTACCAAGATTCAGACTAGACCTCGCCATCCCTGGGGGCTGCGATCTGTGAAACCGTCGCCACTTTGGAGGGCTTGCTGGGGGGGCCTGCAAATTGGGGGCCCTACCCAGACTCAGATCGAGGGCTGCCGGGGTGGCCAGCATAGTGGGTACCTGCCGCGGCCTTCGATTAGACCTCGCCCTTCCTTTTGGGGGTTGCGATCTGGGAAAGTGCTGCCACTTTCGAGGGCTGCCGGGCGGGGGGGGCAGGTCTTCTTATTTTCGAGCCAGGGAAGGCCAGCAAGCCCTTGTCCATCGACCCTTGCCCTGCGAATCGCGCAGCTCGGCGAGCCTCCCAAGTACGTTCGCAACACATATAAGGCCTTGCCACGCTATCACGCCCTGTGAGTTCTCCCCAGCTCTTCTGGCCACACGTTGCGCAAGGGTTAGGTACACCGTTTGGGTAGTTACGGTAAGGGGAATGGCCACCCGGACGCCTACCTGTTTCCATGCATCAACACTCTACTTTGCCTCGATGCACGGTGGCGAATGTAGTCACACACGTACACACATGTGTGAGTAAATCCGTTAATTATTTTTTGGTAAGTGTACACGCTTGTATCGAATGCGATAAGTATGCACTTACGTAAGTGTTTCACACAAAACTACGTATGTTTATATATATATATGTGTGTGTGTGTGTATCGGCGTGTGTGTGTGTGCGTGTTGCTGAAGGCAGTATGTTCCAGGTCTTGGAGGGTTCTTGGGAGGTGGATGGGGACGGAGAAGGAGGAGGGGGTGGAGGGGGACACCTCATTCCACGTCTCGGCGGCCTGTTTGGGCGATCTTGCGTCAGATGCTTCTGGAAGCCCAAGACGGGCCAAAACGTTTGACAGCATAGTTCCTCGATCATCGATCCTGCTGGACTGTGGGCAAGGCGAGGCCGACACGACGCAGGTCAACGGATTCGCAGCAACGAGCAGCGCGTGCTTCCTTCTCTGGCTCTCGGCCAGCCACGTTCAGCCAGGTGCACGAATCTGTGAACGCATGGTGGAAGGGGAGGGGGGGGGTGAGGAGGAGGTGGGGATGAAGCCACAACCCCCGCCTGGGGATCCGTCTTCGGGGACCTGGGCAGGCGGTGGATGTGGAGACACCCGGGTCCTGCGGGGGGAGGGGGGAGCAACATGGATCCGCCGTCTGCCGAGGCTCCCGAAGCCCGATCCTCCCAGGCGGTGGTTATGGACAAATCTTCGCCTCGCCGCAACGCGTTGGAGAGGACGATGCGGCGGCTGGGCGGCGGCGTGTCGGCGGCGCTGGCGGAGGCTGGGCGAGCTCGGCCGGCCACCGAAGGGGTGGACAGCTGCCGCTTCCCGCCCGGTGCCTTGTGGGCACGGTGCCGCGGGTGCAGCCGGGCGGGGCGCGACGTGTTTTTCCCAACCATCCTGTGGTGTTGGGTCCTCGTTTTGAAGAGACGGTGCCCCGCGTTCCTCTCCTCTCCTCCTCTTCCCCCTCCTCCCTCGTGTGCGTCAGCCACACCCATGCGCCCGCATGCGTCACACGGCTCACACGTTTCGTGGCTCCATAGGGAGCTCCACCGAAGGCCCCAGTGCCCGCGCCCGCATGCGTCACCCACACCCATTTCGGCACACCCCTCACACGTTTCGTGGCTCCATAGGGAGCTCCACCGAAGGCCCCAGTGCCCGCGCCCGCATGCGTCACCCACACCCATTTCGGCACACCCCTCACACGTTCGTGGCTCCATAGGGAGCTCCACCGAAGGCCCCAGTGCCCGCGCCCGCATGCGTCACCCACACCCATTTCGGCACACCCCTCACACGTTTCGTGGCTCCATAGGGAGCTCCACCGAAGGCCCCAGTGCCCGCGCCCGCATGCGTCACCCACACCCATTTCGGCACACCCCTCACACGTTTCGTGGCTCCATAGGGAGCTCCACCGAAGGCCCCAGTGCCCGCGCCCGCATGCGTCACCCACACCCATTTCGGCACACCCCTCACACGTTCGTGGCTCCATAGGGAGCTCCACCGAAGGCCCCAGTGCCCGCGCCCGCATGCGTCACCCACACCCATTTCGGCACACCCCTCACACGTTTCGTGGCTCCATAGGGAGCTCCACCGAAGGCCCCAGTGCCCGCGCCCGCATGCGTCACCCACACCCATTTCGGCACACCCCTCACACGTTTCGTGGCTCCATAGGGAGCTCCACCGAAGGCCCCAGTGCCCGCGCCCGCATGCGTCACCCACACCCATTTCGGCACACCCCTCACACGTTTCGTGGCTCCATAGGGAGCTCCACCGAAGGCCCCAGTGCCCGCGCCCGCATGCGTCAGCCACACCCATTTCGGCACACCCCTCACACGTTTCGTGGCTCCCTAGGGAGCCCACCGAAGGCCCCAGTGCCCGCGCCCGCATGCGTCACGAACCCAGGCCGTGGCCCATAGGGAGCTCACCGAAGGCCCCATGCGCCCGCATGCGTCACCCACACCCATTTCGGCACACCCCTCACACGTTTCGTGGCTCCATAGGGAGCTCCACCGAAGGCCCCAGTGCCCGCGCCCGCATGCGTCACCCACACCCATGTCGGCACACCCCTCACACGTTTCGTGGCTCCATAGGGAGCTCCACCGAAGGCCCCAGTGCCCGCGCCCGCATGCGTCACCCACACCATTTCGGCACACCCCTCACACGTTTCGTGGCTCCATAGGGAGCTCCACCGAAGGCCCCAGTGCCCGCGCCCGCATGCGTCACCCACACCAATTTCGGCACACCCCTCACACGTTCGTGGCTCCATAGGGAGCTCCACCGAAGGCCCCAGTGCCCGCGCCCGCATGCGTCAGCCACACCCATTTCGGCACACCCCTCACACGTTTCGTGGCCCCATAGGGAGCTCCACCGAAGGCCCCAGTGCCCGCGCCCGCATGCGTCAGCCACACCCATTTCGGCACACCCCTCACACGTTTCGTGGCTCCATAGGGAGCTCCACCGAAGGCCCCAGTGCCCGCGTCCGCATGCGTCCCACACCCATTTCGGCACACCCCTCACACGTTTCGTGGCCCCATAGGGAGCTCCACCGAAGGCCCCAGTGTTGCGTCCGCATGCGTCCCGCACACCCATTTCGGCACACCCCTCACACGTTTCGTGGCCCCATAGGGAGCTCCACCGAAGGCCCCAGTGGCGCCGCATGCGTCAGCCACACCCATTTCGGCACACCCCTCACAACGTTTCGTGGTCCCATAGTGCCCGCCGCGCCCGCATGCGTCAGCCACACCCATTTCGGCACACCCCTCACACGTTTCGTGGCCCCATAGGGAGCTCCACCGAAGGCCCCAGTGCCCGCGCCCGCATGCGTCAGCCACACCCACTTCGTCAACTCCCTCACACGTTTCGTGCTCCACCGAAGGCCCCAGTGCTGCCGCCCGCATGCGTCCCGCACACCCATCCCCTTCACACGTTTCGTGGCCCTATAGGGAGCCCCACCGAAATTGGTAGTGTCAGCTGCGGTATTCACACCTGCACATGGTTGGGTCCTTCGTCAGGCTATTTTTCCGGTCGCAAGTCATGGGGGCCTTGTGTCGCAGGCCTAGAGGTTGACACCAACACCAATATCGGCGGTGTGCCTCCACCGAGGGAAGAAGATCCCGATCTCGGTGATGGTGGTAATACTCTGGCGTCCAAGGTGACCGAAGTGTTGCCACCAACACCGAAATCGAGGATCATCTTCCCCCTGTGGAGGCAACGCCCTGAGTTGGTGTTGGTGCCCATTTCCAGGCCTCCAATTGTGTACCCTCGCAATTCGGTCTTTAGCGTCGGCTAGCGTCGATTAGCGTCCAGGAGTCGAGGAGAGAGCGCCGATTTGGCGTCGATTAGCGCCGATCTAGCGTCGATGAGCGTCGGCGTAGCGTCGATTTAGCGTCGATTCGCAGGAGCCGACAAGATGGTATGGGAGGCTCCCATGAGTTGCCACCGAAGTTTTTGGTGGCACGTCGTTTCAAGATAGGTTGAAGGTTCGCGCACTGCGAATAACATCTGGCGAGTCGCCCTCCCAAGGCAACTCGTTCTCGGACTTGTCAGTGGCCCTGGCGGCCCTTCCACGTCCCAGTTCACGGGCCCAAGACGGGTCCCGTCATTGAAAGGCCGTAACCGGCGCGACGCGGATGGGGGGGAGGAGGAGGAAGGGGAAGAGGGGTGATAGGCGGCTGCCTGCTCAAAACGCCTGCGCCGCAGCCATCTGTACAATAGGCCTGGACTGCCAGGAAGCTGCAGCAGGCCGATGGAGTACGTAGCGGACTGCGCAATCGAGTGTGCACAGCTGCTTTTCTTCAGCGACAGCCTCGCCCACCCTCAGCCTGCACACACTTTTTGTAGAGCGGCGAAGTGTACACCACGTTATGACGCCACACTCATACAAGTACGTGTGCAATGATCCTCGAAGAAGAAACAACAACATAAACATAATTTCTCGGAGCTCCGCTCGCATATAGGTCTTCTAGAATCACCCTCCAACGCTCTGTCACGCCTTCGCGCCTTACGTCCGCTGCACACTTCCGCTCAGGACTGCTGTTTTAGACTCCTTGCCTGACATTGCGCTAGTTCGTACGTGTACTCTCCTTCACAGCACAGCCCTACTGACTGTCAGGCTCCAGCCACGTCTCATGTTGTACAGCATGTGGCATTCAGTGCACTGCGTCGTGGGGGCTGCGCCATATTGTGGCCGCCCATCTCGGGCCCAGGAGCGGTGCGTGCGCCCTCCTGGCTTGCCCAGGCAGGCATACACACCGCTCCTGGGCCCAGGATGCGCTCCTGGCTCTGCAGGATCCTGGAGGAGAGGGAGGGGGAGGGGGAGGGGGGGGAGGAGGAGGAGGAGGAGGAGGAGGAGGAGGAGGAGGAGGAGGAGGAGGAGGAGGAGGAGGAGGAGGAGGAGGACGAGGAGGAGGACGAGGAGGATGAGGACGAGGAGGAGCAGGAGGAGGAGGAGGAGGAGGAGGAGGAGGAAGAGGAGAAGGAGGAGGAGGAGGTGGAGGAGGAGAAGGAGGGGGAGGATGAGGAGGGGGATCCGGAGGGGGCGGAGGAGGAGGACTGACCCCCGCTTGCCCCAGTCCTCGTCGCCCTAGCTAGCCCCAGCTCGCCTCGGCCCTCGAGGATGGAGGAGCCGCCCCCATGCCAGGGATCTGATGCTGTGGTTCGAGCGCAAGACCCGGGCGCGAGGCGCCTCCCGCGTGGGGTGGGGTGGGTGGTGCCGGGGGGGGGGGGGGCAGAGCTCGACCTACACGGTGTTTTGGCGATCTCGTGGGCCGTTTTCGTTTTGATTTCGCTCTGCAGCAGCGGCGGAACGCAGGCGGGACGAGGACAGACGAGCACGAAGCGAAAAGGTCCGGCGACGAAATCCACAAGTGTCCGCTGCGCCCTGGCCAGGCGCGTGCTGATTCCAGGAGCTGTGTGCACGCCCTCCTGGCCAAGCCAGGAGGGCATGGCGTTTACAGTCGGGGCCCTGAAGAAGGAACCCTTTTGGTTGGGAAAGGGCTCCGCGTTCCTTAAGTGTTTCATAGCTTGCCTCAGGTTTTCCTTATGTTTTCGATAGGAAATCGAAGTTTAACTTAGGGAGAAAAGGGGCCTCGTTCCTTATTTAGGGTTCCTTAGGTCAACGTCCCTACTGTACTCCCCCAGATGGGCTTGGCCAGGGCGCAGCGGATGTGTATAGCTTTCGTCGCCCCACAGAGGCGGAACGAAGCCAGCACACGGGAAAGCGACAACGAAACGCAAAGGGAACACACTGCATGGGTCGAGAGCCCTGGGGGGGGGGGCAGCCGGCGCCGCCCTCTGCCCTCTTCTTCGGGTGGCGCGCGGCGCGCTTTCGCTCTGGCAGGCGACGACGACGACGCCGACTGACGACCGACGACGACGCCGCCGTCGCTGACGCAGCCATCGCGCTGCCGCCGCCGTCGTCGGCGACGACGACGCCGGCGACGACGAGGACGACGCCGCCGCTGACGCCGCAATGGCGAGGACGACGACGACGACGCGGCCGACGGCAACGACGGCCGACGACGACGGCGCCGCGCCGCTTGGATCTCTGGCGATCTGGCTTTTTCAGTCTGGGAGTTCTTCTTAGGTTTCGGCCTCTGGGGCTAGTTTTTTGGGGGCCCCGCGGGGCCATCTGGGACAAAAAAACGCCCCTGGGGAAGGGGTCGGGAACTCTTTGGGCCCCGCCATGGCGCTGCCGAGGACGAGGAGGACGACCAGGAGGGCGACGATGGCGTGCTCGTCTCGGAGGTTTTCTGGGCTTTCGTCAGGTTCGGGCTGCCACGGCCAGGGCGCGGCTCGATGCACCGAGGCCAAGTGGTCCTGGGGGTGATTCTTCTCGCTTCGCGGAGTGCACGGCGGGGCTGCAGAGAGCCCCGGCGTTTTTTGGACCTCCTCGGGAAGCTTCTTGGGGACCTCTTGGGGCCTCGTGGGAGCCTTTTTGGAGGCATCATGTTGTTTCCCTGGCGGCACGGGCGATACCATGGGGGAGGGGGGGAGGGGGCCGGTCACGTCACGAGCCGCACCCGCGGAGAGTGAATGGAGGGGCCCCTATTAACGTTTGGGCTGGGAGCGGCTCTGGAGCCATCAGGGGGCCACATCGGGCTGCCGTGCAGCAATCTTGGCCGTCTTTGAACCCTCTGAGCCCTCGAGGTCGGTATCTCCGATTTTCCATGCGTTCCGTCCCGCCTCTGCCTCCGCGACCGCTTCCTTTTCCGTTTCTCGTCTACGGCACGCTCCGGCGAATACGTTGTTCCGCGCCCCGGTTTCCTTGTGCACACGTTTGAGCTTTGCGACGCCGCCGTCAAAAATCAGCACAAGGTAACGCCAAGTTCAAATCCCGATGAGCATTGCGCCAGCAGTACACAATTGCGCAGGAATCTTGGTTGGTTCTTGGGGCCGTTAGGGGGCTTCTTGGGGGTCTTTTGTAGGCCTCTTGGGGGTGCCTGGGGTCTTGGGGGGCTCTTGGGGGACTCTTGCGCCATCTGGTCCCTTCGGAGGCCGCCTTGGGGGCCTCTCGGGGCCGCCTTGGGGCCTTCTTGGGGCCCTCTTGTGCCGTCTTGGGGGCCTCTTGGCCTGTCTTGGGGGCCTCTTTGGGCCATCTCGGGGCCCTCTTGAGCCATCTCGGCGCCCCCTTGGGGGCCTCTGGGGCCGTCGGGGGCAATTTTGGAGGCTCCTTGGGCCGTCATGGCCTTCAAGAGTGGAAAAACACGGGCATGCTAGAATATAGCAACAACCAGAGGGAATTGATCTTTTTGGCGTTTGGATGCGTTCTTGGGGGCGCCCTTGCTGCCCTCTGGGGCTGTCTTGGGGGCCTTTTAGGCCCTCTTCGAGCAATCTTGGGCCGCCTTGGGGCCGTCTTAGCCCGTCTTGGGGCCAGTTGAGCCGGGCCGTCTTGGGCCCCCAAGAGGTTCAAGAGGCCGATATTGCTGATGTTGGGCATGGTTGGGTATGCTCCTCCCGGTATGGAAGGTATGGGCGTTGGTTGGCGTGTCTTTCTCGGCTGCCGCGCGTGCGTGCCGTTCTTGTCTGCCATCTTGGGGTCTTCTTGGTGGTCTCCTGGAGGATTTTTCGGGGCCTCCGTGGGGCCTGTGGGGGCCTCTTCGGGGCGTCTTGAGCCGTCTGGGGACGCTCTTGCGTCGTCGCGCCCCTTCGGAGGTCGTCTTGGGGCCTCTGTGGCTGTGGGGCCGCTGGGGGCCTCCTGGGGGCGTCTCGGGGCGCTCCTGGGCCGTCTCGGGGCCCCCTGCGGGTGCCCCCCGGGCCGTCTTGGGGCCAGCTTGGAGGCGGCTTGGGCCGTCGGGGGGCGCCGAGAGTCGAAAAGGCGAGTTGAACAGATCCCGAGACGAGCGGAAATCAATATTTTTGGTTTTTGGGGGTGCTTGTGGGGGCCCCATCGAGGCCCTCTGGGGCCGTCTTGCGGGCCTCTTAAGCCTTCTTCGGGCTATCTTGGGCCGTCTTGGGGCCGTGCTGGGACGTCGCGAGGCCGTCTTGAGCCGTCTTGAAGCTCTCTTAAACTTCCAGGAAGCCCAAGAGGTCGATATTCTCGGTTTCTGAACGTCTTGGTACGTTTTTGATTCCCAGAATGGGGTTCGTCAGATTTGGTCCTAAGATGTGGCGCGACTCCTAGGGGGTGGGTAATCATTACCCGTGGGCGGCCACAGGTGTCGCTCATTGCATCTGGATGCTACTGCTCATGCCCTGCATCCTCCTCCTCCTTCTCCTCCTCCTCCTCCTTGCCTACATCCCAGCACGATGCTTTTTCTCCTCATGCTGGGGCCCTGTGGGGGGCCTTTTGGGTCGCGTGGCTGCTTCCCTGGCGCCTCAGGGCGTTCTTGTAGGAGGGGAATGGGCCTGGGCCGCATCTCCGGGTCTGGCTGGAGTGTCCCATGCTCTCCGTTCGTCGCGTCTTCATCGCGCTTCTGTCGTCGTTGTCTTAGGATGTAGATTTGGTTCTTTGGTATGAGCGTATGCACACACATATATATACATACATATATATATTAATAGATACATATATATATACAGCATAGATATTCCCAGGGCGGAGCTGTTCCGTGCGATTTCCCATGTTGTAGTGATCGTTGTGCCTTGCAACAGTTGCGAGGTGGTTGCAGCCCATTCGCATGGCACTTGCGCGTGGGTTGTAAGGCCGCTGCTCCAAGGTGGTTCTTTGGTTCTTTGGTTTCATGGTTGCCCTTGGGGCTTTTCCAGGGGCCAGTGAATTGATGGGGAGAGGGAGGACAGCAATCGTTTTTGTGGACGTTTCTTAGGGGTCTTGCTGGAGGGGTCGCGGGTGTGAGTCGGAAGTTTCTGTTTGCTTTTCTGGTTACTTGGCGCTTATCTCCGAGGCTTGCGGAGCTCGTTGGGTTGTACTTTCGCTTCGCAACCTCCAATTTGAGAAGGATGTCCAAGTGCCGTACTACTAGGCTTAGAAACATCATTCGCTCCCCAGTGGTGGACGCTGCGGCTGAATACATGAAAGCTGCCATGTCCATCGTATTCGGATTTTGCACCAGGCACGACAGTGAGCCCTGGACCCAATCCTGTCGCTGCCTGTCACATGTCTGGGCTGGCTGTCTCCCACATCTTGGCATGGCTTCTATGGACAGAGTTGCCTCTCGTGTGTTAGGTTGCCTCGATCGTTCCTGGATGCCTTCTATGGAGAGATGGCAAGGATCCCAATTGCATCACAGCACGGTCGGCATCTGGCGCTGGGCGCGCGAACTCTATCATTTTTACGGCCAAGATTGGCTCGCCTTGCCCTGCCGACATCTCCGCTGGAAGGATGGTAAGCGAGCGTGGCCTGAAATGCGTCGTACACTCAGATTACGTGTGTTTCTGTCCTGCACTCAGAGTGTTATGTGCGCCGCAGGGCCCTGGTGGCACCTGCAGCATGATGGCTACGAAACGGGGAGAAACGAGATGACGTCGTCGTCTTGGAGGTTCTTTGGGATTTCTGGAGGTAGCTGGACGCGGCTCGAGCCTGGACAGCTCCGGGGATGGATTTTGAGCTGTTTCGGGATGCAGCTGCGAACGTCTTTGGACCTTCTTGGGCCTCCGCAGGTCTCCAGGGGCTTCTTCAGAGGCTTCGGATGTCTCTGGAGGTCTCTAGAGATGTTGGGCGGGTAGAGAAGGAGGGAGGATGACGACAGGGAGTGTGGGGGGCCACGCTGGAGCCCTTTTTCCTCCTCGCTGCTTCCTTGTCCTCTTCCGCTGCACTCCTCATGTTCCTCTCTCCCTCCCCCAAGGCCTGGGTGAACCATGTCCGGCGAGCCGTACGGGCGCAGATACTGCAGAAAGAGCGCAACATCATTGCTGGCGTCGCCGCGCACGAGATCTTGTGAAGAGACCGAACCGTGCGGAGATTCCCCCCGTCCATTTGCACGCTCTTCTCCCCTGTGCCCGTTTCTCGGCGGCGCGCCGAGGTTGGAGCTGAAAGGGGCAGTCCTTCTCAGAAGGCGGCGGGGCTTTGGAGAAGGCTTCGGAACCTGCTCAGAAGGCCAGCGTTTGGAGAAGGCGTCTTGAGCCTTCTGAGGAGTCCCGCCCTCTCTGCCATCCCCCCTGGGCGTGCCGCTGAGTTTCGTCTGCCCGTATCGTGAAGAAGCTGGATCGGACCCTAGGAGTAGGATTCCATTAGAGCTGGATCGGGCCTTAGTAGGGTGCAGTCAGGGCTGGATCCAGCCCCAGTAGGACTCCAGGAAGGCCGCATCGAGCCCTTAGTAGGATGCTGTCCAAGCTCGACGCAGCTGTAGTGGGGCTCTGCTGGAGTTGGATCGAGCCCTGACAGGGTGCTATGAAAGCCATGTGGGTTCACCGGTGGCTGGCCTCTCCAGCAGCACGTCGGCAGCGACGCCCCGAGGGCTCCCGCGAACCCCTCCGAGCGGCGGCGGCCCCCGTCCGCGGCGGCGCGAGCGGCCCGCCGGCTGGCGCCCTGGGCGCAGGCCGCGTGCGGCACATGCGCACCCTGGCGCGGAGGTCCACGAGGGTGGAGGGCGCGTTCGGCCAGGATCCGGGGGTCGATGAAGAACAAGCTGCAGAGGCGTAAACTTGCGGCGGTCCCCGTGGATATCTTGGATCTGCGCTGGAGCTCCCTGGCGGCGCCTGCGGCGCCGCCCTTGGCGCGCTCCGTGCGCCAGGGAGGGGGGTCCAGCGCCGATCCAAGACATCCGTGCGGACCGCCGCAACTGCGGGCGGGGCCAGGACGAGGATAAGTCCGTTCCAGAGCGTTCCGGAAGGCTCTTCAAAGCGTTCCGGAGCGCTCAGAGGAGGCCGCGGCGCACGAGGCGTTCGCCAGAGCCGCCGGATCTCAGAGATTCTCGACTTATCTTCGCCCACTTTTATCCTCGTCCTGGCCGCGTCTAGCAAGTTTATGGTATGTATATATATATATATATATATATACACATGAATATTTCTTCCTTTCCCCTTCTAGGGGCATCTGTGTCGGGCGGGGAGAGCTGTGCAAGCATGCTCCGAGCCTGGCCAGGCCCCTCCTGGCCCCAGGCTTGGCCTGGCTGGGGATCGGTGCTCTCTCTTCTGCTCTTGGGCGCCGTCGTGCGAACAGGCCGGATGCACATGGGATCCTCCTCCTCCTCCTCCTCCTCCTCTTTCTCCTCCTCGTTCTCCTCCTCCTCCTCCTCCTCCTCCTCCTCCTCCTCCTCCCCATCAAGCAGAATAAATCGGAGGTTGATAGACACGTCGATCAGCGAATTGGCCGTTTTCGGTTCGCGAGAGGGCGTCGCGGCCTTCATTTTTGCGGGTCCAGGTCCGTCGGTTTCGGTCCTGGGCCGTTTTCATTATAAAGGGAGGTTTGTTAAAGGGAGGTCTGTCCGCCGCCGATTTGTGGCTCCTCTCATGTGGCCCCGTGCCTTGCGGGCGCTCGGCCCTCGCATGGCCAGGCACGGCGATCCTGCACGAGTGCACCGAGCAAGCGCCCTCGACGTGCTCGGCGTGCGAGTGCGTTTCTGGCTTCGTGCCCTGCCGTCTCAGGGGTGCGTTGGTGAGCCCGGGGACCCCCTCGCCCCAAGAGGCACCTCATAGAGCCACAAATAAGCAAAAAACGTCGATGTCAAATGGGAAAACTGCTATTTTTGGCGTGTTCGCCTTTTGGGCTTCCATTGCGTCCAAGACGGCCCAAGAGGCTCCCCCGCC
The DNA here is from genome assembly GCA_963575745.1 of Prorocentrum cordatum. NCBI lineage: Eukaryota > Dinophyceae > Prorocentrales > Prorocentraceae > Prorocentrum > Prorocentrum cordatum. Next base: position 65,807 of record CAUYUJ010018772.1, read on the forward strand.
TTCCCCTCAAACGCGTTTTTGGATTTGGGGAGGGGGAAAAGGGGGGGGGGGACAGCCATCTTTCTCACACGCCTGTTCACGTCCGGTAGACGGGGGTCGGCGGAGTTTCGTGGTTTCCCGGCGGGCTTCCAGCCTCGGTGTGCGTGCCAGCAGCTGCGCCTCGCCGAGAGCGTGCCAGGGATTCCCAGACCGTCGGGAACGGCCGCCGGAGATCGGGCTTATGACCTGTCAGCCAGGGGCAACGTAGGGGGGATGGGCTTAGGCTTAAGTCGGGCCTGTCCCTTTACAGGGGGAAAATTCAAAAATAGCAAAACAATAGTCGGGGGACGATTTTTGTATCATTTTTGACCATTCGGGGGTATTTTTTGACTATTTTTTGCTTTTCGTCCAAAATCCCCCTGTAGGGGGACATTCCCAACCTAAGCTTAGGCGGGGATGCATCGACCCCCAATCGTTCATTCATCGCCGATGAACGTGCGGTTTCGGTATTGGGGGCCAATCGCGAATCGATCGGCGATGCAACGCCGATTCCAGCTCAACGTTTCTCCCCCTGAGCGCCCGTCCCCCTCATTGAAGCGAGGGCCGGTCCTGTCCAGGAGGCCCTCCTGAGGAGGTTCCTCGCGGCAGCAGGGCAGGATGCCCTTGCTGCCGGACGGCGGCGACGACGGCAGCGACGGCGGCAGCGGCGGTGGCAGTGGCACTTCCAGGGCGAGCCGTGCTGCATCTGCCTGGGGGAGCTCTCGCGTGGCGAGAAGCTTATAGTGCTGCTGCCGTGCAAGGACGCCGCTTTTGCTGGTCTGCTCTTTCGGGGGGGGAGGACCGAATGCAGGTGTTCGGTTCAGACGGATTTGGCCCTTCGTGGTGGGCTTCTTCAGACCTCCGAAGACCAATGGTAACCCAGACATCTGGGGGCTCGTTGAATGAACCTGGGCCGACCGAAGCGACGATGCCCCAGGGGGGGCTTCAATGGGTAACACAACGCATCCCTACGCAGTGTCATACAATTTCTTGTTCATCATCGCATGCCACAGCAAGTTGTAGCTTTCCAACGCTCAGCGTACCACATCATGGCATGCATTGATATTGAATATCGCATCACAGCGTATCACTGGACAGCGCGTATAGCGTTGCATGGCGTAACGCTGAATCGTAATTCGCAACGTAAGACTGGTATGGTGACAACGAGCGTTGTTATGCTGTGCGCTGCACTGGCATCACGCGTACTTCAACGGAAGTATGCGACAACGTTTAATTAGGTGAATGGCGACGCGCAGATGCCCATGCGGCGCAGTTTCCTTGCTCTGATCTTCAACATCATAATACCTTGAATGCCGTACTAGTATGTATCGTATGCCAAGCTGCGGCATGACACAGTCTGTTTGCGCTGTTCACCAGTGGTGTTCTTTGATCCCACCACTTTCCGTGCGATTTTACGCATGCTGTGTTGATGGGATAGCGGCATCATGCGACGCGTTCCCTGTGCTTTGGTACGCGATGCTACGAGAGGATTTGACACGCTGCATGTTGGAGAACATCCCAGGATAGCATGTGACATACGGTGTGCTGTTGGTGACGCGCAGGGGCACCTGCGCCATCCTCAGACTCGGAAAGGCCCGCTCGCTCCGCATGGACGAGGTGGAGGGAAGTTGTCTCGCGAGAGAGCTGGTTATCCCCTGCCAGTTCATGGAAAAGCCCGCCTCGCCAAGCACACCCTTCACCGCGTGTGCTACCGCAGCTGGCTGCTGACCGACACGTACCCCTCCCGCGACCTGGTCCTTCGGCAGATGAAACGCGTTTTTTGGAGGAGGAGGCGGAGGAGGAGGAGGAGGTGGAGGAGCAATGGAGGAGGAGGATGGGGTGACTGATGATCTGCAGAGGTCCGTGGAGGTCTCCAGATGGAGGTTTTCAGAGAGGGGGGAGGAGTGGTTTGATGCTGCTGCTGCTGAAGATGATGATGCTGATTCTGATGACACTGATGATGATGCTGATGCTGATGATGCTGAGGATGCTGCTGCTGATGATGATGATGATGCTGATGATGATGATGCTAATGATGATGGTGGTGGTGATGGTGATGATTGTGTTCAGGAGGAGGCAGAGGATGAGGAGGAGGAGGAGGGGGAGGAGGAGGAGGAGGAGGAGGGGGAGGGGGGGGAGGAAGAGGAGGAGGAGGAGGACGGGAATGAGGAGGATGGTGTTGACGATGATGAGGATGATGATGATGATGATGCTGATGGTGATGATGATGATTGTGATGATCATGATGATGCTGATGATGCTGGTGATGATGATCATGCTGATGATGCTGCTGATGCTGGGAATTATCATACTTATATCAGTAATAACGATACTTCATGATGACGGTGATGGTGATGATGATGCTGATGAAGATGATGATGATGATGATGATGATGATGATGATGATGATGATGCTAATGATGATGATGATGATGATGATGATGATGATGATGATGATGATGATGATGATGATGATGATGATAATGATGATGATGCTGCTGCTGCTGATGATGATGATGATGATGATGATGGTAATGACGATGTTGCTGCTACTGCTGATGAGGATGATGGTGCTGATGATGATGATGATCATGGTCGTGGCTGTGGTGACGATGGTGATTGCTATGACGATTTTGGTAGTGGTGTTGTTGATGATGCTGCTGCTGCTGATGATGATACTCATGCTGATGATGGTGATGCTGTTGGATGTGATGATGCTGCTGCTGATGATGATGATGATCATGATGATGATGCTGATGATGATGATGCTGATGATGATGATGGTGATGCTGATGACGGTGATAGTGATGATGATGATGATGATGATGATGATGATGATGATGATGATGATGATGATGATGATGATGAGGACGTGGAATGGAGCGGGGATAGTACACGTCTAACTTGTCCACTACATACTGGCTCCAGAACCGTAAATGTACTCCCGGATTGTCCATCATGCTGATACCCTGCTGGTTTCCAGAATTCAGCTTGTCTTGGGGCTCAGACATTTGTTGCTCCAACCGTTCATGCTGAGTCTGAGGCTCTGAGGCTGCTGCAAACGAACCGTCTTCTACAACCATGTGAGCTGTCTTCGAACCTGTCCTTTGGCTCACTCCCCGAGCAGTGCTGCTGCGAGGCCTTGCGGTGCTACCTCCACCGCCTCCGACGTCGCGCGAACAAAAATCAACATGTACATACAACGGCGCACCGGGCCCTGGCGCCGAGGGCCGGAACCTCGACCGCAAATGTGGGGCCTGGGGTCCCGGCCCGCCTGTGGGAGGCCAAACAATCGCTTCGGGGAGCCCGCAGACAACAATCCGGGCGGCCCCAAACGGTCTCGAGACACCCCCCCAAGACGCCCAGGGGTCTCTGGCGACGAAATATGCGTTCCAAAATGCCCCAGAGGTCCCCAAGACGCCCCAAGAGGCCTTTCAGATGCCGCCCAAGACCGCCCCGAGAGGGCAACATCTTGGATTTTCGTTTGTTTTTCCATGTTTTTTTTGCGTTCTCGCTGTTTCGTGGTTCCGGCGCTAAAGCACCGCCCGAGACCGCTCCAAGACGGCCCACGAGGCCCCCAAGAGGGCCCCAAGACGGCCCAAGAGAGCCCCGAGACGGCCCCAGAGTCGCCCAAGACGGCGCAAGCGGGCCCCAAGAAGGCCCCAATTGGGGCCCAAGAGAAGGAACGCGAAGTGAAAAACCAAGCTTTCCGCCCCAAGATTCCCCCAAGAGGCCCCAAGAGGCCCCAAGAGGCCCCCAAGAGGCCCCAAGAGGCCCCCAAGAAGCCCAAAAGAGGTTTCAAGAGGCCCCAAGCCGGCACCCACAAGGCTTCAAAACTCTTTCTAAGAGGCCCCCGAAGACATGCCAAGAAGGTCCCATGACGGCTTCAAGAAGCAGTCCAGGATGCTCCGAGGAGGCCCCAGAGAGCCCAAGAGTCCCCCAAGAGGCCCCCAAGCGGCCCCAAGCACACTCCAGGAGGCTGGAAAGAGGCCCCCAAGAGCCCAGCGGTCCAGGCGGGGGCCGAACGGACGTTTCCAGCCCTGGGCTCCAGGAAGCCCAACAGGAAGCCCCACGTAACTCGCAAGACCCCCCCCTCCGACGCTCCCGAGACGCCCAAAAGGCTTCCCAGACAGCCCAAGATGCAAAAGCAAAAACTGCGATGCCCAGGGATGCGTTTGGACAAGAATTTCGAGACGAAGCCAGCCTTGGCCACGAAGAGCGCCTCAGACGACAGACGACAGACGACGACGCAGACGGCGACGACGAGGGTGGCGGCGACAGACGACGGACGAAGGACGACGGACGGACGAAGGACACAATCGTGGCTAATTCGACCAGGTTGCCTGCCACTGCTGACCTTTCGTCTTCCCTCCGCTACGCGCTATCCTTCAAGCTAGCTAGAACTTGAGCGCGCGCGAAGCGCGCGCGATGGTTCTAGTCGAATATATTCACGACCAGAACACCAGACTTGACTTTGTGAAGGCTGGCCAGGAACACCATGTTTATCATCCCCGAGAATCTCCCTTGAGGGGAGTTTCTGGGGGGACCCCCCCCGGCCCTCCCTCTGAATGGGCGAGGGCGTTTTTCTCGGAAGCAAAGCGTCCCCCGACAGGGGGTAGGGGGGGCGTCAAGGGGGGCTTTCGATTCGTATGATTCTTTATATTTGGCGCCCCGGAACCCGCCCCAAATCCTGCCAAACCTCCCCCCCTCCCCTTCCTGGTCAGCGACAATTTCCCCGGGACTCCTCCTCCTCCTCCTCCTCCTCCTCCTCCTCCTCCTCCTCCTCCTCCTCTTGAAGGGCTCGGGGAACTGCCACGACTCCGGGGCACGCAGACAGTTCACTACCACCAGCCCTGACCAGTCCCATCCTGGGCCCTGGACTGGTGCACAGACCTCCCAGCCCAGGCCAGGATGCGGGCCCCAGGAGTATACACCACCACCGCGTCGATTCCTCCTCCCTCCTCTACCCTTGGCCTCCTCGCCTCCTTCCTGGGAGGCGGAGGGGGCGAGGGTGGTGGTGGTGGTGGTGTACGTGTGCTCCTCCTCCCTCCTCTACCCTCTGCTTCCTCGCCTCCTTCGTGGGAGGGGGAGGGGGCGAGGGTGGTGGTGGTGTACATGTGTGGGCCCAGGCTAGGAGGGCCTGTGCGCCAGGCCAGGGCCCAGGATGGGGCCCGGCCGGGGCTGCCCCAGACGTGCGACGTCGTGTTTTTTCCAGTGCGGCGCCCCCAGAAGCCCAGACCCTTTCCCTGGGGCCAGCTTTTCATCCCGAGTCGCTCTTCGACGGCCCCGAGGCCCGGTGCAGGCCCCCCGAGGCCGAAGACTGGCAAAAACCTTCCGCCCCGATTTTTTTTTTTTTTTTTTTGTTTGTTTGTTTTGTTTTTTTTCCAACGCGATCATGCCAGGGTCCCGACCTCGGCCTCGCCTGCCTCGTGTGGCGGCCGCGGGAGCAGCGGCGGCGGAGGTCGGGGGGCCCCCTCGCCGCGCGGCCCGGCCAGGTCTGCCCCCTGTGCCGGTGCCGCGCAGAGGCGGCCGCTGCTTCCCTCCCCGCCCGTCTCTCTCTTCTGCACGAGCGCAGCGGGTGTGGAAATAATGGGTACAGTGCCGTTTTTTAATACATGCTCCGCGTGCGGATCATGTATTACAATAGAGGGGTTTAGTATTACAAGCAATGATGAGTATATGTATTGATTTATTATTACATTAATCATGCATAAAAAGTTTTTTGCTTAAGCATATAAAAACATCCCATGTGTTAAACACTGCCCTGTACGATGCCCGACAACAGTTCCTCTTCATTTTGAACAGGGCTCGCCGTTCGCGCCGCCGCGGGCGTTGTTCCTTGGCGACAAGAAGCCGCCTGCCCAACAGCGGCCGCTGTCGGTTTGGGGCAACATTTGTTGTTGGGCATTGTGCCCAGTTTGTCCGTACCCATTTCGGGCGTCCAAATCTCTTTCGGCCACGCGCCTGGCGGGGGGGGGGGGTAGCGGGGGGGGGAAGGAGCATCGAATATCGAGGAGGATCGAATGTCGAGGAGGATGGAGGAGGATCGAGGGTCGAGGAGGATCGACGGTCGAGGCTTCAGAGAATACCCTCGCTGCTTCGAAGGTGCGGGCCTTCTCTGGAGATGTAGGGCCAGCGCCTTCTGAGAAGCAGCCTCGTCCAAAGAAGCCTTCCCCCTCCCTCTTGCCTCCCCTGTGCGCGCCGCCAGCCTCTTCTCGGGCTGGACGACGAGGTTGGGGGGATGATAGGGGGGAGGGTTGGAGCCGGCTGGGGGTCTGAGGTGGCCCAGCACGGGTTCTGACCAGCAAGCAGGGGGGCAGGCTCGAGGTTTCGGGCTCGGGGCAGTGGCCGTTTTCGGCTTCTGTGGAGGGGCAGTTCGCGGGCCCCTGGACCGTGGAAGACGGATCTGGGGCGGAGAGTTGCGCCAGATGGACCCCAGGGAGGGGCCTTGGAGCCGATGTTGAGCGGAGTTGCCCTCGTCCCCCCCCTCCCGACCGACTCTTCTGGGGCCCCGACCAGTTCAGACCCCCCCATGGCCGCCTCCAAGGGGGGGGGGGCACTGGTGGCTTTCGGGCCAGAGTCTCCAGGCCTCGTCGTGCGTTTCCCGGACGGCCTGGCGCCAGCGCGAGACACAGACCTCTGGCGCGCGTCGGTCGCCACGAGGGGAGGCCACGGTGAATGTGCTTGCAGAGCGGGAGTGCGGCCAGGAGAAGGGAGCGAGCGCGACGGCTTCTTCCGTAATCTTTTGGGCCCAGAGGCCAATTCCGTATCATGCCTTCCAGGCTCAAAAGCAGGATGCCTTCTGAGACGGTTTCGGCCGCCCGCCCGCCTCGCAGCTAGAAGCTCGTAGACTCCGTTTTGCAAAGGGGGTGTGGTTAGGGGTCCCTTCGACATGAGCTTTTGTGCCGTTGGCGCAGGCCTGGCGGGCAGTTCCTAGGTGCGTTCTCCGCGGCAGGCTTGGATAGGACCGCGTGTGGAAGTGCGCAGAGCCGTTGGAAGAGATCCGCACACCGCCTGGCACACCCCTCCCCTCCCGCCCAGAGACCAGTGCGCCTTCGGTTAGCGAGCATAGCAGCAAAAGCGCCCTATAGGTGAGGGATCTTGATGCTGCTGATGATGATGCTGCTGATGATGCTGCTGATGATGCTGCTGATGATGGTGATGATGGTGCTGCTGATGATGATGATGATGATGCTGCTGCTGCTGCTGCTGCTGATGATGATGCTGCTGCTGCTGCTGCTGCTGCTGATGATGATGATGATGATGATGATGATGATGATGATGATGATGATGATGATGATGAAACACACCCTATAAGGGGAGGGATCTCGATGCTCTTGCCCTCTCTCGGGGCCTCGTCAGGGGGCAAGGCGCCGCCAGCACGGCTGCCCAGACGCCCGACTTTCGGCGGTTCAATGCTGGCGTTCTGAGGGATGGGGTCCTAAGGATAGAAAGGAATCCAAGGGGGGGGGTACGGATTACAGTCGCCCCCCCGAAGTCCCTCTCCCTCGGGAGCCCCCCCGGCGGCGCGGTGACCACGCCGTGCGGCGAGCCGGCGGGAAATGCGGGGTGGCCGCGCGGTCGTGGGGCTCGGGACGTTCTCTGGGGACCTCTCGAGCGGAGGCCTCCCGGGTCCCTCATCCACTCCTCCTCCATGCACCTCCCTCCCTCCTCCCTCCACCTCCCTCCTCCCTCCACCTCCCTCCACCTCCCTTCTCCCTCCTCCTCCCTCCTACTCCCTCCTCCTCCCTCCTCCTCCCTCCTCCTCCTCCCTCCTACTCCCTCCTCCTCATTCCTCCTCCATCCTCCTCCCTCCTCCTCCCTCCTCCTCCCTCCTCCTTCCTACTCCTCCTTCCTCCTTCCCCCAGAAACCCTGCAGAGAGGAAGCGTGCGGTCGGCCACAGCACCGGGCACCGCTGCGAGACCCCCAAGGGCAAGGGCAAGGCAAAGGCACCCTCGAGGCCGCCCCGGTGGGGTCGGAGCAGACGCGGTCGGCGTGCAACGCCGCCTCGCCGATGCGTCGGCGGTGCGGCGCGATGCGGATGCTGGTTTCCTCCACGGTGGCGTCGCCGCTGCATCGCCGACGTGGCCACTGCGTCGGCGACGCGCTTGGGACACCGCAGCTTTCTTCCCCCCCCCCCCCCGCGTCCTCCCAGTGACTGCCGCCGCTGTCTCCCGTTGTCCTCCTCCGGCCAAGCCGGCGCGCTGCGGCGGAGAGGCGGTGGGCGAGCCCAGCGGCGGCTGACGACGCGAGGGCCCCGATCCCTGAGGAGCTCGCGCGCGGGCTCTTCGCTTGCGAGCCCTTGGCGGGGGGTGGGGGGTGGGTGTCGAAGGAGAAGCTGCATCACCATAAAACATTAACTTTCGACGCTCCACGCGGATTTCTTGGATCTGCGCTGGGCCCCCCCCTGGCGGCGCCTGTGGCGCCGCTCCTGGCGCGCTCCGCGCGCCAGGGAGGGGGTCCAGCGCAGATGCAACAAATCCGCGCGGACCTTCCAGAGTCTGTGTTTATGCAGTTGTTGGTGCCTTCAGGGGGTTGAGCGGGAGTGATGGTGGGGCAAGTGCCGCTGGTCCGTGTGTTGCGCGCTATCCCCTACCCTGGGGACAGCGTGTCCCGAAGAAGCCCCTGCAGTGGGATGGCGTGCACAGCAGGGGCCCTCTCGGGGGGATCGCCTCACAGGGATAGCGTGCATTTCGGACATCGATTTTGCACGCCATCTTTTTGATTCCAACCGTAGGTAGGTTTGGGGCATGTGTCTAGGCCTCCCGGGTGGGGTCCGAGTAGATGGGGTCGGAGAATCGCGCCGCATCGCCGATGCATCGCCGATGCGTCGCCGATGCGGCTCGATACGGAGCTCGATTTTCTCTACGCTGACAGCGCAGATGTATCGCCGACGTCGCCGGTGCATCGGTGATCATCGCCGATGTATCGGCGATGCGGCGGGATCCTACGACCCCATCTACTCGGACCCCATCTAGGAGGCCTCTAGAGGCGCTGTCACAGTTCGTCGTGGCCTCCTCCGCGTTTGTCGTTCAGAGGCGCTCCCCGAGGGCCTGGGCGATGGTTTGGGGGGATGGGGACGAAGATGGGGAGGGCGAGGACGGTGGGCAGGGGCGGAGGCGCAGGAGGGGTATGCGGGAGGAGGCGAGGGCGAGGATTGCGCCCAGCTTCGTGATTGCAAGGCGCAACCTGGAGTCAGCGTGTGAGGTGGATGAGGAGGACGAGGCTGAAGAGCAGGAGAAGGAGGAGGATCAATCTATTAATAATGGTGGTGTTGTTGATAGTGGCGGTGATGATGCCGTCGACGACGACGACGATGATGCTGGTGATGATGGTGATGGTGCTGGTGATGATGATACTGATGTTGATGACGGTGGTGATGATGATGATGATGATGCTGGCGATGATGATGATGAAGATGATGATGATGATGATGATGATGATGATGATGATGATGAGGATGATGATGATGATGATGATGATGATGATGATGATGATGCTGATGCTGATGCTGATGCTGATGCTGATGCTGATGCTGATGATGCTGCTGCTGATGATGATGCTGACGATGATGATGATGTTGATGTCGTTGATGTCGATGCAGATATTGATGTTGCGGATGATGATGCAGATGTCGATGATGATGATGATGGTGATGATGATGACGATGATGATGATGCTGCTGCTGCTGATGATGCTGATGCTGCTGATGATGATGACGATGACGGCGTTGATGATGATGACGATGATGACGACGTTGACGATGAACATAACTGGAGCAGCAGGAGGAAGAAGAGATGAGGATAAAGGATTGCTATGACGGAGGAAGACGAGGATACATGATGCCGAGGAGCCAGCTCAACGCAGCGCACTTTAAACCCAGCCGTGAAACTCAGTCAACAAGACGCTCACCGATGCGTGCGGGCTGGCGAAACGAGAGCCTCATGCGGGAGCGTTAGGAGGCAATACGTTGGGCTCGCGCCACGCTGTTGCGGCGGGGGCCCCGGCGCCGGCGTTCAAGGTTGAACGCCGTCAGGGGTTTGGAATTGGCAAATATCGAACGGTGGGCATGATCACCATCGGGAAGACGCGTCGTTCAAGTTTGAACCGTCCGCGCGGTCTCAGGAACCAATGCCGACGCTAACGTGACGTGAACATGTCGTAGTCTTTGGGATCGGCACAGGCCAGTTTCTGGCCGTCGTGGCCTCGTCGCGCGCGTTGTGACCTCTTTACCAGACTACCCTCCTCTTCCTCCTCTTCCTCCTCTTTCTTTTTTTTCCTTGCTCACCTAGCCTCCTCTTTCTGCTTCTCCCCCTCGTCCCCGCTCCTCCACTTTCTCATGTTCCTTCTCCTTCCCCGCCTCTTGAAAGGGTCTCTACATTTGGGTTTGCCCCTGGCAGGATGCGGTTGCTCACATTGCTTGAGCTCCTGCGGGAGCTTCTTGGGAGGGGTAGGGCGTCTTGGAGACAATTTTGAAGTCATTTGAAGCTTCTTGAAACCTTTTGAAGGCCTTCTGACATTCATTTTGGGGCTCTTGGGGGACTTAGGTCCTCTTGGGGGCTTCTTGGAGGCCTGCCGGCGGTTTCGGGGGTCCTCGTGGCGTGACGGGCTCGAACTTCCAGTTCGTGTTCCCTCTCTTGGGCCCTCTTGGGCCGTCTGCGAGGTCTCTTAGAAGCCTCTTCGGCTCTCCGTAGGCGGTCTTGGGGGCCTTTTGGCAAGCATTGCAGGCCCAAGAAGTATGCGAAATTGGCGCGCCTCCCAGAAGGGGATGAGTCGACGATTTTCGGCACCTGGGGCCCTCGGTGCGGTCCTCTTGAAGCCACTTTTGGGCGTCTTCGAAGCCTTCGTGTCGTCTTGAGGCCACGTTTGGCGTTTCGGCGCGCCCTGGGGGCCGTCTCGGGTCCTCCTTGGAGCTTCTTGGAGGCCTCTGGGCCTCTCTTGGCCTGCCTTGAGCCCCTCTCACCCGCCGGAGGCTCGTTCGAGAGGCCCCAGGATATCTTGGTGCTCGGGGCCACGGGCAGAGTGCTCCGCCCTGCGCGCAGGAGAGCAGAGGAGTCAAGAGGATTTGAGGCCCCTCCACTCACTTCGGGGGTGGATAGACCTCCTTGTTCTCCTCCTCCTCCTCCTCCTCCTCCTCCTCCTCCTCCTCCTCTCTCCTCTTCGTTCTCCTCCTCCTCCTCCTCCTCCTCCTCCTCCTCCCCCCCATAAAGCAGAATACATCGGAGGTTGATAGACACGTCGATTAACGAATTGGCCGTTTTCGGTTCGCGAGAGGGCGTCGCGGCCGTCGTTTTGCGGGTCCAGGTCCGTCGGTTTCGGTGCCAGGCCGTTTTCATTACATGGAGGTTTACTAGAGGGCGTCTTGTCCACCGCCGATCACTGCCCGGCGGCACGGTGGCGCTTATACCACGATCCGAAGCACTGGCAATGCACGCGCAGCCGAATTGCCGCGCCTGCGATGATTCAGCATCGGATCCGACAACAGTGGCATATTTTCGATCTCGTCGGGCAATTGTCCGAGGGGTGACTCAGCCTTCTTGCTCATCAGCGTTCCCCTTCCGCGTCCTCACCCTTCACTACATGTGAACTGCAGGTCATGATTGTCCTCGGTGACATGATCCGTGCGGGCCTTCTGGACGGCTCCCCAGATGAGCAGCGGGTGCATGTTGCCCCCCCCTCCAGCACGTTTTTTGCTGGACAAATGAACTAAGCATATTACAGTAGGTATAGTTAAACAGAAAACAACAGAAGACACACATCGGGTCTTGACCGCCTGCGGTCCCTTCTCCTCCGCCTCCTCTTCTTCCTTCCACTATTTCTTTTCCTCCTGGCCTAACTTCCTTCTCGCTCTCGTAACCTAACTTTTTCCCTGTTTGCCCCCCGTCCTCCTCCTTCCTCCTCCTTCCTCCTCCTTCCTCCTTCATCCTCTTCCTTCCTACTCCTTTCCTTCCTTCCTCCCTCGAACCCTCCCTTCCCTCTTCCCCATCCTCTTCCTTCTCCTTGCCCTCCAAAGTATGCAAGTTTGCTACGCACCGGTATGGTTCGGGCGTCTGGGTGTCGTCTGGAGCTTGCTTGCGAGGGCCGAACTCCCCAAAGTCCATCACTCCTGCTACGTACTCTCTTCCGCCTCCTCCTCCTCTTCCTCCTCCCTCCTCCTTGTCCTCCTCATCCTCCTAGCCCCTCTTCGCTCGAGCGGTTTGCCAGGACGGAGCGGAGGGCTCTCGACAACTCTGCGCCGCACAGCCCGTTGCCTTTGCGACGGCCTCGGCGCCCGTCAGTCGCCAGCAGATGGCGCCGACTTGCAGCTCGGCAGAATGGCATTCTCCTGACTCGCGCGCGCGACCGCGCGATGCGTGTGCCCGCCTGGGCTGTGGCGCCCCTCTCCAGGCCGTTCCGAGGCGCGCCGCCGCGCGGATCGGAGGCTACGGCTGCACATGGCGCGCACGGTGCACCACGGCAGGCTGGAGAACTTCGAGGAGAGCGTGGCGGAGAGTGAGGGCCCGTGCAGGGACGCTGGTGGCACCACGTGGCAGGAGTCCGAGGGCGCGGAGCGCGCGCGAGGCACGTCGGGTTACCAGTCACTCGGGGCCTTGCCGAGCAGCTTTTTGAACTTGTTGTGTAAAGCATTTTTGGGTTTAGAGATAAAGAAGCAAGAAAAACAATCACATGTCTTGGCACGTGGGTCGATTGGTCTGTCCCGTGCATGGTCGCGCTGCTCGACGTGCCCCACTTGATCGGGCCCGCCTCGAGGGAGGACGGAGCAGCCCCCCTGTGAGGATCCGCGATTCCGCCGGGCTCAGAGCGCGGGGCATTGGCGAGACGGTCTGGTCCCGAACGGCTGTTGCGCGCAGGGCCGCGTCGACAGTTCAGCTTGCCATCTGGCAGAGGGCTGCGGACCTGCACTCCCAGGCCTTCCCTGGTCGGCACAGACGCATGGAGGCCGTGAGCGTGCCTGGCCCAACGGGCTCCCCTATCCTGACATCCCCGGTGCTCAGCACGCAGTGGCTTGCAGCCCTCCACTACGGTAGCTTCGTGCCGTGTCGACCGGCGGCGACCCCGCCAGCGGCGTTCAAGTTTGAACGCCGCAGGCGACCCAGAATCGTTCGATGTGGAACGATTTGGACGTTTCGGAAACGGCCGATCGTTCAAGGTTGAACGATCCCCGCGGTGTCAGGAACCAACGCATGGGTCGCTCCAGCGTTCAAGTCGGCGTCAGCTTCGCAGCTAGCGCCTGAGGGCCAGACTCCTGCTGCAGAGCACGCGACCCACGCGAGCTCGGACTCAGACGAGAGCAGCTTGCCCGCAGCGTCATGCCGCCCTACATCGAGTGTTCGGGGAGAGCGTCCATCGGTGCGTCTGTCAAAGCCGCTCGCGGGGCAGATGAAGGTGACCCCGCGCATGGGTCCGAGCGTTCTCGCCGTGAGCTCGCAGACCGTCCGACAGCATGGGCGATCATGTGGATCCCGGCCATCTGTTGCGCCGATCAGGTTGTCAACTTTTACGCGTGGACTTGATTGGTGCGCTGATAAGTCAGATGGCGTGCTTCTCGATGCGAAGAGCAGAAGAGGGGGCGATCGCAGACGACGTGCAGCGGAGGAAAGTTACCTGGTAGCCTGGTGGGCCTCTGCAATTGCTCAAGAGTAGCTTCGGAGGCATCTTCTTGCAGAGCTCCCGAGCAAGGATCCTGCTGTGCTTCGATTGGCCTAGCAGAATGCTCTCGGACACTTCGCGACGCTCCAGTGGGCCCCGGATCCTTCCAGGATGCTGCCGCTTGATCCTCGCGCTCGCTTTCTACGTCAAGTTGGGCGTGGTCTTGCGCGGCCTCGCCCTGCTGGCAGTCTTCCCCTGGCCAAACCCATCCTGGCGGTGGGCCCACGCGAGCCAAACACAACGCGTGGGCGTGGGCCCCGGCGCCCTTCGTTCCCTCCCCTTTTCCGGCGCGCCGCCTCCGCGCTCTCCGCCCCCGCCCCCGCCCCGCCGTCCGCGTGGCACTGGTGCTCCTCGGGCTCCTCCTCCTACTGCTGCGGGCGTCGAAGCCATGGCCGAGCTGGCACCTTCGAGCTCTTCTGAGCCTCCTCCTCCAGTGGCGTTCGATGACGGTGCCATGTCCTATGAGAAGTAGTTACGGCGACGTTTCCAACTCGGCCTGCGCCGGCAGCCCAGCGCCTTGTGCACGAGTGGCTGCCTCGCCATGGCCCGCGGGGAGCTCGACCGATCCTGCTCCTCCTCAGTCTGATAAGGTTGTCGGCCTCGCGTAGTTGGATCTTGAGGTTCTAGAGACCGCTCGAGAAGACATTCCTGAATTTGGCATCGACATGGGGCTTATCGGTGCCGCTTCTGGTAGGCCCTCTGTTCCGATTTTTGGGCAGGGGGGGCGCGGCGTTCCCTGATTTCAATCCTTCTGATGGTGTACCTGACGACCATGTGGGGACCCTGCTCTCGGCGTTGTCCAGCCCCCTTCTCACACATGATGCGCATGCTGCTCAAGTGGCCTCAGAGGTTGATGCTTCGGTTTACGCTCGTGCTCGAGATCGTGCCGATCTTTGCTCAGCGAGCGAAGAACGGTATAACATAAACTGTTTCGCCGTCGGGGCAACCTGCCCCTGGGCGGCTGGAAAGTTTATACCCCTACGGTGCCACCGTAAGGTATAAACTTTCCAGCCGCCCTGGGGCAGGTGTCCCCGACGGCGAAACAGTTTATTTTATACCGTTCTTCGCCCGTTAATTCGCCGCGGATTTCACAGTCTCTCTGGCGGGAGAGCCAGGCGTTGGAGCACGATGGCAGTGCGCGTCAACTTCATGGATCCGCTGCTGTGACCCGTGCCGATCTCGCTGATCTTGTCGCTCAAAGACTGGGAGGTGCTGAGGCCATGGGCTCTCCTACAGTCGGGGCCCTGAAGAAGGAACCCTTTTCGTTGGGGAGGGGCTCCGCGATCCTTAATTGTTCCACACCTTGCCTAAGGTTCCCCTTCAGTTTTCGATGGGAAGTCGAAGTTTAAGTTACGAAGAAAGGGGCCTCGTCCCTCATTTAGCGTTCCTTAGGTCAACGCCTCGACTGTATTGTGGCAGAGACATCCCTGCATATATGGGCAGCTCTGCTTGCGATGGTCAGACAGGCGCCCCTGTGCCTAGCCCTGCTGAGCTGGCGGGTGCGCCATCTTCGCCGCCCTTTCCCGAACAACTCGGGGGGGGTGCCCACCGACTCGCAGCTGGCCGACCAGTTCAACCAGTGCATGCTGTTGGCGATGTCCGACGAGGATGCCGCAGCTTCTCTTCTGGACATGATGGGCACACAGAGTGCTCGAGCAAGTGGTTGCGTATGACCACCAAGTTCGGGCTGCTTTTTTACTCATGAGGACTCTCTGGGCTCGTTCGCTGAGGTCTTGGCGAATGTTCGACTTCATTTGTTAGATGGTTGTGCATCGCAGCTTGCCAGCGACAGCGGGTGACGTCTATCCCCACTTGCTCGACACGGACATGGGCGTCGCTAGTGCCCACCGCGACGCTTCCGTTAACATACAAAGTATTTGATCGCCGATCTTCCTCGGTCCTCCTCCTTCTCCTCCTCCTCCTCCTCCTCGTCCTGCCTGGATCGGCGGGTTATAAGTAGGGCAGGGGACCAGGCCGCAGGACTGGCGGAGGCGGGAGGGGTCGCGCCTCCCCCGGGGGAGGGGGGTAGGCTGCTGTGGGACCGTGCCCCTCCCCTCCTCCTCTCTCCCTTGTCCTCGTCGTCTCCCCCTCTCGTCTCCTCTCCTCCCCCCAGGGTTCACAGCTCCCACGGCGGTTCACCCCCCCGCCGGGGCGAGGCCGGGGGACCCGCGGCGGCGCGCGGAGCGCGCCGCCGCCGTTAGTCACGCAGTGGTCGATGTTTCGGCCGCGTGCGCTCCAGGAGACTCCGCCTTGTCGCCCAGTACAGGCCTGGGGCTAGGTGGCAGGCTCGTTTTCGCCGCCGTTGTGCGTGTTTCGCATCTTCGGAGGTCAGGCCAGCAGAATCCAGCAGAATCCTCCTCCTCCTCCTCCTCCTCTCCTCCTCCTCCTCCTCCTCCTCCTCCTCCTCCTCCTCCTCCTCCTCCTCCTCCTCCTTCCCCCCTCCAACATGTGGTGGTGGTGGTGGAAAACAGGCCCATCATTTGTTCCAACCAGCGGGTACGCGTGGGGGGGGGGCACAGGGCCGGGTGGCGCACAGAAGCAGGGCCGGACCAAGACGGCGTTTTTTGGTCATCTCGTGGGCCGTTTTGCTTCTCGTGCTGTAGTGCATTCAAAGCGAGGCGAAGGCAAAACGAGGAAGAACGAACGACAGCACGACAACGAAAAGCACCGTTCAGGTTCAGCCCTGGGGCTGCCGGCGAAGGGCGTGGCTCTCTAACAGGGCAGGGGGGCCTCTCGGAAGGAGCAAGGAAGGCAGGGCTCAAGCCGAACGCTGTTTGGGCGACCTCCTGGGCCGTAACCATGTTGACCTCTTGCTGTAGCAGAGGCGAGGCGAAGACAGAACGGGAAAAACGACAACAACTACAACAACTACTACTACAACAACAATAGCAAGGTTGACACGTGCTCTTGTTGCCCGTTCTCCGGGAAACTTGGTCAATGCCTGTCTTTATTAAAAGACAGCCCGTGACCTTGCCCCCCAGGGGTGAGCACCCCCCCCCGGCAAGCAGCAACCAATTTCGGGCTCCATTCCTCGCTCCGCTGCAGCTTCGCGTGCTTAAGGGTGTGAACTCCTCCTTCATGCAATGTTTCCATGTTTGCACCAGCGAAACTCCGGAATCGATCGACTCCTCTATGATCCTATAGAACCCTATAGGGATCCTATAGGGATCCTATGCGATCCTATAGGATCCTATAGGGATCCTCTCTAGGATCCAGTGGGAATTTTGTAGGGTTCCGATGCAATCTTATAGGATCCTATAGGGATGCTCTAGGATTCTGTGGGGATCCTCTAGGGATCCCCCATGCGATCCTGTAGGATCCTACAGGAATCGCATAGGGATTGTAAAGGAATACCATGCGACCCTGTCGAATCCTGTAGCAATCCCATAAATATTGTATAGGAACCCCGTGTGATCCTATAGGGTCAGATAGCGAATGTGTAGGATTCCCATGCGATCCTATACGATCCTATAGGGATCCTATATGGATCCTATGCGGTCCTATAGGGTCCACTATGGGTCCTATAGGATCCTGTGGGGACTATAGGAATCCCATGCGACCCTGCATATAGGAATCGTATAGGGATTATTCAGGAATCCCATGCGATCCTATCGGGGTCCTATAGGACCCTGCGGGGATTTTATAGTAATCTCATGCGATCCGATAGGATCTTCTAGGAATCGTATAGAAATTGCTTAGGAATCTCATGCGATCCTATAAGAACTTATCGGAGTCCTATAAGGATCGTATGTAAATCCCATGCGACCCGGTTGATCCGATTAGGACTCGTACAGGGACTGTATAGGAATCCCATGCGATCCTATAGGATCCGATCGGAATCCTATAAGGCTTGTATATGAATCTCATAGGAATACTATAGGAATCCTGTGGGGCCAAGGCCACGATCCTCGAGAGGGGTGCGCTGAAATGGAGTTTTGGTGGAGTTCCCTGTGGGACCAGGGCCGCGATCCTAGAGAGGGGTGTGCCGCAATGAACCTTCGGTGGAGTTCCCTGTGGGGCCAGGGCCGCGACCCTCGAGAGCGGTGTGCCGAAATGAACCTTCGGTGGAGCTCCCTGTGGGGCCAAGGCCACGATCCTGGAGAGGGGTGTGCTGAAATGAACCTTCGGTGGAGTTCCCTGTGGAGCCTGGGCCGCGATCCTCGAGGGGTGTGTGGAGCTCCCAGTGGCGCCAGGGCCACGATCATCGCAGATCCAACAAGTCTGCGCGGAACGCCAAAAGTTTCTGTTTATGCAGTTTTTTCTTCTAGACGGGGTGGGCCTTGTCAGAGGGCTTGGAAAGCATTTGGCGTCCAAGAAAGCTCTCTAAGCCTTCTCCCAAGACAGAGACGGCGTCTCAGAAGGCAAGGTGCAGGTTCGGTTCGGTTCGGGTAGGGTCGGTTCGATTCCGAAGTGCCTACAGCTCGGTCCAGTTCGGTTCGGTGTCGCTGTTGTTCTGTATCGGTACGGTTCGGTTCGTCGTTGTGGAATTTGTTGCCAGGTTCGGCCCGGTTCGGCATATTGTTTTTTTTTTTTTCCGGTTTTGTTTTGTTCGGATGTGGCGCGCCCAGCGCTTCCGAGGTGCTATGCCGCCGGGGATGCGGAGACATGATTCATCTACTCGGGGTGATCGTTTTGGGAGCGCGATTCTGGTGCACATTTTCATGGAACGTGGTTTGGGGACCGCGAGCCTGGCGCAATTCATTCGGGAGTGTGGTTCATGGAAAGCGAGCTCGGTGTACTTTAGTTTGGGGCGCGAGCCTGGCGCACTTTGCCAGGAGTGTGTCTAGGTGGGCGCGAATCTGGTGTAAGCTCTGAAGGGTCGTGCTTTGGGGAGCGCGAGCCTGGCGTAATTCACGAAGGTGTGTTGCTTGGTGGGCGCGAGCCTGAAGTCGTTTTATCCGGGGACTCTGGCCTCGGGAGAGCGAGCCTGTTGTCACTCGCAGGCGTGAGATTATGTGCGTCCATCTATGCATATGTGCATATTTTTTGATTCTGCAGATTTGCAAGCCGCCCCCGCCCCTCCAACCCCCCCAGCCACCCCACCCACCCACCCCCGTTCCCCCCCCCCCAAAAAAAGCACACACGCATGCACGTACACACCACACACGCATTCACACGCACACACACACACACTCACGCATTCACACACCAACGTTCACACACACCTACACATAAACGCACACGCACACACACACATACACGCACACACACACACACACACGTACACGCACGCACGCACGCACGCAGGCACGCACGCACGCACGCACGCACGCACGCACGCACGCACGCACGCACGCACGCACGCACGCACGCACGCACGCACGCAGGCACGCAGGCACGCAGGCACGCAGGCACGCAGGCACGCAGGCACGCAGGCACGCAGGCACGCAGGCACGCAGGCACGCAGGCACGCAGGCACGCACGCACGCACGCACGCACGCACGCACGCACGCACGCACGCACGCACGCACGCACGCACGCACGCACGCACGCACGCACGCACGCACGCACGCACGGACGCACGCACGCACGCACGCACGCACGCACGCACGCACGCACGCACGCACGCACGCACGCACGCACGCACGCACGCACTCACGCACGCACTCACACACGCACACACACACACACACACACACACACACACACACACACACACACACACACACCACGCACACACACACACATGCACACACACACTAAGAAATACCAACAGCTACAGCGCCGCGCACGCGCACGCCGCCGCGCGACGCGCACGCGCACCGGCGCACAAGCGCGCACTGCAACACGCGCAACGCGCACAGGCGCACGCGGCAGCACACGACCGCGCACGCCACGCACCACGCACAAACGAACAACGCACACGCAACACGCACACGCACACAGCACACCCAACGCCGCGCAACGCCTCACGCGCCGCGTGCACCGCAACACGCACGGGCGACACGCACAGCCGCACAAACATGCCATCACAACAAGGACCACCACACGCACACGCACACGCACGCGCACGCGCACGCGCACGCGCACTCGCACGCGCACGCGCACGCGCACGCGCACGCGCACGCGCACGCGCACGCGCACGCGCACGCGCACACGCACACGCACACGCACACGCACACGCACACGCACACGCACACGCACACGCACACGCACACGCACACGCACACGCACACGCACACGCACACGCACGCACACGCACACGCACACGCACGCGCACACGCACACGCACACGCACACGCGCGGGCACGGGCACGGCCCGCACGCAGACACACACGCGCACGCACGCACACACTCACACACTTACACACACACATCACACACAACACGCGACACACAACACACAACACACGCACACACACACACACACACACGCACACACGCACAAACACACACACACACACCCGCACACATACAAACTTGCAGACCCCCCACGCTCGCATCCATCCCCCCCTCCAGAGCCTAGAAGACGAGGCCAGCCAGCCCCCCAGATGGCCCAGGATTGCTTCAGGACCTCTCCAAGACGGTCCTCAGACTGCCCAAGAGTGCATATGGGTTGCCTTTAGGGCTTCCGAAACGCTTGAGGACAGCTCCATATTGCTTCCAGACGGTCCAGAAGCTCCTCGAACGCCTCGAGAAGGCGCCCAGAGGACCCCCAAGAGGGCTCCACTAGGCAACACCAATGAATGTTGCATTGGTGCTCTGTGATTTGTTGCGATCTCGATTTTGTTTTATCTTCCGACCGCCTAGGACGGCCCAAGATGCCCTCCGTAGCCATTCTGGCTCAAGCCTGTCGGTGCGATACCTCCGTACGCAACTGTCCATTCTGTAGGGCGCTACATTTACCCTTGCTTTGTGCTCTCGAGTGCATCAAACAACTACTTGAACAGGATGCTTTGCTACAGACCTCTCAAGACTTTCATTCTTGCGCTCGTGAGTTCCCAAGCTCTCGGGATGCACGTCAATGGCGTGGGCACGGTGAGAATGAGGAGTCGCGACGTTGAGTGGCTAAAGGGTGTCAGCGTAGATGGTGACAATGAGTGCAGTGTGGAAGATGAATGTATTGTCGGCTCCGGCCTGGGCAAGTGCACAGTGATGGTGGACCCCGCCAAGACAATCCCACTGGGCAGCACTGACGCGGGGTATCATTCCGAGTTTCTCTTCAACAGCACCACGGTGTCGTTGGGCGAATCTTCCCAGTACCCCACGCCAATATCCGACATTACCATCGCAGGGCATTCGCACATGTCGCATTGGAACCTTTGCTGGAAGTCAAACGTCGATCTCAACGCCTTGCGGGAAAAAGGTGTGGAGGATTATTGTTACCACGTCAACGGTATCTGTTTCCTGTGGGCTTCTCCGTGCTCTGGTGGATGCTCCAAACTTGAGGACCACACATCGTACTCGTCCTTCTGCCCTGGGTTGCGCTACGCCACTTCACAGGAGTTTACGTTTGCGTTGCCCGCTTTGAATGCAGGCCGAGATGAGTTCTACAAGAAGTGCGCAGCAAGCCGATTGGACCCACGGTGGAACCATTGCGATTATGGGAATAATTTCGGGCGGGTGGAGGATAACTCATGGAACGAATTGGTTCTGGTGTGTGATGTTTCTGCAACCCTTGGCGCGACTTCCGGCCAGGAAGAGGTGCAGACTACCACGTCAGGGCGCGCCTTATCGAGTCCAAGGCATGCGTCCACAATATCTGATCTTCTCGACAATTTCAACATGACGAATGTGACCACACAGCAAAGGGTCTCATGCGGCAGTGGGTACTACGACTCGTGTGGTGGTGGCGCAAAATATTGGGCTTGCGGCTGGGGTTGCGCTCGCGGCTCACCTTGGACAAATGGGGTCTGCGGCTGCTGCTGCCGGCAAATTGTCCCGGCGACGCCCAATCCGACGCCCAATCCGACGCCCAACCCGACGCCTAACCCGACGCCCAACCCGACACCCTACCCGACACCCTACCCGACGCCCAACCCGACGCCTAACCCGACAGCCTACCCGACACCCTACCCGACACCCTACCCGACGCCCAACCCGACGCCCAACCCGACACCCAACCCGACGCCCAACCCGACACCCTACCCGACGCCCAACCCGACACCCTACCCGACGCCCTATCCCACGCCCTATCCCACTCCATTCCCGACGCCCTACCCAACGGCCTTCCCGACACCCTACCCCACGTCTTACCCCACTGCCTTCCCGACGCCCTACCCCACGACCTTCCCGACAGCCTACCCGACGTCCTTCCCCACGGCCTTCCCGACGTCCTATCCGACGGCCTTCCCGACGCCCTACCCCACTGCCTTCCCGACGCCCTATCCGACGGCCTTCCCGACGCCCTACCCCACGGCTTTCCCGACGCCCTTCCCCACGGCCTTCCCCACGGCCTTCCCGACGCCCAGCCCGACGCCGAGCCCGACGTATCCTCCAGGCTGGCCGACGCCACACCCGACGTTCCCTCCCGGGGCTCCCATGGCCGGGGCGGCGGGGGCAGCCGGAGCCGCGGCTGCCACCGGCGATCCCCACTTACAAAATGTTCACGGGGAGCGGTTCGATCTGATGAGGCCTGGCAAGCACGTTCTGATCCAGATCCCACGGGGAGAGTCTGTCGAGAACACGATGTTCCGTGTAGATGCCGAGGCAAGCCAACTGGGTGGTGAGTGCACAGACATGTACTTCCAGGAGATCAACATCACGGGGCAGTGGGTGGAGGCGAGGCTCGCCGGCGGTCTCCGTTTCGCAGCTCCGAGTGGGGCCGAAGAATCGCCGAGCTGGCTCAAGTTTGGAAGGGTACAGGTGAAAGTTGCCCATGGGCGGACCAGGCAGGGCATCCAATATTTGAACTTCTACGTCAAGCACCTTGGGCATCTCGGATTTCCTGTCGGGGGGCTGCTGGGCGAAGACGATCACACTGAGGCAGCGACGCCTTCGAAGGAGTGTGTACATCACATGTCCCTTGTTTCTCTGCCTTCAGCACATTTCCCGTCTTCCCTTGTTTCCTTGCCTTCCCGCGGAGATATTTAGGTATGCTTCGCATCCGTCATCACTGCACCAGTTGCACTCGCGGTGCAGCCCTGTTGCAATCGATGTGCAGCAAGATAGGGCCTGATTCCAGGACGGTTTTAATTCTGAAGTATAAAAAGAAGGCTGCCCAATACGCCCCAAATATGGCCCCAAGACATCCGAAGAGGCCCCCAATGGGGCCCCACCAAGGCCCGCGCAGCCGCCCCTGGGCCCAAGTCGCACCCAAATGCTCAGTGGGCCCCGGAACTGGCCTGGATTATTTTCCCGATGTCAAACGCATGCTTCTACCACGTGAGGCCTGTAAAACATATTTACCCAAAGCGGGAAACAGCGGCTCCAGAACTGGAACCGGAACCAGAAGCAACATGGCCACGGAACTGAGAACCCAAACGGCGCCAGAACCGCCGCAAAAATTGAAAAACGGAGCCGGTAATTACTCCGACGGTAGACCTCACATGAGAATTCTCAGCTAATCTGGAAATAACCCTCATCGTCATCCTCGTGATTCTTGAGGCGTCCTTGCTATCTCCTCTGCGCCATTATCCTCCTTGCCCTGGCGCAGGCTCTCCTCCCGCTCCCTGAGTTGTCCTCTCCTCGCCCTCCTGTTTTTTCACCCTCCGCCACCTCCTCTTCTTTCTATTGCATGAACGCGCATGTTGGTTTTCCTCGGCGCCGTCGCTGCCTCGGCCAGCACGGGCGCAATCTCTAATTGCCACATTGCGCCGCAGCCGTTGGCACAGACCCTTGGGCCAGGCCGTTGCGACAACCCCGCGAGCCTACGGCGCGCGAGACCAAGCCGTTGGGACAACCCCGCGGGCTTCGAGCGGGGCGCCGCCGCGCTCAGGCGGGGGGTAGCACGAAACCCAGCTCTGCCGCGAGCTGCTCCGCCTCTGCCCTGGAGCTCTCCGTTCTGACGTCGAACTCCAGGAACGCCTTCCGCAAGGAAGCCGACGGCCCTCGCTCCAGGAACTTTCGCGGCGGCCGCCGCAGGACCAGCATGTCTCGCATGCACATGGCGCGGGAGAACATGACGTAGAGGTGCAGCCACCACTGGTCGTCCAACATGCCCGTGCGACCAGCGTCCTCGTCCCTCGCGCAATCGATGGTGACGCCCTTGCGCAGCCTTTGGCCCTGCGACAGCGCGGAGGTGAGGTAGGCCGCGTGCGTCATGGTGAATCCCGAGCGGCGCACGGCATGCGGCCCCGAGCTTTGCCACGTGAGCTCCTGCTCGCTGGGCCTGCACATCAGCAAACTCCGCGCCCGCGCCTCGGCCTCGCCGTCGTCGTCGGCGCCTTCGGCGCTCTGTCGCAGCAGCTCGGCGACCTCCTGGTAAACCGGAGACTCCTTGAAGCCGTGCGCTTGCAGCCAGATTCCCTGCGGCAGGAAGCGGGGGCGAAAGACCTGGCCTGCCGAGCTCTCCTCGTGCCGCTGCTCGTCGTCGGGGTGGAACCCGAAGGACACGATGGTGGCTCGTGTCTCCTGCACGAGTCCCAACTTCTTCTTCAGTTCATCCTGCGCTGCCGTCAATCGCACCTCCATGCCGACGTGGGCCGGTAAGACGCCGTTGATGTCCCCCGTCTTGTGCATGCTCGGGACGTTCAGGAGGCGCCGACCCGCGCCGGGATCGCCCTGAATCGCGTTGCACACGTCCACGGCCTGCAAGAAAACGAGGGGCACGCCCACACGCCGTGCGTCGCGACGAGCGCGCGTGTTGACCCACTTCGCCCGCGTCTCCCAGTAGATGCCCATGCCGTAGCCGAGCCGGAAGCTATCGCGCTGGTGCCGAGGGTCCAGGACGCCGTGGTTGTCCGAGGCCAACGTCGTTTCCCAGGCGGATCAGACTTCTGGCGGGAAGGGTTCCCAAGCATCAGCGTCCCGAGCCTTTCCGAGCTCCCGCCCCGCGGAGCGGAGCGACGCGCTATCCGCTAGCAGGGCATAGCGCGTGTCGCCGGGGCCGCCGCCGCGACGCGCTACGCAAAAGTTCCTGACGTTCGGTCGGCGCCGTTGGGGCTCAGGGGGGCGCCGCGTTACGCTAGAGGTTTGCTGGGTCTTCGGCAACGCGCGGCAGAGATCTCTGTCGAGCTCCTGGCGGTGCCTCAGGCGCCGTCCCTGGCGCGCGGGGCGCGCCGATCCAAAGAATCCGCGCGGACGTCCGAGATGTTATTCGTTATGCCTTTTTTTTGTTCGAGGCGGGCGTCTGCGTCAGCGCCGGCCCCGGCCCCGAACCCTCCCATCGATCCCGTCTTGTTTTTCCCCCCCCCCGCCCCTCTCCTCCATGTCCTCCTCCTCGCCCCCTTCTCCCCATTTCGTCCTCCCTCCTCCTCCTCCTCCTCCTCCTCCTCGTTTTTACGTTAGACCGACCTGAGATTTCCCTGTGGCGTTCCTCCTCCTCCTCCTCCTCCTTCTCCTCCTCCTCCTCCTCCTCCTTCTCCTCCTCCTCCTCCTCCTCCTCCTCCGCTTCCTCATCCTCCTCCCCCTCTTCCTCATCCCCGTCCATTCCTCTTCCTCCTCCTGCTCCTCCTCCTTTTCCTCCAGCTCCTCCTTGTTTCCCCGCTAGACCGACCTAAGGTTTCCTTGTCGCCTTCTTCCTCTTCCTCCTCCTGTTCCTCTTCCTTCTCTTCCTCCTCTTCCTCTTTCTCCTCATCGTGCTCCTCCTCCTTTTCCTCCTCCTCCTCCTGTTCCTCCTCTTCCTCCTCCTCTCCCTCCTCGTTGTTTTATAACGTTAGACCGACCTAAGGTTTCCCTGTTGCGTTTCTCCTCGTCGTCGTCGTCGTTGTCGTCGTCCTCCTCCTCCTCCTCCTCCTCCTCCTCCTCCTCCTCCTCCTCCTCGTCCTCTTCTCCCCCCCCTCCTCCTCCCAGCCACCGCGAGGGGTTCAGGAAACGCGCTCGGCCGCGACCAGCGCATTCAGTTCTCCTGACGGCGCGCCCCTCCTCTTGCAGAGGCCAGGTGGGGGAGGGGCGGAGCTGATCATCACACTGACTACATTTCGGGCGGCCATCTCTTAGAATCCTTTCTCTGCCAGCTCGGTCGAACGCCTCGCGGACATTAGCACGGAATTGCGGACGTGGGATGTAGTACTTGTGTGTGGCACGGGTGAGATGACGAACGCAAATACATGTAGGTGTGTGACGCTCCCTAGCCATTGGTGTATTCGTATGGGTGCGCGCACAGGACGGTTTGTCACGAACGCCTGCGGTCTTGCATTCCTTGGTACACAGAAAATACCCGACCCATTGCTTGAGGGAGATCTACCAAACCCCTGGACTGCTGCAGGGACGGGCCGGAGGAATTAAGCTGGCGCTGTCTTCCTGCGAAGTGGCTCTCTTCTCGACGTACTACGCACCTACGCATATCAAGAACTATGGGGAAGTGGGGAGGCGTATTAGTGAGTGGTTGGAGGGAACGGCGGACAGGTTAGGAGCACGTGCGCTGACGGTCATTGGCGGGGACATCAATTCCGACTTCGGGCTTCGCCGTGCCAGCGACGGGACTGTCCAAAAAACGGTGGCGAGTTGTATGGGGCCCCACGCGACAGCGTTTGAAAATGATAACGGGCAGCACTTTCGTCAGTTCTGCCAAACCAGGGATTTTAATAGTGGCTACCACAACCCGCGACCCAGGCCCTACCTTCTTTGGCCCCAAGGGTGGAAGAAACCGAATCGACCACTTCGCTATCCCGCAAGGCGCAGCCCACCTGGTTCAGAAATGCATCGCACTCCACACGTTTGGGAAGCGGCTGCAGCTTATCCAAGCTAAAGGCTCGCGGGGCCATGTGCCGATTGGGCTGGTAATCGGCGCGCGGATCAGACATGTCCCGACCAGTCGACCGAAGCCCGAGCACCGACTCGACAGGGGCCAGCTCATGTCTTGTTTGAGGAGAGGGTTTAAAAAGGCAGGAAATGCTGGATCGGATCGAGGGGGAGCTGAGCAAGATCGAGGAGGGGGAGTGGAGGGAGCTGCTAGACGGACCGACCCCAGATCGAGCGTGGCAACGGTACAGGGATGCAGTCAGGACAGCAGTGCAACATATATTTGGTGCCCAACGGCAGAGGGGGGATGTGCGTTATCTTGCCATGCAAGCACAACGGATGGACCTGTTGGCACACAGACGCACTATCAGACAGCGCTTGGGCCCTGGGATCCCTGACGAGCAGCTCGAGCAAGTGAAAGCGCAGCTAAAGGATGTCACGAGTGTGCTAAAGCAGATCAGAGAGAGTTATGAGGCCGGGCGAAAAGCCCGACTGGTCGAGGAGATTTGGGAAGCGTCAGGGCGGGGGGATTTCGCCGAGATGCACTGACTTAGGACCCAGTGCCAGGCGAACGGTCGCGGGCTCAAGCGCAGGTTCTTCTCCGCCCCTCGCGCGCACTGGTCTGCCGAGCAGTGGGCGAACGAGCTGGCGAAGAGCCCGCGCGAAGGAGGCCTCAGCGCGCAGGTCATAGACTTGGGCCAGCAGCTGCTAGAGAAGGAAGCGCAGCACTGCTCCCAACTGTTGCCACTCCCCGTAGACAGTGACCTCCGTTGCCGAGCTGCTGAAGACCATGCCGCTATGCTACGCTATTGCAAAAAAAAAAAAAACAACAACAAGAGAAGGGCCTGGCCTGCATGGGGCCTACCAGTTGAAGTCGCGCTCCTCTTACTAGACCCTCGAATCGACCTAGGTGATCCGACAGCGTCAGGGGCGCAGGCGCGAGCGACGCGGGAGGAGGAGGAAACGCAGCATACTATCGAGCGTCGGTTGCAGAAGGGGAGGGCACTATTGGAGCGGCCGGGGCGGGCCGGAGGAGGCTTGGGGGGGGGGGGGGGGGAGGTGCGCCGACGCAGCCCGCCAGATTAGTCAACAAAACAACTACGCAGCGGGAAGGGGGCCCAGCGCTGGACTTGGAGTTCTACAGCGGGGACAAGGCAACCACGCGGCGGCGGGGGGACTCATGGATGTGCTGATTCTGTGTCGAAGTGCCCAGACCACCCCCCTCGCGTGGCATAGGTCCAAGGCGTTCGGAACAGATAAGAGCAACGGACGACAGGGGGTACTAGGGAAGCGCATCTTTCACGCGCACTGCAGTGCAGGCATGTCGTGGCACGCGGGCGCACGCAGACGTGGTGCACCATTTCAGCATGCTGCTTGGGCGCAGGGCGGGCTACCGCGCAGATGTCGGGTGAACGCACTTGCCACGCTGATGGCGACGAAATGGAAGGCTGAGCAACTCGGATGCAGCTCTGTGTGCACTAACTATGATTGTTCTAACGCTTGTGCCCCTACGGATAAGCGCCTCCTGCGTGCAGTTGCCTTCAAACAAGCTGATGAATGGAGCCGAGTGCACTCTGTGGGGGCCATCGACATGACAGCTATGACGATAGAAACACCCACGGAAGCCGTCACAATTGAGACCCTCTCGGGAGCCCAGATGGGCTTCCCGTTGGCACCGAGGCATTTCAATGACAGCTACAACTTATATGTACAACAATTGAACGACGGCGTGCGAAGCGACCCTATGCAAAAGCTGCGCGACACCCAGCACCCCAGTACCCACCAGGTGCACGACCTCAGCCTCAACACGTTCATGGGCGATTTCACCAAGACTCACATCCTCCCTGCTGGAGCGTCAGCGACCCGCGTCACTGCCCACCTGAACCGGGCCACGCAAGAGCTCGAGACAACATTGGCCAGGGGCAACTGGAAGCTCAGCCCCGCCCAAACCAGCCACCTTCTCTGCCTCCGAGGTCAGGGGGGCTACAGCTGCACCCGCAAGGTGCGCCGCTCAAAGGAGCTACATGGCATTTCCATTAGGGAAATGAGGGTGCTGGGGCCGTTTATCCCGTCCGATCAAGGCATCGCGGGGAAGATCAAGAACCGGTGCGACGCGATCCGCCTCGCCTGGAGGCAAGGCGGCACTCTCTGGAGCTCCAAGAACAGCTTCGCAGTTAAACGAATGATGTTCATTGCGTTTGTGTTCGGAGCAGGCCTCAGCGGCTCAGCGGCAATGGTACTTAGCCCGTGCCGCACTGCTACCCTAGATGCGGTGATCGGCAAATGCTTGCGCGCGCTCGCTCGAGGCAAGATGTCGCGGGCACGAGCGGACGGCGCAGTGCGATGTTACAGCGCAGCCCGCGCGTTCAGGAAATGGGGGCTCGAGAGGACAGAAGACGCTTTACGGGCACGGAGAACGAAATGGTATCAGCAGTGGGCTACGTACCCAGAAGCCCACGGCAACCTGATTGCAGCTATCTTTGGCCTCAGCGTGATGGAGCGGTCGCAGGGTGTTACACGAGTGTTGCCAGGGGGATGGGCGGGGCCGTACTCTACACCTATGGCTCAACAGTTTCGGCGCGACCTAGATTTGCTAGCAGAGATGGGCGAAAATATGCACGCCTGGCACGTGCACCGTACGTCGGATCTTGCCAGACTTACACCAGGAACCGAGGAGTGGCGGCAGTGGCTATGCGTCGACACGAGCATCCTGCGTAGCGCAGCGCAGCGGAGAGGAGGCAA
>CAUYUJ010018772.1:105000-195769 GCA_963575745.1 Prorocentrum cordatum
ACTGTGTCCAATGACGGCTTCGAACAGCTTCAAACCGGCTTCATATGCCCTCAAGACGGCCTAAGCGCACTCCAAGACGGCCCACTGCCGCTCCAGACGGCGGACACTTTTAGAAAGCACATGTATATATATATATATATATGTACATATATGTATATATATATATATATACACATCCCTTTGGCGTCCATGACAGCCTGACACGCACCCCAAACTGGCCGCGTAACGCCCAGGATCCAAGACAGCCCCGAGGTACCCCAAAGAGACCCCTAAGCAGCCCAAACACAGCCAAGAGATAATGGAGGATGACGATTAATAAATGACCGGGGGTCGTGTTCACGCGGCGGCGCCCGGGATGACGATTAGAAGAAACCGGCCGCGGGCTGGAAAACTAGTTTTTTATCGTTCTCTTCCAGTCAGAGAATTATGCAGAAATAGCAGAAAACTATGTTTTAATCGTTCTCTCCCATTTTTTTGATTAATCGTCATCCCGCATTAGTCACGGAGCTCCCAAGGGAATCCTCGAAGCTCCCAGACCCTGCAGGGTGTCACCGAGACGCCCCCAAGAAGCCTCCCAACAGGGCCTGGGAGGCTCCACGAGGCGCCCAAGCGGCCTGCAGGAGGCCCCAGGGAACCCCAAAACTGCCTCCCAGACGCCCCTCAGGGCTTCGAAGAGCCCCAGGACACTTCCCAAAGTAACATCTCGACGACGACCTTCTCTGGCCAAGCAGTGTCACAAGAAACCATCCGGCCGCTGATTCAGAAGCCATCGTGCGATTTCTTTCATCTCCTCTTCCTTCTCCGCTGACTCCTGCTCCTACTCATCGTCGTCGTCCTCCTCGTCCACTTCCGCCCAGCCTATCCACACTCGTGCCCCCCAGCTTTCGGACCGGCCCCATGGGGAGCATCCGTGGGCGACACGCCCCACAACGGCACAAGCAAAGCACCTACGAACCCAATGAAAACGTACAATTGCCCAGACAACACCGCCGGGGTCTGCGACGACCCCTCCGAAAGAAGCTCGAGAGCACCTGCTTCACCTCCAACTCTCCTCACACACCGCCTCATGAAAACGGCCGCCGCCCAGCAGCACCGCATTGACAACGAACACTCGGACATTCGGCATCGGTGAAACAGTATGGGCCAGTGGAGTGAGCGAAGCGAGTAAACAAAGTGTTCGCGGGAGGAGGAGGAGGAGAAGGAGGAGGAGGATGACGACAAAGAAAGTAACGGAGACGACGAGGAACAGGAGGAGGACGACGACAAGCGCGAGAAGGAGAGTGCGGATGAACGGGAGAGAAGGACGACGACGAGCAGGAACGGGAGGCAGAGTCAGAGGGATGAAGAGGATTTCTGGCAAGGGGGGGAAGGGGGGCGATGCTTGCAGGCGTTGCCGAGTTCACGGCGGAAGAGGGCACCGTGGGCGTGCCGCCCCGGGTGGCGCTATGCCTCACCAAGGACGTTTCCCTCTCTTCTCCCTCCCTCCGTCTCGGTGATGTCGGGGGCGGCCATGGGGGGGGTGACGGGGGGGAGGAGGAGGAGGAGGAGGAGGAGGAGGAGGAGGAGGAGGAGGAGGAGGAGGAGGTAAGGGGGATGTATGCCATGGCTGGGGCTATGATCTCTCCTCTGATTTCATGGCCCCCTCTTCCGCAGTTGCACACGTCCGCTGGCCCTCACCGCGTTCGCGCACGTGCCTCGGGCCACGATCTGCGAGATCCCTCCCTTCCTGGACGCCCCCGATAGTGTCGCGGTTCAGGATTCCATCAGCCTCATTCCATTCCATTCCTCCTCCTGCTCCTCCCCCCCCTCCTCCTCTTCCTCCTCCCCTCCCTCCTCCTCCTCCTCCCTCCTCCTCCTCCTCCTCCTCTCTCCTCCTCCTCCTCCTCCCTCCTCCTCCTCCTCTCCTCCTCCTCTCTCCTCCCTCCCTCCTCCCGGTTCCCTTTGTCTCCCTCTCCTCCTGACCCTCCCCTCCCCCGTCCTCCTCCCCCCCTTCCCCTTCCTCCTCCTCCTGCTCCGTCGTCGTTGTCTTTCTTATAAGCTCCTCTTCTTTGTCGCAGCGCCAGGGGTTTCTTCATTGGCGGTGGTCCGAGCTGTGTTGCCTGATACTCCCTCGCAGTGTATACGGTCGGGAACTTTTGGACAGCGTGTCACTCGGCCGGTTTTGGCCCACCACGCTTCGGAGCAGCACGATTATCCATTTCCCAGTCCCCAGGCGTCAAGGTCTCAAGCCTTTCCCAGCCTCCCGGAAGCGAAGCGGAGCGGCACGCTGTCTTCTCGCAGGGCACAGCGTGTCGCCGGGGCCGCCGCCGCGACACGCTGAGCAAACGACCCCGACCGCAGTTAACGGGGAAACCCCACAGCAGAATCTGAACTCTTGCCCCCCGTCCTCCCACTCCTCTGTCTCCTCCCCCTCCTCCACCTCGTCCTCCTCCTCCTCTCCTCCTCCTTCTCCTCCTCCTCGTCCTCCTCCTCTCCTCCTCCCTCCTCGTCCTCCTCCTCCTCGTCCTCCTCCTCCTCCTCCTCCCTCCTCTCCTCCTCCTCTCCTCCTCCTCTCCTCCTCCTCCTCCTCCTCCTCCTCCTCCTCCTCCTCCTCCTCCCCCACTTCGCTCCCCTCCCTCTCCTCCCCGTAGTCCTCCCCCTCATCCTCATCACCCCCCTCCCTGTTTCCTCTCTCTCTCTCTCTCCCCCACCGCCCGTGGCCCGAAGGGCGCCGGCCTGGGCTCCCTGGCGGCGGTGGCGCAGGCGGCCCCGCGGCGAGAGGAGAGGGGCGCCTGCTCGGAAGGGGTGCCGCGAGAGGAGAGGGGCGCCTGCTCGGAGGGGCGACCCAGCGGCGAGAGGAGAGGGACAAGCATTAGCGAGCACGCATGCCATATCTCGGCGGCGAGCGGGGGGGGGGAAGCGAGAAGGAGGAGGCCTTCTCAGAAGGCGGCGGGGCTTCACAGAAGCGCTTCTGCCTCATCAGGACTTTCCTGTGTCTCCGGGGAGGACTCGGGGAAGTTCTCAGAAGGTCGGGGGACTTGCGAGCCTTCTGAGAAGCCCCGCCCCCTCTCACTTCCCTTCTGGGCTCGCCGCCGATTACTCATCTGTCAATGCCCCCCCCTCCCCCGCCCGAGATCGTTCGCAGGCTGACTCGGCGTCTGGCTCCGAGTCCGTGAGGTTCCCATTCTGTCCCCGCGATCCACTCACGATGTGCACCGCGAGCCCTCAAGACCCGCTATCTTCGTCTTCGATTACGCCGCCTTCGAACTCGGCGAGCGAGGGGGATAAGTGAGAAGGAGAAGGCTTCCTCAGCAGGCGGCGGGACTTCTCAGAAACCCTTTGCGCCTTCTGAGAAGTTTCCTGCCTCTTCGGGAAAGGCTCCGAGAATTCTCGGACGGCCGGGGAACTTCTGAGCTTTCCTGAGAAGGCGCGCGCCCTTCTCACTCTTCCCCCCCCTCGCTCGCCGCCGACGAACGACTCCCCCTCCCTGCGGGGGCGGGCGCAGGCGGGCGAGGCGGGGCGGGGGGACCCCAACAGAGGTCGGGCGCACCTCTCGGCGGGCGGCTCCCTCCCTCGCGGGTCGAACAGCCCGTCGGGCCCGGAGCGTCTCGGCCGTGAGTTTTGGGGGGCGGCTCGGGCCGCGGCGGCGAGGCGGAGAGGGGGCTGAACACCCGCATCAGTACGACTGACTTGTCCTCATCTCTGATGGGCCTGTTTTCCACCACCACCACCATAAGTTGGAGGGGGGAAGGAGGTGGAGGATGAGGAGGAGGAGGAGGAGGAGGAGGAGGAGGAGGACGAAGAGGAGGAGGGAGAGGGGGAGGGAGGAGGAGGAGGGAGGAGGAGGAGGAGGAGGAGGAGGAGGAGGAGGACCCCCTCCCCCATCCAACTTATGGTGGTGGTGGCTGAAAACAGGCCTATCAATCTCTTCCTTTCTTCTCCAGACACGCGTGCCCTGACTTTTACTATGCGGGGTCCCTGGGAGTCCCGACCCTTTCTCCAGGGCCGGTCTTCCATCCCGGGCCGTTTTTGTTGACGGTCCGGGGGCTCGGCGAGGGCCACCAGATGCCGACAACGACGAACAAAGTGCCGTGCGGCACGGTTCAAAACGTGGGAGGTTTGGGTCTCCATTCTTTCTCCACACATCGACGCCTGGCTCTCACTTCGCGCCAGCCAGGCCAAGCAGCCAGGGCAAAGGCACCCTGCTGATTCTCACTGAGTGGGCGGAGGTGGAGCAGGAGGAGGAGAAGGAGGAGGAGGACGAGGAGGAGGAGGACGAGGAGCAGGAGGAGGAGGAGGAGGAGGAGGACGAGGAAGATGGGGAGGAGGGAGGAGGAGCAGGAGGAGGAGCAGGAGGAGGAGGAGGAGGAGGAGGAGGAGAGGAGGAGGAGAGGAGGAGAAGGGGGGGAGGAGGAGGAGGAGGAGGAGGAGGGAGGAGGAGGAGGAGGAGGAGGAGGAGGAGGAGGAGGAGGAGGAGGAGGAGGAGGAGGAGGAGGAGGAGGAGGGGGGAGAGGAGGAGGAGGAGGAGGAGGAGGAGGAGGAGGAGGAGGAGGAGGAGGCGGTCTCTTCTGGTCGCCCCTCGCGCTGCACCGCGCTCCTCGCGTGCGTCGCCGCCCCGCGGAGGTGGAGGTGCGCTACGCCAGGCTGCCCCGCAGCCGCAAGAGCCGCGTCGCCTTCCAGCCGCGCGGGGGCGCCCAGCGCTGCCTGTGGGGAGGAGGGGGAGGGGGGGGTGGGGCGGGTGAGGAGGTTTAGGCCTCCTAGATGGGGTCGGAGTACATGCGGTCGGAGAATCGCGCCGCATCGCCGATGCATCGGCGACGAATCGGCGATGCGGCTCGATGTGGGGCACAGTTTTCGCCACGCCGGCGTCGCCGATGCACCGCCGACGTCGCAAGTACACGGCCAGTGCAATCCTCCGGCCCCATCTGTTCGGGCCCCATCTGGGAGGCCTCTAGGAGGTCAGAGGAGGAAGATGCACCCATACCTCTGCCCTTCGCCCCTTTTCCCTCTTCGTTGGCCTCCCGAGAGGCCCTCGTTGCCACCGCTGGATTCTCCTCGAAGTCCGGGTCAGAACGCACCCTTTGAGAGAGGTCCTGGGAGCAGCAGTACCGTTGTCCCCGGAAGGGGGAAGAGGAGGGGGGACCGGAGCCGGCGGGGACATCCGAGGGGGCCCTGCTCTGGGCCCGGCCTGGAGGAAGGGGGGCCAGGCTCGAGGCGCTGGGTTCGGGCCGCCAAACAAGATATGTGGTGAAGTGCTGCACCAGGTGGACCCTGGGTCTGGGGACTGCTACTGAGCGGATTTGCCCTCAGCCCCCTTCCTGGCTGATGTTCTCTGGGCCCGTCCAGTTCAGACCCACCGGCGGCCTTCATGATGGGCAGAGTATCCACCACCGGGGTGAAGGGAGGATGATGAGGAGGTCCTCCTCTTCCTCCTCCTCCTCCTCCTTCTCCTCCTCCTCCTCCTCCTCCTCCCTCTCCTAACCTCATGAAGCAATTAAGAAACCACCACCACCCTCTCGGGCGAAAGTATAACGCACCCGGCACCCCAGAAGCGTTACCCTGGCACCTCGCACCTTTATGTGAACGCAGGCGAGTCTGCTCTCCGAAATAAGCAAACCGCCTGAGAAATTCTCGCAGTATGGTCTCAAGGTGGTTCTGAAACAAGCGCCTCGCCTGAGGCATCCTCAGAAACTGCTCTGGACGCAGACGAGTCTGCGTCAGGTGGTCGGTCTGGGCGAGAACTGGAGTGGCCGCGCGTCTTCCCAGCGCTTGGCCTTCCGAGCAGGGGCGCCTCAGCAAGGGAGAGCCCAGCTTTGAAAAGGAACCGTCCGTGCCTACGATGGGGGGCGAATCATTTTTGCGGTGCGGGTGCTAAGATAACGCGCCGTGCGTGGGGGGGCGGGGCGATATCCTCGGATGCACTACCCCACACGACGGCCGGGAAAAACAATTGTTTCAATAGGGGTGACAAAAAGAATCGTATAGGACAAGGATGATGAACAAAATGAGAAAAAGGAGGGAGGGAGGAAATAAGCAGGGGAGCCTGTCTGTTTTCGGATTGTCATTAGTATGAGTATCCTTACTCTTATTCGTAGTCTTATTCGTATTAGTACTAGTATGGTGAGTAGGTCTATAAGTATTGGTCTTATTGTACTTGTTGTCTATTGGTCCAGCTGTAGTTATACTCGTCTTATTGCTAGTACTATCAGTATCATTTTTCTGATTCGTGACATTATTATTATTCTTATTACTCTTCTTCTTAGCAGTATTGTTATTACTCGTATTTCATTCGTATTGAATTTCTTATTCCAATTCCACTTGGGTACCACCCGAGCCGGGGCTTTGGAATCCTTTATTTCCGTTCCATTTGCGCGGTGCTAATCATATCGTTCGGCGACAACCGCCCCCCAGAATTATTTGATTGATTACGGTGCAGTGCTAATGATAACCCCGAGGGGGTCCTTGAGGGCTTCCTGAGGTTACACATGGTAGTGGTGGTGGAACATGGGCCCATGACTTCAAGGGGGGACAAGCTAGGTGCGCTCGCGCAGATCGCCCAGGGGAGAGAGCACCTCGATGTAATCACACAGGGGCTCCGCTCGCCCCTGTCTTCAGCGAGGCTCCCTGGCGAACACGTCCGTGCAATGCCCGCCCCCGGGCTGAAGCACCTCTTGTGCCTTCGCCTGCAAGCTTCATGGGAACGCGATCCGAGCAAGGATGGATCGACGAAGGAAAACGCCATGAATAAACTTTGGGCGCTCCGCGCAGAGTTCTTGGATCCGCGCTGGGCACCCCCAGCGGCGGCCCCGGCGCCGCTCCTGGCGAAATCCGCGCGGAGCGCCAAAAGTTTATGTTTATCAGGAGGGGAAAAAACACACAGACACAATTAATCGTCGATCCCCAGGAAAATATGCGAAAATATGGGAATGGGGGGGAAGACAAAAACCCAGAAAATATGAGAAAATATGGGGAATATCTTTATTTGTGTGTATTTATGTGTGTGTTCTGGGGGCCCTTTAGTTTATGCGTTTTTGGCCGAGGCGGTCAGGGCTTCCACGTGGGCGGCGCGTCGGCTTTCAGGATCGACCTGGAGCACGTGCTGCAGGAGACACCCCCGCGGCCTGTCCGCACGGGCTGCGAGCGGAGGGCTGCCGCACGCGGCAGGGGACCTTATGTGATTTCAGCGGTCGGCACCAGTCAGGAGGGAAAAAACACACACAGACACAATTAATCGTCGATTTCCCAGAAAATATGGGAAAATATGGGAAGTGGTGGGGAAGTCAAAAACCCAGAAAATATAGGATAATATGGGGAATCTTTTTATTTGTGTGTATTTATTTGTGTGTCCCAGTTTCCCTTCAACCAGGCCGCCAGTGCCAGCTTCATCGCTTCGCCATTTCCTTGGCCATTCCCCCCCCCTCTCTCTCTCTCTCCCTCTCTTCGCAAGCCTAGAGATTGACACCAACACCAATAGCGGCGGTGTGCCTCCACCGAGGGAAGAAGATCCCGATCTCGGTGATGGTGGTAATGTCCTGGCTTCCAGGGTGACCGAACTGTTGCCACCCACACCGAAATCTGGGATTATCACCCCCCTGTGGAGGCAAGCCTCTGTGTTGGTGCTGGTGCCCATTTCCAGGCCTCCAATCTCTCCCTCTCTCTTCCCCTCTGTTGTGCTCAGCGCGCCAAGGCTGCGTCTCCCGACCCCCCCAGAGAGCCTGATATTATCGAGGGCGCCGCACGGCCGACCGGGGGCCCCCGCGCCGACCCGACGAAGGAGTGGTCCGAGCGTCGCGGAGAGGCCGGAGACGGCCCAGGCCAGTCTCGTTGGGCGTTGCGTAATGGGGGCGTCATAAATGGGGGGTTGGTGAGGGTGGTCCGAAAAGGTACCCAAACGGTACCTAAACGAGCCCCCTGGGGGTCCAGAGGGGCCCGAAAGGGGCACGAAAGGGGACCTTTTCTGAACCCCCCATTTGTGACCCCCTCATTAAGCCACGCCCAATCTCGGGAAGCACCCGCACGTTTCTCTCGGAGGTGGACAGACCTCCTGCCCTGACGCGTCGATTCAGGAATTGGCCGTGTTCGGTTCGCGAGAGGGCGTCGCGGCCGTCATTTTTGCGGGTCCAGGTCCGTGGGTTTCGGTACCAGGCCGATTTCACTGAGGGGAGGTTTACTAAAGGGAGGTTTGTCCACCGCCGATTCTCTGCGGGCAAAAAAGATCTCGAGGCTTTTCGTTGGCTGCAGTGGCGCGGAAAGCAAATGCCTCTCTCTCGCAGGAGATTTGCGCTGAGTCTGCAGAAGTCGTCTTGGTTTCGATAGCTGAGCTTGTGGGCACGAGTTGCTGGAGGTTGTTGTTGGCCTTGCAGATTCAGCTATACTATACGATGCGTGCCCTTACATACGATACACAAGACAATGAACCAGAGTGTACAGACAATTCAAGCAAACAGCAACAGCCTAGCTTGTTTATGAGCCGCGTTACGCGCCGAGTCGTTCGTTACGGTTTGTTGTCCTTGACTGTTGTGGTTGTAGTTTCTCTCCGTCTCCTTCTGTCTTCTCTCTCTCTTTCTGTCTTCTCTCGCTTTCTGTCTCCCACTCTCTCTCTCTCTCACTCTCTCTTCCATCCCCCCTCCATCAAAGGAGTCGTTGCGTGGGCACACTGCGCTGAGCGAGGGTGACTGGTTGCCCATCCGGCATGAGGTCCTGCCTGTGCCCATGTGTTGACACTTCCTTGCTGCACAATCAAAGACGGTGACAGAAGGCACAGGGAGAGCAGCGATGCCCCGATTATGATAAGTCGGAGAGGGGCTGTGGGAGACGGATAGAGCTGAATCGAGTTAGGCTCTTGCACACCTCATGCAACATCATGCCTCTCCCAGTCGCGCGCACTCTTTCATCCAGTCGTGCTGCGTCGTGTTGTCCGTATTATTCTGGTGCACGCATTCCCCTGACATTGAGGGGCAACATCTACGACCAAACGAAAGGCCTGACGCGGACAGCCGTCGACAAACATCACCCACGATGCCGCGGGGAGGTCCCAGGCAGCCCGAAAGGCAGAGTATCAAAGGGTGCATCGCGTCTGCAGCTGCCGGGTTGCGTGCTGCACTGGGGAGAAGCGGGCGCTGCGCTTCGTGGCGAGGAGAGGTAACCCGAACAGGCGACGACACCTCACAGACAAACAGACTGTACGAGAAGGGCTGTGGCCCAGGGGCTCGGCAGCAACTCGCGCGAGCCGCGCACGCCCTCGACCCTCCGTGCCTGCCCTCGAGCGTCCGCCCCTGGAGTGCACCAGCGTGCGCTGGCCTCTGGCAGCCGATGCGCGGCCGACCTAATACCAGCGCCGATGAGCCTCGACGTCGCGCCGATGAGCGCCGCGGCGCGGCGGCTCGCGCCGGCTCCCGCGCGAGCAGGCAAGATCAAGCAGTGGCGAAGCGTCCTGGCTCGCCTATAGGCCCACAAGACAATGTTCTAAGAACCTTTTGTGGTTTCCACGAAATGTTCTTAGAACATCTCTGATTGAGATTGTCTTGTTTTATCACATCGGGATTATGTTCTAAGAACCGTGGTTTTGCTCTTAGAACATTTTGGGGTTCTAAGAACATTTCGTGTTAGGACGGTCGGTCGGTCGGTCCCTGCTCAAAAGGGGGCGAGGCTTGAATCGGGCCTGTCCCTCTACAGGAGGAGTATTCCAAAGTAGTCAAAAAGTAGTCTGGGGACGATTTCTGTACTATGTTTGGCCATTTGGGGGTATTCTTTTTGCTATTTTTAATTTTTCGTCGAAAGCCGGCCTGTAGGGGGACAGGCCTGGCTTAAGCCTATAGGCCACCAAGCAATGTTCTAGGAACCTGTTTCTACGAAAAGTTCCCTGAACATTTCCAGCTGGGGCTGTCGTGTTTTAAGCACATCGGGTGTATGTTCTAAGAACATTGTTGTTGTTATTGTTTTTTTATTCCAAGAACATGTCGTGGTAGGCCTATAGAAATGCCGGGACGGTCGGTCCCTGCTCAAGATGCATCGCCGACGTCACAGTCACATTGGCGATGTGCCGCCGATGCTTCGCGATGCGGCGCGATCTTGCGACCCCATCTGTTGGCATCTGTTCGGGCCCCGCCTCCAGGATACCCCCAAGTGAGAGGCAACGCTGGCTGCTGTTCGGACGGTTCGACTGCCTCGTGGTCGACAGCAGTCGGTCGTCTCGGTTCGGTCGGTTGCTGCGCCGCTGCGTCCTTCCTGGCGAGAGAGGGAGTGGAATCCATAGAAATACACACATACCTATACATGTATATATATATATATATAGATATATATATATATACATACATATCTATATATATGTACACAGATCTATACACCTGTGCATATATACCTACACATGTACATCTAGAACGAGATAGACAAGGAGAGAGGAGAGAGAGAGAGAGAGAGAGAGAAATAACGAGAGAGATAGAGAGAGAGGGCCCAATGTAGCTGAACACGACATCCCCGTAACTCTGGGCCACGTGACGCGGGAGGCTGTGCAATCAGATTGGGGCCTCCCGCAAGTCGTTTCCGTGCCCCTTTTGTCGTTGTTCGTACTTGTGACGGACATGGTCCTCAGACCGTCACTGGCGAGAGGGAGAGGGAGAGAGAGAGAGAGAGAAAGAGAGAGAGAGAGGGAGAGAGAGAGAGAGAGAGATAGAGAGAGAAACAGAAAAACAAGAGAGCATGGGAAAGTCTGGGCGTTGGATGGTCTCTGGCTGGCTGGTGTGGCCTTGGCCGATGGCATCCTCCTCACTGGCTCGTCAATCTGCGAGATTCAGCCAACGCTAGGGGTTAGAGTGCAGGTTTTTGCGCGGGCCGGCCTGGGTATCGGCGCGAAGAAAGTGGAATTCGTGGCAACTTGCGCCGATGATGAAATTGCGAGTGCATTGGGAAGTGATGTCGTGGTCTCCGCGCGTTGTTTTCGTTGGCAATGGCCTGTCCGGCGGCAGCGGTGCCACAATGAGGTGCCGCATGGAGGAGGCAAGAAAGCGTGCTCACTGGCGGAAGAAAGTTTTACATTGCCCATTTCGGTCGGTGAGAGGGAGTTTTGTCTTCGTTTCTCAATTTATGATGTCTTCCAAGCTGTGGCCAGCGGAAGTTTGGGTACCCACGAAGGCCCAGACGAGGACTCCCCATTCATGGACCAAACGCAAATTAGCTAATGAGGCAAGCGTCCGCCAAGCACCAAATCAGGATATCGTACCTGTCTGGAGGAGAACGTATTGTCGTGAATAACAGCTCCTGGGACACACCGGGGGCGAAGCAACGGGCGAAGCGATTGCGGTTGCATTGATTTGCAGGACACCTGGCACGCATGAGTGGCATCCGTTACGCTGCCTTGCGCACGCGGTGTCTTGTCTGGTGGAGATCCCGGCAGCAGCACACCATTACAGCAAGCGTTGCAAGGTCCACCCGGCCAAGTTTGAAGGTTCGGCGATGGGGGTCGCAATTAACCACCGTTGATGGCGAGGTCGAGTGCGAGGAGCCATTCCGCAATGTTGGATGGATGATGCGCGTTCAAGGCAAACCAACGGCGAAGTTCCGGAAACATTGTTGCCGAGAGTTGAGTGTTTCAGGTCCTTGTCTCCAGTTTCCATTTTATGAAAAAATACGAACCATGCCGAATACCGATCGATGAAGCATTGTGTGGTAGCCCGGCTCAACTGGATTTCTCTAAGCTCTGCTATGAAAGCGCTTGTTTGCGGTGAAACCGTGCCGTTCAAGATGCCCAGAAACCGGAGGGAACAAGGAGGACAGAGCAGGAAGAGCACTGCCGCTTGAAATTTCAAAGAAGAAAATGCCGTGGATAGAAATGTGTCGCCTCATACTCAGAGGAGCCAAGTTGAACTCACAGAGCGCTGTTTCGTCTGTCAAGGACAATTGGTCAAGAAGTTCAAGTTGGAGGTCAGCGATCAGTATCAGGACTGTGTCTGTGGGGTGGCTCGATGAAAGATATCACCTGGCACTTGTAAAGGCGAACCATGCCCTGGGTAGTGCAGAAGCGACCAGTCCAGAGCAGCGCCTTCAATTTCCATGGTGCTGTTGCAGACAGCTTCTGGGCAGCCGAGAACACGGATGGGATCGAACAGGACACCCAATATATTGAATTTGTTCCCGTAAGGGCGGAGTTTGTCTAAGATGTGTGTGC
This sequence comes from Prorocentrum cordatum, assembly GCA_963575745.1. Taxonomy (NCBI): domain Eukaryota; class Dinophyceae; order Prorocentrales; family Prorocentraceae; genus Prorocentrum; species Prorocentrum cordatum. The sequence continues at coordinate 117,146 of CAUYUJ010018772.1, forward strand.
TGTCGTCCGCGGGCTCGAAGACCACTTGGTTAGCTGCCCCCACGTGCGAAACGATGTTTGACCTGTGTGGCACGTTTGAAGAAATATGTGTTGTGTGACGTACCATGGAACACTTGCCAACAAGTCGAATCATCAGCAAAAGCACATTATTCGAAGCCTGTGCTCGAAACCGACTGTCGGGCATCTGCATAACATACAGTCCAGAAGGGTGGACCGAGACTTGTGCCCTGGAACACCATGTCCTCCAGCACGACGGGGTCCGAGATCACGCAATCTACGCATACTCTGGCCGCGCGGGGCCACGTGGCCATGACATCGACGAGCTTCTCAGGGATCCCAGCCGCCTTCAGTTATGAAATATGCCTCGCAGATCGTACCCTGCGAACGGCGCCGGACACGTCTGAGCAGCAGATGGCCACCCACCGCCCATTGCCTACAGCCCAACCCCAGTGGCAAATTGCAGACGCAATGGCGTCACGAAAGCCGCTAACGCGGTGGTACGCGAACTGGTGGCAACCATTCGCTTGCGCAGCTTCGAAAAATGGCAACAGCATGTTGGCGAATATCCTTTTCCACTGCCTTGCTGATATGTGAACTTAGATGTTTACCACGGAAATTTGTAGCTTTCAACCGGGCCTTGCGCTTGAAGAAGGGAAAAAATTAATGGATCTTCCATGGTGTAGGCCAGGCGCAATGCTGTAAAATAGCCCGGGCAAGTGGGCGGCCAATTCTTCGGCGCATCTCTTCAAGAGGCGTGCCGGTGCGCAGCATCGGGGCCAGTGCCAGAATCTTAAGGAAATATCGATGAATTCGCAAGGTACCAGGCCGTCGAACAGGAACACAATCTGCCATGATTTGGCCCATGGGCGCGGAGATCTCCGAGAAATCGCTCTTCCGAGCGACTTGGAGGCCAAGCTCTTCTCTTGAGGTGGTTGCGAACAGGTCAGCTGTGTCTTTTGGCTCCAACGCCCAAGCGCCAGCCGTAGACATCAACGGCGGCATAGACACGTGTAAATTGCCAGCCCGGAACATCAGGGAGTCACATAAATATTTCCATGTCTTGCAAGTAAGGTGCGTTTGCAGAATGCGTTGTCGAGTGCGAATGGCGTGCTATTGATAGTCGTGCAATTATCCAGCTGAGCAAGCTCTGGCCGCTCATCGTACTCTGGCGCACCATGGGCGCGGAATCTCTCGTCAATGAGCTTGAAACAACGTTCATTGAGCCACGGGTGTGTGGACTTCCGTGTGCAAGTTGTGAATTTATGATTGTGCTCTTCTGGCCGTGCGCAGAAGGACAGCCGCAAACTTCTCTGCCGCAAAGGGCGGGTCGCAGTTCGAGAAGAAACCTCGCCAATCGACGTCTCGGAGAGCCGTGCGGAGCCTATGCCAGCCAGCCTGCCTGAATAACCATTGCTCCCAGACAATAGGAGCAGCGCGAGAAACGTGCGTGTCAATCGTCGCGCGTAAAATGTTTTGATCAACGATCGGAGGAAGAACTATGCACGCCACTACCGACGTGAAGGGTGAAATCACAAAGTCGAGCAAGTATTTACCCCGCGTGGGCTTGCCCACTTTGTCCAGCAGGCCAATGTTCGAGCATACTTCGAATAACCCTTTACCTTCTCGAGAGGTGCCGCCAGAAAAATGAAGCCAAGGCTCGCGGTGAACGCTGATATCACCGATAAGCAGAGTGCCAACTGCAAGACCATTGTGTTGATGCCACTCCAGGTCGAAAGACTTTTTAGAAGCGATCTCTCCCGAGTCTGGTGAGAGATGCCAGAGAGCAAGAAGAAGAAACCTGTGACCAGTGTGAACAAGGCGCCAAGATCGTTCACTATCATCATAATTCGCTATATGAACAATGCTAGTTGAAAACTAATCTTTGGCGAATAGAAGAATGCCACCACCTTGTCGACCGTCGCGCCGGTCCAGCCTGGAGGTAACAGCATAGCCCGGCAAGGAGGGGTGCACGACACTCTGATTCAGCCACGTCTCGCTTATAGCGACCATGCGCGGGAAGCAAGACAGGAGAGGCGATGATAGAGTTAAGCATGGTGCGTCAAGTAAACGCGCAAATGCGCGACCAGGGTGGAGACATGCATGTCGCCGCCCGGCGACTCTTGCTGGGATTTCCGCGAGTTGTGGCCGGGAGGGCGTCGACGGCCAGAAGAACATAGCCATGTGTGTCGCCGAAAGTGTAAATTATGAACAGGGCGGGGGCCACGGCGACGGAGACGCCGGGACGTCGACGGTTGGGGCCGCTCATTTGCCGCAGAGCGGCGGGCGGGCCGGTGAACGTGGACAGACTTGAGTGTTTCAGGTCCTTGTCTCCCGCTCCCATCCGTTATGTTCCTGCGTGCCGTTTGTTCCGTCCGTCGTCGTTTTGTTTTTGCTGTTCCCCTCTTTCGTTCGATGTCCTGCCTCCTCGTCGTTGCCTTCTTCCTTGTGTCGTGTCGCCGTGTTTTCTCTTTCCTGTTGCCGTTTGCTTGCTTTCTCCTGCCGTTGGTGTTGTTGTCTCCATATTCCCCTGAGCGTTTTTGACACCGATTTCGGAGTTTGACAGAAAACATGATCACATCTGTGGTGGTTGTCTTCGTGGGGTTTTCGTATCCTGTGAACCATATACCTATAGATGGAGAGAGGGAGGGAGAGAGAGTGAGAGAGACAAAACAAACAGAGAGAGAGAGAGGTAGAGAGAGAGAGATTGCGAAATGGAGAGACACAAGCAGGGGGGAGAGAGAGAAAGAGGGAGAGAGAGACAGCAAGGCAAATATACAGAGATGGAGGAGGAAACGGTGACCTCGACACGCATGTATAGGCGGGTGTGAATTATAAAAATACACCCGTATACGGAGAAGAGCAGGTGTAGGCACAACTAGAGATGCACTCAATGATAATGCTAAAACAGGAAGCGCATACAATCAACATATCTCTAGGAGTGTATATATATATATAAACACAGTCCGCGAGCGAGGGCACGAACAAAAGCACGTGATCGTGTAAGCGACCCAGCGAATGCGAGCCAGTAGCGAATTTATCCGCGGGGGATCTGTTGAGGCGATTGGGATAGCGATTGGCACTGATGCTGGACGGATGCTTATGTGATTGCGCGGTTGGTGGGCGAGCGGCCGTATGTTTTGTCGTTCGCAGCAAACTTGGGGGAGCAATGACGGATTGGCTGAGGTTTCTGATATCTATATGAGCCCAACGGCCGTTTCCAAAGTTTGTTTCTGATGTATGTTTCGAGACCCTATTGTGTTGCGAAAACGAAACTCACACAATTGACACGGCGCAACTCAACGCCAGGGCGCAATATCTCCATGTCGCGTGAATCGTGTTGAAAACACGTTTTGTTGTTGACAAACAGGGCTGGGTGGCGATGATATGCGGCTTCGGAGTTGTAGGGCCGAACCAGTTGTCATTTCATCGGGTTCGCATCGGCGTATTACTTCTATGTGTGCGCGCGCTGCTTCTTGTGGTCCGTTGGACACGTTATTCGCTGAAGAAGTTATGTACACGCAGTGTTCGGATTGCGCAGCTTCGTCCGCAGCCTGGCTTGGCATTGGCACTCGCACTCTGGGTTTTGGCTTTGGTATATCAACTTCCATTCCCATTCTCTGTAGACTGTAGGACGTGAGAGCAGTGCTCCAGACTGGCGCTTCGCATGTATCCCGCCGCGCAGGGTGTCACCTACGAGTTGGTGGTAAAGACATTGGAGCCGGAACCACAGCTGGCGCTGCTGGACACCGACCTCACAGTAGAGGTGTTGCCCAGCGAGCGGACGGCTTAGAATAGTGCCGAACTCCGCGATCGCAGGTTGCGCAGGGTGTGTTCTGACAGCGGCGACTGCAGCACAGAAGCCGGATGCCCCCCAAAGTTTCTTCCCCCTCACCCTAAACTCATGTCATTCCCCTTTTACCCTTCCTTCTCCCCCGGGGGTCTCCAGGAGCCACAACAACTCCAGAAACCAAAACCGAACTCCTGGAAGTTCCTTCTCGTGGTCCTCGTCCCTAATCCTCTTCTCATCTCTTCCACCTCCCTTCCCCCTCCGCCCCCCCTTCTGACATCCTTCCCTTCTCCTTTCTCCTCCTTCCCCCCTGGCTCTCTCTCTCTCTCTCTCTCTCTCTGCTACGCGCTTGCTCGGAAGAGAAGTTTTCCGCGGTGTCCACAACAGTGTCCCGCAAGCGGGAAGGGGGAGGAGCAAGGCGACAGCAATGGAGTCAGAGGCCGCAGCGACCCTTGGACACCAGGGCGATGTCGATCCGATCGATACGCGTAGACGTCGATTCCAGCCAGCTCGATCCAAATCAATTCCGACTACGTGCCGATGCGATGTAACGCGGTTTCCGTTTCGGTCCGATGTCCCGATGCGGTGTTGATTGATCGTGCCTTCTTTGTCCTCTTCCTCCTCCTCCTCCTCCTCCTCCTCCTCCATTTCTGCTCCTGTGCGGCGCCTAGGAGGCCTTCTTGGCAGCCTCCGGACCCATCTGGAATGGCCCCTGCCTTCTGAGAAGCCCCCCCAACCTCTCAGAATCACGGGGTGAAGCCCCCACACGGCTTCCGCGCGTCCGGGCAGAAGTCGAGCCGTGCCGCGCGCCTCCTCGTCGAGCAGCCCGGCCGCTGCGGGCCACCCCACGGAGCAGTCCGGCCTCGTTTGGTCCCCGCTTGGTGGCGAGGGTGGTCACAAGCGAGGTCGGCTCGTCTGCCTTCTGCAGAAGGCCCCCCCCGTCCTTCGACCCAGGGGGGGGGGGCGGGCCGTCGTGCCCGCCGGGCGCCGCCCCCGGGCCCGGCCGAGGCAGAGAGAGGCGGAGCCGAGAGCAGGGGGGAGGAGCCGCCGCCTGGGGAGGCCTCCTCGGAGGCCTCCGAGGAGCCCTCCTGGAGAGGCCCTGGCCTTCTGAAAGGCTGGCCCGCCTTCCCTGACCTTCCAGAGTGCTAAAACAATAGCACTCCAGACCTATAGATCTATCTGGATGGCCTCAAGCCTCGACAGGAATCAGGACGTCGACGTCCTGGTGCTATTTTTTAGCCCTCCTGGAAGGTCAGGGTTCTTGCCAGCCCCCCCCCCCCTCGCGCTGCCCCCCCCCCTCCCCACCTCCGACTTGGAGCCGTGCGCGGGCCCGGCCGAGGCACACGGAGGCGGAGCTGAGAGCTGAGGAGGAGCCGCCCGCGGCTGGCGAGGAGGAGGGGTTCGAGGGAGGAGGAGGGGGGCGAGGGCGAGGGAGGAGGAGGAGGAGGAGGAGGAGGAGGAGGAGGAGGAGGAGGAGGAGGAGGAGGGAGGAGGGAGGAGGAGGAGGAGGACGGGAGGAGGAGGGAGGAGGAGGAGGAGGAGGAGGAGGAGGAGGAGGAGGAGGAGGAGGAGGAGGAGAGGAGGAGGAGGAGGAGGAGGAGGAGAGGAGGAGGAGGAGGAGGAGGAGGAGGAGGAGGAGGAGGAAAGGAGAGTGACCTTTCGCGGGAGTGGCTTTTGATGCGGGCCCAAGGGGCTCCCCCGATCGCCGCACGCAAAGACGTAGCAGCGGCCTGCCCGCCCAAGTTTGGCCACCCCGCGTGCCCCCGGTAAGCCGCTGGCGCAAGAAAACAAGATCCAGTTCAAGAGGTCAGACTGTGCGACCTGACTTCATCGAGCCAGCACAAGAGATGCCACAGCAAGATTGGGTCTAGGGCTCGGCGGATCTGAAGGGTCATGGGCCAGTGCTTTCTGACGCATTTGGCCAATGGTTGGCCTCCAGGGGTCTCTCGGAACTCATGTGGACCTACAGAGATCTCCAGAGGCCTCAGGACGGGGTGGGTGAGCAGGAGGAGAAGGAGGATGACTGGGGAAACCCAAGATTCGAAGAAGCAAAACCGGCATGACATAAACTTTTGGCGCTCCGCGCGGATTTCTTGGATCCGCGTTTGGCCTCCCCGTGCGGTGCCTCCGGCGCCGCCTTCGGCGCGCTCCGCGCGCCAGGGAGGGGGGTCCGGGTCCAGGGAGGGGGGCCCATCGCGGATCCAAGAAATCTTCGCGGAGCGCCAACAGCTTATGTTTATGGCCTCAATTTTCTTCTAGAGAGGATGACTGGGTAAGCCCAGGATGTACAGACGATGCTGCAATGCACTGCCCAGTCCCAAGAGCACTCCTCGAGTCCCTGCAGGCATTCTGCCTCCTTGCGCGAAGTCCCTCCCCCCCAAGGAAAGACGAGCGCCCCAGAGGCCCGCAGAAGTCGTACAAAGAGGCCCGCTCTTCAGGGTGGCACCCCCGCCGTTCGAGCTGCAGGGGCTGCGACAGCGAAGGGTGGCATCGTTTGAGGAAGAGCCTAGCGTTATGGTGCTCCAACCTACTTTAGCCCTGATCACCAGAAAGAATTTCGAGCGCCCAAAGAAGTACTGAAACTCAAGGGTTTTCACTTGTCGGGCCCTGGGAGACACTCGCCCGACACTGTTTCGACACTATTTCGACACTCTTTTGGCACTTTTCCGGGTGCTCGAAATTACGTAGCACCCCGCAATTGCGGATAAGAGCGAGGGGGCGGGCGCGGGCGACGCGGGCGCCGAGCCGGCGGACTTCGTGGCCCTCACCTTCTCTGTCGATGGCGCCCTCCTCCTCCTCCTCCTCCTCCTCCTCCTGCTCCTCCGTCTCCTCCTCTTCCTCGTCCGCGTCCTCGTCCTCATCATCGTCGTCGTCGTCCGCCGCCTCCTCCACCTCCTCCTCTTCCTCTTTTTCCTCCTCCACCTCCTCCTCTTCCTTCCCCATCCCGATCCTCCCCCCTCCTCCTTTCCGTCCTGCTCCACCTGGCGGATGGGTCGCGGGTGGGTCGCGGGCTCTCCACCTCCACTTGGAAGGAATTCAAGTACAGCCCGCCGCAGGCGCCTAACATTTTGATTTGTACACTGGACGCGTTTTGGGTCGCAGGTTCTCCACCTGGAACGAATGCAAAAGAAACCCGCCGCAGGCGCCGAAGTATTGGCTTGTTCAGTGAACGTAGTTTGGTTCGCGGGTGGATCGCGGGCTCTCCACCTCCACCTGGAAGGAATTCAAAAACAGCCCGCCGCAGCCGCCGAAAATTTTGATTTGTACACTGAGCGCGGTTTGGGTCGCGGGTGGGTCGCAGGTTCTCCATTTGGAACGAATACAAAAGAAGCCCGCCGCAGGCGCCGACCATTTGGGTGGGTCGCCGGGTGGGTCGCGGGTGGGTCGCGTGTGTGTGGCGGTGGGTCGCGGGTGGGTCGCGGGCGCGGTTTGGGTCGCGGGTGGGTCGCAGGTTCTCCACCTGGAACGAATGCAAAAGAAACCCGCCGCAGGCGCCAAAAATTTTCGGGTGGGTCGCGGGGTGGGTCGCGGTGGGTCGCGGGGTGGGTCGCGGGTGGGTCGCGGTGGGTCGCGGTGGGTCGCGGGTGGGTCGCGGGTGGGTCGCGGGTGGGTGGGTCGCCGGTGGGTCGGTCGCCAGGGGGGGTCTCGGGTGGGTCGCGGGCGGGTCGCGGGGCAGGTCGCGGGGTCGCGGGTGGGTCGCGGGTGGGTCGCGGGTGGGTCGCGCGTGGGTCGCGGGTGGGTCGGGGGGGACGACGACAAACAAGCAGCAAACAACAACAACAACAACAAAACAACAACAACAACAACAACAACAACAACAACAACAACAACAACAACAACAACAACAACAACAATTACTAGCACGTGGGGACACTCCGTTCTCACCAGTGCCAGGGTTTTCATACGACGCCCGCCAATACCCCCACTTTGTGGGGGGGCCGGTTCAAGCTCTACCACATTTCCAAACGACTCTTCGCCACCACCCACACCCAGCTTCCCGCCCTATGACGTTCGGACACTTCACTTCGTGGCCTGCGGACGACCGTGGCTACTACACTGGCGCATGGGTACAGTGACTTGTTGTGGTAACATTTTCTGGACGCTAGCTTAGTATACGACTTTTCCCCCTGTTCCAACACTGGACACCTGTGGTTCTTGAAGATTTCGGCGTGCGCGCGCGAAGAAAAAACGAATGTGTCCCGCATGGTATTATTTGACAGGGATGATGGCCCTGGCAGGTGCGCAACCGTTGTTGGAGAAGTTCGAAGCACGTGAAAAAGTTGCTCGCAAAAACCCGTTTGACAGAAATGTTTAAAAAAGTGTTGGGTTTCCTACAAATCCGCAAGAACGCGCGGGATGAAATTTTTTTTTTTTTTTTTTTTTTTGAAAAACCATTGTTTTTTTATGTTTTTATGTTAAAATCGCTACGAAGACTAAGGTTTTGGAAGGATTTCGTCTTGCGCGCGCGAATGTCCACTTTACCTTTTTTTTGCAAGGGATTCTTGAAGTTTGGTTATGTTAGAACAAGAAATGTCCACTTTGCCTTTTTTTCTGCAAGGGAAAACCGCCCGTAACAAAACAACCGGATCCGGACCAACCCGTTTTGCCGGAGACTTCCTCACGAAAATGATGAAAACATGGCTGCGGCCTAGGCGCGGCGAGGGGGCCGCGCACCAGGGGCCCCAACAATAATTATTCTTTAGAAGTAATAATGTTCAACCACCACCACCACCACCACCACCACCACCACCACCACCACCACCACAACAACAGCAACAACAACAACAACAACAACGACAGCAGCAACAACAACAACAACAACGACAACACCAACAACAACAACAACAAGAACAACAACAAACATCCGCATCCCAGAATTCCATTTCAGCCACGCACCCAGGGACAGTGAATGACCGTTCGGTTCAGCCCCCTCACTCTGATTTCTCGGATGTGGTCCTTAAGTAGGATGGGAACAACATAAGCCTAGCGAGCGCCCCGTTTCGAAAAGGAAGCCCTCATCCATCCGTGAAAGCTGCTGCACGGTCTTGTCTTGTTGCGGCGAGTCCGAGCGACGTCTCGAGCGAGACTTCATTGTGGAAATAAGCCGCCCTCACTCCGTTGTAGCTGCAGCGCGAGCTAGTACTTGCGGTGATCAGCTGTGGGGAAGTCCCGGACGAGAGCCCATTGTCGAAAGGAGCCGCCCTCCATCGGTGCAGTCGTTGGAGATGTTTGAGACGAGGATGCGCGGCGCCACGGCGACAGCCCAACCAGAAAACGGTTCGCCTTCCATCGGTGTAATTGTTGTAATTGTTTATGTCGGATGTGTGTGTGTGGCGCCAAGGCGACAGTCCCATTGTAAAAGCGATTCTCCTTCCAGCTGTGCAGTTGCGGGGTACAGGGGCGAGATGAAGTTGCCACAGCGAAAGCCTCTCCTTCTGAAGACGGCCCGCCTTCCGTCCGTGCAACTGTTGGACTTGCGAATGTCTTGCGCGTGCGATGGCAGGGCGAGAGTTTTTTTTTGAAAACGGTTCGCCCTCCATCCGTGCACAGTCAACCCGCATAGTAAGGATGGGCAGCCTTCCCAAGGGTACCCCTTACGTCCTTGCCTCCTCGGTCCATCCCTGGCCACTTTCGCTGGCCGCGCCCCGCTCGAAAAGCTTGAAGACGGCCCTCCAAGGCCCTTGCATCCTTCTCGTGCGTCCTCACGATGCGGGTCGACTGCACCTGCCGGAAGTCTTTGCGGAGGAATGCGTGTTGGGCGCCAAGGCGATAGCCTTTAAGTCGGGCCTGTCCCTCTACAGGGGGAGTGTTGACACCTAGTCCAAGCATGATCTGGGGACGACATCCGTGATGATTTGGGAGTATGTGTTGGCTATTTTATATTTGTATTTAAAATGTCCCCAGTGCGACCCTACCTAGAAGTTGGAGCCCCTAGGAAAGCAGCATGCGTTGCTATGCTATGCCATGTCATGCCATGCTATGCTGCGCTATGCTATGCTATGCTATGCTATGCTGCGCTATGCTATGCTATGCTACGCCATGCTAAGCTATGCTAAGCTATGCTATGTCATGCTGCGCTGTGCTATGCTAAGCTATGCTATGCTATGCTATGCTGAGCTGCGCTATGCTATGCTATACTATGCTATGGTATGATATGCTGCGCTATGATGCGCTATGCTATGCTATGCTATGCTATGCTTGGCTATGGTATGCTATGATATGCTAATGCAGCGCTGCGCTATGCTAAGCTAAGCTAAGCTAAGCTAAGTTAAGCTAACCCTCTAAGCAGAGCCTAGGTAGGGAATTACACCCATGCTATGATATGCGATGCTGCGCTATGCTATGCTACGCTATGCTATGCTGTGCTCTGCTATGCTAAAGCTCAGCGAAGCTAAGATGAAGGTAAGTTAAGCTAATATACAACTGAGGTAAGATGCAGCTAAGCTAAGGTAAGATGACATAAGCTAAGCTAAGATGAGATAAGCAACGCGAAGCTAAGGGACCGTCACTGGGGGAACCGCGGGGCGGATACTGGGGGAACCGCCCGGGGCGCGTTCCACTGCCCGGCCCTTTAAGCTACCGAGTAAGAACCTTTCTATGCAGAGCCTAGGTCGGGAAGAAAGGAACGATTGATGGCAGGGCTCTTAAGAGCTGACCCTCAGGTCACCATCAGTCAAATGTTTCTTTCTCAATTAAAAAATATTCAATTGGAAGACAGGAATTGCTGTAAGAAAGGAAATTGGAGACTTCACGAAGAACTTAAAGAGAAACTGTAAACAAGGAAAAGTAATGGGCTATGGCCCCTCTGCGGAAACGGTCTGCCCCGTCGCCCGTGCAGGCGGCGGAGGTGCTCCCCGGGCGAGCGCGCGCGGCGCCCCCAAAGGCCAGAGCACCACGGGTGAACAAAAAGTGCGGCTCGCTGGCTGTCTTGTGGACACTGTGCTGTCGTTGGCACTCTCTGGTTTTAGCTGTCTTGTGGACATCGTGCTGTTGGTGCCGCGTCGTTGACGCTGCGATGCGTCGCGTGTAGCAACATGCTGCGGTGTTCGCGCAGAGTTGACATTACGTTGGTTGCACGTGTCGACGCTGCACTATTGACAGTACGTAGCTCGCTGGTGCTCCGTCCGTGCAGGTTGTTGCAGGGATTCTCCAGGACGGGCGCGCGCGGCGCCAAAGGCGACACGGGCCCTCGTGTCACCAGCCTCGAGCTTATCCCGATCCCTAAGATTGACACGCCAAGAGGCGATGGCAATCTCAGGGATGCGCCCCGAAAAACGAAGGGAATCCCTAAGATTGGCATTGTGACGAGGCGATGCCCAGCTTAGGGATAGGGATCTGTCCCAGGCTGGTAATGGTTCGACGACTCGGAGGTGGACAGACCTCCTGCCCTGACGCGTCGATTGAGGAGTTGGCCGTGTTCGGTGCGCGAGAGGGCGTCGCGGCCGTCACTTCTGCGGGTCCTGGTGCGTCGGTTTCGGTCCTGGGCCGTTTTCACTAAGGGTAGGTTTACTAAAGGGAGGTTTGTCCACCTCCGAAAAACGGCCCGCCCTCCATGCTTGCTTCGAGCCCCAGACTTCCAGATCGCAAGCGGTGCGTGAGGGTCAGGCTGAGCGCCTGGGCCCGCCTCAGCGGCACGTCTGGCGGTGCTGTGCCGAGGAGGTGCATCGAAGAAGGGCGGATTTAAAGAGACGGAGGAGGAGGCGAGAAGGAAGAGGGGGAGGAGGAGGGGCCCCAGAAACGTCTCAGAAACTTCCCACCGTTCGTTCTCACCATCTCTCTTAGCTGGTCCACCTGCGCGCCAGCGGGAGGAAGGGAGGAGGAGGAGGAGGGCGGGTCGAGGGCCGAGTTTCGTGGGCGTTGCCTGGCCGCGTGGCGCCATCCCATGGCGCCCTTTGTCGGCATGCCTGGGTTGCCCCCGAAGTTTTCTGCCGCAGCGGACCCCAGGACGGGTCCGCAGGCCGCTGTTCAGGACCGGGGGCAGGCGGGCGAGCAGGAGCGAGCGAGGCCTCGGAAGCGGAAGGCGATGCCTCCTGCTCCCGGAGGCCTCCCAGGCAGGGCCCCGGCTTGGAGCGCTGCTTTCCGGCGATCTCGGGGGCCGGTTTCGTGTTTTGGCGCCGCCTCGCGCAGCAGGGGCAGAACGCAGACAGAGGGACAGAACACGACACCAGAAGGACAACGAAGAGCACGGTTCCGCCCGAGTTCTGCTCCAGGAGCCCCTCGATGGGGCTCGCCGGGAGGGTCCAAGACCCGCCTGGCCGAGGGCTGCGAAGACCGCGGCCGAGGTGTCGCCAGCTACGGCTTCCGAGGGGCCCGCTTCCAGCCCCAGGACCGTCAGCCCCCCAAACATGGCCCTGGACGAAGCAACAGGCAGGAGGCACAGGCCTGGAGGCTGTGCATTTCTAATTTTTCGAAGGTTCTTTTGGGGTGGGGGGGCCAAGATCCCTTCATTCCTACTTGTTCTCTCCGGGGCCTCTTCCTGGCCACCAGGGGGCCAGGAACCGTCAGAAACGAGCACGATTAGAAGTGAGCACGATGAGAAATGAGCGACGTGTAGAGGTTGACACCAACACCAATAGCGGCGGTGTGCCCCCACCGAGGGCAGAAGATCCCGACCTCGGTGATGGTGGTCATAGTCTGGCTTCCGAGGTGGCAGAAAATTTTGACCACCAGCACCATATAATGTAGGAGCATCTCCCCCCTGTGGAAGCAAACCCCCCTGTGTTGGTGCTGGTGCCTATTTCCCAGGCCTCCAAGGGAGGGAGGGCCGGGAGCCTGTTCCGCCCCTGCCCGCGTACCCTCGGCCAGACCAGCCTGCCCATCGGGGCGGTGGGCGGGAATCGCGTCCCCAGGGAGTGCCGTTTTCGTCCCCATCAGAGGAGCATGGGCGACCTTTCGATTGCGAATGGGTGACCGACCGGCGGCGCCAGGCAAAGTAGACGATGTTCGAGGCAAAGTGTACCCCCCGCGAAGGCTGTTAGAAATCCCGGAATCCCCAGAACGTATCAATAGCACGTTGTGCCAATCTATTTTTCTCGTCCTAACACAAGCCCCGCTCCGCGGTCTTGGGCGAGGGCAGCCTGTGTATGGGGGCCGTGCGCAAGAGTCGCGCCCCCGGGAAGGACGGGAGGGCGGAGTGGGTTTGCTCCCCTGGATCTCGGGCGCAGCGATGGTTTCCTTTGCATAGGGGACACAGGGCCTCTCGCCTCAGTGTTCTTGCCCCATAGTCAAAAGGGGCTCGATCGTTCCTTAGGTTCGCATGCTTTATGTATCGTTCCCTATGCGTTATTCCTTGGAAATAATGGGCTTCGTTCCTTATTTATCGTTTCTTAGGTCAGGCCGATGACTGTATCCGATAACAGTTTAGGTATCTCACGATGCCTGAAATTGCTGTCCTTTCGGCTCCTGAGGAGCGGCTCGGGAATACGCGAGGGTCCCCGCACCAGAAACAAGTAATGCTCGTCGCAAAGTTCTGCCTCTTCGTCCACGGGCCAGTGAGGCGAGGAGGAGTAAGAGGAGGAGGATCGAGGTGTTTGGACGTTGGATTTTCCGGGGGGCCTCCAGGGGCTTCTTGGGAGGGGGAGGAGGAGGAGGAGGAGGAGGACGAGGAGGAGGAGGAGGAGGAGGAGGAGGAGGAGGAGAGGGAAGGATAAGGGTGTGAAGTAAGTCTTGAAAACGGTGTTTTAAGTTGGATTTGATCTGGAAAGCCCACTGTCGATTCGGGTTCAGAGGAGGCTGCCTGGAAGAGATCCCCCGCCCCCGTTGCCCGTTGCCCTGACCCCCATCGGGATCATGCCTGAAATTTCAGTCAGCAATTCTGGCCACATCCTCTTTCCGTTACCATGTGTAATCAAAGAATCAAGCCATTCGAGTAGCTATGAGTTACCATTCCAGCCACCAGTTTTTCATCTTGCAATGGGTCTGAGGAGGTGGGCGGAGAAAGATCATTGTTGTCAATGTTACTCGCATGGCGTGAGCAATGCTCAGCCCTGCTTGACGATGAGCGGTCGAGGCGGTTCATACTCTATAGCACTGGGTTCGTATCACTCGTCACGTTCAGCTGCTACGTAGAGGAATGGATCTTCAAGGCCCTGCCAGGATTCAAGTTTCCATGGATGGTGGCTTTCGTGGAGCTCTTCGTGTTTTCGTGCTGGGCTGGCGCGCACCAGCGATGGGTGGACGGCAGCTGGTCGATACTCTGGCGGCGGCGGGCCCCGCTGCGGCTGTATGCCGCGTTCGCCGTGTGCCTGGCGCTGTCGCAGTCTCTGGGCAAGGTGACCTTCTTATGCCGGGGAAGCGTAGGGCTCGCGTGAGCCGGAGCTCGGGCTTGCGCAAGTGTTTGGGGCTCAAGAGATCAGGACGGGGGTCATGGGGTCAGCCAGAGCGCTGGATCCTGCAGGATCCTTCAGTCACCACCTACCAGACCACCCCAACCCAACCCGAAGGCCTCAATTTGCCCTCCATTTCCAGTGTGGGGGGGTCGGGGAACGTCGAAAAAACACATGGAACCCGTACCCCCCCCAACCCGAAATTCGGGTCAAAATCGGGTCTTCGGGTTGGGTTGGGGTGGTCTGGTAGGTAGTCACTCAGGGGCAGCCAGAACGCTGGATCTTGCAGGATCCTACAGGGCCAGGGCTGCATTGACCCGGGTCTGGGCGCAGGATCCTGCAGGGTTTTGCAGGATCTTTCGCATTGACCTGGGCTTGAGTGCAGGAACTTGCAGGATCTTGCGGGATTCTGCAAGGTTTGATGGACCCGGGTCTGGATTGACCCAGGTCAGAAGACCCCCGAAGTTTTTTTGACGAGCGCGTCCTGGATTTTGACGGTCCAGTTTTTGTGGGATGTCTGCAGCGGGAGCTTGCGTCAAATTTCAGGTTGGGTTTCGTCGTTTTCATGATGGCCTCGTCAGGCCAGCCCGAGTCGCCCGTACCCGAGTTCTACGTCTCCCCGATTATACATGAACTACGCCACAGGTCGAGGAACAAACAAAGGTATAAGCATACCTTTCTTGGGGCTCCGCGCGGATTTCATCGACCTACGCTGGGCCCCCCTGGCGGCGCCTCTGGCGCCGATCCAAGATATTCGTGCGGACCTCTGATAAGTTATGTTTCGGCAGTTTCCTTGTTCCTCTAACAGGTACGATAGTTAAAAGTGGCAAGCTCGTTCCGACACTTATTCTGTCCGTCGTCTGGTTGCGAAGGCCCGTGGCATTCCCTGAGTGGATAGCTGCAGGGCTTCTCGTGCTGTCATCCACTCTGATGGCCTTGGGCGAGCATCTGGTGGATGTAAATTTCCAGCCCTTGGGTCTGGCGATTGCGTTTATCCAGCTGGTAGCTGCTTCGATGCAGGGGAATGTGCAAGAGCGTGTTCTGAAAGATTACGATGCGACAGTCAGCGAAGCCATGCTGTTTGGGAACAGTTTAGGCGCAGTGCTGGTGCTGGTAGCGATGGCTGCCAACGGGGAAATGGCACCAGCTGCATCATTTTTTCTAGACTCTCGGTTTGCATTCTTGCTGCTTCTGGCGAGGTCCGTGACGTTCCTGCTCGGCGCAATCGCCCTCAGCGTGCTGACCAAGGAGTACGGTACTGGAGCTGCCACGGCGGTCGGTACCCTCCGGAAGTCGCTGACGCTGCTCTTCTCCTTCGCCCTGTTTCCGAAGCCCTACCACTTGATCTGATGGGCCGATTCCCCGCCCCCACTACCACAGGTAGGAACGGGAGTATGAGAAGGAGGAAGAGGAGGAGGAGGAGGAGGAGGAGGAGGAACGGGAGCAGGAGGAGGAGGAGGAGGATAAGACGCGACGGCTCAAGCAAGCCAACGTTTGTCCAACGTGAAAGGAGGCGTAGGATGATGATGATGATGATGATGATGATGATGATGATGATGATGATGACGATGACGATGACGATGACGATGATGATGATGATGATGATGATGATGATGATGATGATGATGATGATGATGATGATGATGATGATGATGATGATGATGAGGAGGAGGAGGAGGAGGAGGAGGAGGAGGAGGAGGAAGAGGACCTCCCCCTCCTACCTTCTCCGCCCTCCTATCTCTGGCAGTGGTGGTGGAACAATGGGCCCATCATCAACTACGTGCTCGGGGTGGCCGCCTTCCTTGCGGCGGACGCGACCTACCTGCACGTGGCCGGGCAGAGGGCCGCGCGGCGCCGGAAGGGGCACGCGGCCGAGTACCGGCCCGTGGCGCCTTCCGGCGGCGGCGGCGGCATCGGCCGCTCCTGCGAGCTGCCGGCCCAGGGGCGCCTCGATCCGCAGGGCGGGGAGCTCGAGCCTGCAGCGGAGGCGTGAGCTCCAGAGCGACAGAAGGGCGTGCTCCATGAAGGTAGCGCTAGTCCAGGCACCAAGCGAGATGTACGTGCTAGATGCTCATCCGTGGCGGCACGGCAGGAGTGATTGTTTGAACGCCGTCTGCTGCTAGCGACTCCGTGCAGGGCAGTCGCAAAGGAGGCTGGAAAGACGGCAGTATACGTACATGAATCCACGTCGGTTTCGAGAGTGCGCTTTGCACGAGCCGCCAGCCTCCTCCACTTCCCTCCTCTTCCTCCTCCTCCCTCCTCCTCCTCCTCCTCCTCCTCCTCCTCCTCCTCCTCCTCCTCCTCCTCTCCTCCTCCTCCTCCTCCTCTCCTCCCCCTCCTCCTCCTCCTCCTCCTCCTCCTCCTCCTCCTCCTCCTCCTCCTCCTCCTCCTCCTCCTCCTCCTCCTCCTCCCCGCCAGGAGAGGCGCCTCCGCGAGGAGGAGGCCGCCCGGGAGGCGGAGGACTGCGGCCCTTCTGGGCGGCGGGGGCGGCCCCCGCCGGCGGCCCTCTTCCTTCGAAGCTCCTCCTGGGCCCTCTCGGTGGCCTTCGCCGCGCGGCGGGCCGGAGGCAAAAAAACACACAGACACAATTAATCGTCGATCCAGTGGGGAAGATATAGGATGGGAAAATATGGGAAAATATGGGAAGTGGGGGGGAAGACAAAAACCCAGAAAAGATGGGGAAACATGGGGAATCCTTTTGTTTGTGTGTACTTATTTGTGTGTCCCAGGGCCCCTGCAGGCGGGCCGGTGGTCAGAGGAGGAAAGGGTGCCCAGACCGCTACCCTTGCCCCGGTTTGCCTTCTTAAGGGCCTCCCATGGGAGGCCCTCGTCTCGGGCCGGGCGAAAGGGGGGATTGGGAAAGGGGGGGGGTACGAAATTTGCTGCATGCAGCTGGTTTCGGCCTCACCGAGGGGCCCATTCCTCGATACATATATAGCCGCCTCCGGCGCTGGGAGGCGCCGGGAAAATCAGCTACGTGAGCTGATTCTCCACCCCCCCTTTGCTATCCCCCCCTTTCGCCCGACCCGATCGTCGCCACTACTGGATTCGCCTCGCCATCCTGGTCAGAACGCACCCCGGAAGAGGCCCGGGGAGCAGCGGTGTCGGCACGTCTTGGCTTCCCCGGGTGGCCTCCGGAGGGCGGGCGGCCCGCCGGTGGCCCCGCCACAGGCGCTCGGGGGGGTTAGTCGTTCAAGCAGTAGCT
The DNA here is from genome assembly GCA_963575745.1 of Prorocentrum cordatum. Lineage (NCBI taxonomy): Eukaryota > Dinophyceae > Prorocentrales > Prorocentraceae > Prorocentrum > Prorocentrum cordatum. The sequence goes on from CAUYUJ010018772.1 coordinate 134,463, forward strand.
GGCCACGCGCACAAGGGGGTAGGGGGAGGGGGGAAGGCTTCTTAGAAGCACCCCTGCTTCTTAGAAGGCGCGGGCCTTCTGTGTAGATGTAAGGCCGGCGCCTTCTAAAGCGCAGCCTCCTTCTTAAGAAGCCTTCCTCCCTCCCCATACCCCCTTGTGCGCGCCGCCAAAGTAGCGAACCGTCCTGTCGTGCCTATATCGGAGGTGGATAGACCTCCTACCCTGACACGTCGATTAGCGACTTGGCCACATTCGGTTCGCGAGAGGGCATCGCGGCCGTCATTTTTGCGGGTCCAGGTCCGTCGGTTTCGGTCCCGGGCCGTTTTCATTGAAGGGAAGTTTACTAAAGGGAGGTTTGTCCACCGCCGACAGAGGCGCTCGGGGGGGGCAGTCTTTCAAGCAGTGGCGAAGCGTCCCGGCGTGCCTATAGGCCTACCAAACGATGTTCTGACATCCTATCGTGGTTTCCACGAGATGCTCTTAGAACGTTTCTCTGCCTGGGACTCTTGTTTTAGCACAACGGGCTTATGGTCTAAGAACTTTGTTCTTGTTCAGAACATTCTTGGGTTCTAAGAGCACGTCGTGGTAGGCGCATAGGAATGCCGGGACGGTCGGTCCCTGCTCAAGGCTTACGTAGGGCATGCCCTCCTTCTACAGGACGAACATGCAAACATTGTTCGAGAATAGTCTGGGGCCGATTTTCCTGTATTTTTTTGATTCGTGTTGAGTACTTCAATTTTTGGAGGGTTTTTTGTCCAAGCTCCGCCTGTAGGGGGACATGCCCGTCCCAACGCTTAGGGGGGGCCCAGTCTTGGGCGGCGGGCGAGGGCGGGGTCCCCTGGCCCATCGGCCACGCGCAGAGGGGGGGGCAGAGGGGAGGGGGGGAAGGCTTTTCAGAAGGAGGCTGCCTCTTGGAAGGCGCGGGCCTTGCATCTGCGGATGGAAGGCCGGCGCCCATCCTAGAGAAGCAGCCCCCTTCTGAGAATCCTCCCCCGCTCGCCCCTGAGAAGCCAGCCCCTCGTCGCCAGGCCCCCAAGAAGCAGTGGATCCTGGAATCGTCCGCATCTCGCACTCCAAGCTTGCAAGTTTCTTGCACAGGCTTCCAAGCTTCCCTTCAAGCGGCTCCCCGCAGCTCTCACTTCCTGGGAAGCGTTTGCTGCACGCGTTTCAGGCCGCGACTGGGCTGCTAACCCGGGTTTGGGACTACACAAGTGGCCGGGGCCATGATAGATATCTCCCAGATTCCATGGCCCCTCTTTTTATATCAAGACTCAGGAGGGGCAAAAAACACAGACACAATAAACCGTCGACTCTCAGGGATATGGGAAAATGTGGGGGGTGGGGGGGCAGACGAGAACCCAGAACATGTGGGAACATATGGGAAATCCTGGGTGTTGTGCCTATTTTTTGGTGTGTCCCTGGGCCCTTTTCAATACGTCCCCTGGCCCCCCCTCGGCCGCGTGCATGCCTCAGGCTATGCTTTGCGAACCACCCCCCTTGGACGTCCCCCTCTCGGACGCTCCCGATCATCGCCAGCGCCCGCGTAGGCGTCAGCACTGTCGTCGGCCTCGTCGTCGTCGCCGCCGACGCTGTCGGGGTTGTCGTCGGCGTCGTCCTCGTCGCCGGCGTCGTCCAGGGCCTCTGCAGGGAGGCCGAGAACGTGGACGCACTCCACTTCGATCGCCGACGGCGGCGACGACGGCCACGAGGTCGAGGACGAGGGCGGCGATAGCAGCGGCGACGTCGTCCGTCGCCGCCGTCGTCGGGGCTGCCTGCAGGGCCTCGGGGGGCTCAGGGCTGGCCGAGGGCTTCAAATTGCCCCGGGGCCAAGGCACCCTAACAGAAGCAATCTAGGCCTCCTAGATGGGGTCGGAGTAGATGGGGTCGAAGGATCGCGCCGCATCGCCGATGCATCGACGATGCGGCTCGATGTGGAGCCCGTGTTTCCCCACGCCGACGTCGCCGATGCATCGCCGACGTCGCCGATGCATCACCGAAGCATCGCGGATGCATCGGCGATGCATTGGCGATGCGGCGCGACCCTTCGACCCCATCTACTCGGACCTCATTTGGGAGACCTCTAAGCAAAGGTGAGGTGACGGATCGCGGACAGGGGTGGGAGCACGGCCATTTGCACCTGATTGTTGCGGAGGACGATCAATGGAGAGGCAGCGTGTTGCCAAATCGTTTCCAGATGTCTGAAACATGTGTTGGACATGTCTCAAACCTCTTCTTACCCTATATCAGCCAGAGTGTAAACAGGTTTAGAACATCTTCCGACATTGTAAACACTCTAAATTTGTCGAGATCCCACGCGTCCGCAGCCGTTTTGCGGTTCAGGGAAAAACCCTACTCATGGTAGCGGAGCGCGGTTAGCGCTCCACCCAATCTACACCCGCCAGCGGCGATGGCGGGGCTGTTCTGAGTGCGCTGGAAGAGGCTAGCGCTCCGGTGCGTCAGGCGACGCGCTGGCAGGTACGATGAACGAGCAGCAGGTGGTGCAGGCCTTCACAGCGCTTGCCGACACGCTGCGGCAGACGCAGGAAAGGACGAATGAGGCGCTGCGTGCTGTGAGCGCGCAGGTTGGGGAGCAAGGCAACGCTCTTCAGGCCGCGCTCCAGCAGCAGGAGAGGCTCCTGGAGGCCGAGATCGCGGTTCGCAGGAGGCAGGGGATGATCGACACGAAGGCTGTCAAACAGCCTGCACCCTTCTCCGGCAAGGAGGCCGATTGGCCCGGCTGGAGCTACAAGTTCTCTACATGGATCAGCGGGCAGTTCGCTGCCGGCGAGGACGTGCTGGACTGGGCGGCCGGACTCGGCGAGGAGACGGTGACCCAGGAGATGTTGGACGATGTTGATCTTCGGCACCCGGGAGCAGAGGACATCAACAAACAGCTCCACGCGGTGTTGACGAGCCTGACGACGATGGGCACGACAGCGTTCGACATCGTGAAGAACACGAAGAAGAACCAGGGGCTTGACGCCTGGAGGAAGCTCAACCGCAAGTACGACCCGAACAACCCAGTGTCCAACTTGAGGCTGATGCAGAAGATCTTGAGGCCGTCCCAGGTCGGGACGGACCAACTGTTGTCCGCCATCGAGCAGTGGGAACAGGACTACACCCACAGCAAGGACAGGACAGGCGAAGAGTTGTCTGACAGGATGCGGCGCGCATGCCTGCGTAGCATGTGCCCCGCCGAACTGCAGAACCACATCGACTTGAACATCGGGCGGCTGGACACGTACGACGCCTTGAAACGCGAGGTGGAGCGGTACATCGAGCAGGTGGTCTGCCGAGAGGGGCCCGTGCCGATGGACATCAGCTCTTTCGCGAGGGTCCCGAAGGGCGGCAAACCCAAGGGAAAGGAAGGAAAGGGAAAGGACGGCAAAGGTAGGGACAGAGACTTGGCCAAAGGTGGCAAGGCCGGAGGGCCTCCGACTGGGGTTTCTGGCATCGGCGCGGGACGTGGCGCGCAGAGTGACCAATTCCAAGGTTATTGTGACCGCTGCTGGCGGTGGGGCCACAGGAAGCGCGACTGCTACAGCAAGACCGACGCCAACGGCAGACAGCTCCCTCCGCCCTCGGTGCCCCCAGGGCGGGGGCAGCCTCCCAAGGGAGGTAAGGGAGGCAGAGGGGGCTACCTAAAAGGTCGGCCGGTCCAGGGCGGATCGGCCCACGAGCTTTCAGGTGCAAGCGAGGAGCTCTACCCGGCGGACGTCCAGCAGGAGGGTACGATTGGATCTCTCTTCGTGCTGGACACGGACAGTGCCAAGGAGGCGAGGACAACGGCGACGCCCTCGAGTGCCAAGCGCAAGACGGTGGCCCAGAAGGAGAGGAGGATGAGGCTGAAGAAGGAGAAGGAGGACAGGGAGCGCAAAGCTTCAGGTCTTGATTGGGGCAACTGGATCCAGGCCCAGCGCGCGGCTCGACAGGAGCGCCGCGACCAGGCCGGCCACCCAGGTGCGACGCCGAAGTGGCAGGCGAGACCCAAATTAGAGTCGTCGCCACCTTGGCGGAAGGCGAGCCGAGGTCTTGAGGTGCCTGTGGATGAGGTCTCGCGGCCGGCCCCCCGATCGCCTTCAGCACGGAGGTCGTCGTCGACTTCACCGCCGTGCTGCGTCCGCAAGCTTACCGGCAGGAGCGCCTGGGAAGAGCAGCATGCAGATCCCCAGGAGGACCGTCGACGACGACCACGGCGGGAATCTGAGCGTGAAGATCGCAGGATTGAGGAGCTGAGGAGGAGAAGCCATCAGGATGGGGAGGAAAGCCAGGTGAGGAAGGAGCAGCAGGAGAGGAGGTCGCGACAAAGGAAGACTAGGAGAGATCACGAGGACGACGATGACGATCAGCAGCCCCAGGAAGCGACGAGGCGTGCAGCAAGGCGCCGCAGGAGTAAGGCTCGGTCCAGCACGGGCCAGCTGCACTCCCTTGCCCCAGGATGGGGCGAGCCGTGGCGGAAGTGGACGGAGGAAGGGCGCGAGAGGATCGACATCATCGTGGACTCTGGCGCCTCCACGTCGATGCTTCCCCGGAGCGTGGCTCCAGGCCACCCTTTGAAGCCGGGTGCGGGTCCGAAGGTCTACAAGACGGCTTCGAAGGATGAGGTGAGGAAGGATGGCGAGAAGGAGCTCGTCTGCGGATTTATGAACGGGAAGGACATGACGACGACGTGGGAGGTCGGCGACATCCATCGGCCGCTGAGTTCCGTGAGCCGCATGGTTCGCAACGGGAACTGCGTGTGGTTCGACACGGACGCGAACGGCGGCAGCGGCATCTACAACTACAGGACGGGCCAGAGCATGAAGATCTTCCAGAAGGATGGGATCTACGTGCTGCCCGCCTGGATCAAGCCGACTGGGAACCCATCGGGTTTTGGTCGGCAGGCGAAGCCGTAAGACCGCAACCGCCTGCGATCTATCCGATCGCGGAGGCTGTTCAGGAGGCGCCGCAGGACGTGGTGCCAGAGGTAGCGGCAGGTGAGGAGGAGACCACCGACTCTTTGGCGATGTCGGCGCCCATGCAGCCGACGAAGCAGATGATCGAGGATCGCGAGGTTAGCCACATACCTTTTCGCAGTTGGTGTGCGGCTTGTGCGAGGGGGCGGGCTAAGAGCCAACCCCATTATAGGATACGCGATCGTGAGGAGAACATTTCCACGTTCAGCGTCGATTACGGTTTCTTCGGGACGCCCGGGGAGACTCCGTTGCAGGCCGTGGCGGGGAAGGACTTGCCTGTGCTAGTAGCTTTTGACAGGAAGTCGAAGGCTATCTTCGCACATCCGGTGCCCCACAAGGGCCTCGAGAAGGATGGCAAGGTGGACGACTACCCGGTGAAGGTCTTGGTCCGAGATCTGGACAGGCTGGGGTACAAGAAGGTCAACGGCAAGAGCGACCAGGAGGCGTCGATCTTGGCTGTGTGCAACGCGGTGAAGGTCCTCTGGAAGGGCGAGTGGGTGCAGGAGAAAGCGCCTAGAGGCGAGAAGGCTTCTAATGGCGAGGTTGAGCGAGCAGTGCAGACTGTGCATGGGCTCGCGCGCACGCTCAAGGAGCATGTGGAGCAGTATGCGCGGATCCAGCTGGATCCCAGGAGCCCCGTGCTCGCGTGGCTCATCGAGCACGCGGCGACCCTCCATTACCTCTTCAACAAGAGCGACGACGGCATGACCCCGTACCAGAGGGTCAAGGGCAAGCAGTGGCAGGTTGCTCTGCCAGCCTTCGGGGAGGCCGTCGACTTCAAGAGGAGGGTCCGGCATAAACTTGAGGCCAGGTGGGAACGAGGTCTCTTCTTAGGGGTCAAGGTTGACACCACCGAGCGGATCGTGGGCACCAGCAAGGGTGTGTACGTGGTGCAGTCCGTCAGGCGCGTCCCGGAAGGACAGCGTTACGACGCAGAGGCCGTTGGCAATTTGAAGGGGCTCCCTTGGAGACCTGTGCCAGACGGCCCAGCAGACCAGGAGGTATTAGAACTTCCAGGTGCGGTGGAGATGGCCCCCGACTGCCCGGAGGTCCCGGCGGCTCCCGTGCAGGCGGCCGACGGCGATGGGCAGGTGAGGAAGTATTACATTACGAAGGCTGACTTGGAGAAGTACGGGTTTACCAGTGGGTGCCCGGCATGCGAGACTACCCGGGGGAATCTCCCTAGGATGGGCTTGTTGCACACCCCGGAGTGCAGGAAGCGGATCGAGGCCGCCATCGCTTCGGACCCAAATCGTAGCACTAGGTTCGCAGCGGCCCAGCAGAGGCTCGAGGCGGAGAAGGCCAAGAAGCGAGCAGCAGGTGCAGCTCCGGAGGGAGAGCCTGATTTGGCATGTCCGCGTATTGCGGAGGCTCCGGCGTCGTCGTCGAGCCGCGGACTCCCGGCGGCTACGCCAGGAGGCGCGGCTGGATCGCAGCCAGAAGCTATGGATGTCGTACCCGGTCAGGGGTCCAAACGCCCTGCAGAGGACGTTGCGGGCCAGGGAGCCATGGCAGCGTCTTCGAGCCGTGGCGCCCAGGCAGCCATGGATACCAGCGAGCCGGAAGTTGCGAGGAAGCACGAGGCTCCTGAGGCGAACGAGGACCAGGAGATGTCATTACTTGCCCAGCTCATCGACCAGGTGGAGTCGAAGGCGGACCAGGCTGAGCAGATGATCCTTGCCCTGGTTCATGCTCAGAGGGATCGCGTGCTGCTGCAGATCAAGGAGGAGGCTGCCGAGCAACCCACAGTGGACGAGCACCACTTCGAGTGGGACGACGAAGATGTTTTGGAGCCCAGTGACAGATGCTACGTTGATGATCTATCCGGGAAGGTGCTTCCGGCGGATTTGACCCAGGAGGCGAGGATGGAGGAGATCAAGTTCATCGACAAGATCGGTCTTTGGGACGTTGTCCCCAGGCCTAGCGGCGTCAAGGTAATTGACACACGCTGGGTTGACGTCAACAAGGGGGACGTTGCCGACTACCAGGTGCGAAGTCGCTTGGTCGCGAAGGAGATCAAGCGGAAGGGCACTTTAGATCATTATTTCGCGGCGATGCCGCCGCTGGCCTCCCTCAAGATGCTGCTCTCTCTGGCCGTGACCACGACGTGGCCCGCCAAGGAGAAGATCTACTCGAAGAAGGGCAAGTACGTCGTGCAGTTCTTGGACGTCAAGAAAGCCCATTTTTGGGCTATGGCTGATCGCGTGCTGTTCGTGGAGCTCCCGGAGGAGTACAAACGAGCACATGGCCTTACAGGTGATGTGGTTGGCCATCTACGTCGTCCCATGTATGGGATGCGAGACGCGGCGTCCCTGTGGGAGAAGCTGGTCGCATCGAAGATGCGTTCATTAGGGTTCCGTCAGGGCCGGAGTTCTCCTTGTGTCTTCTGGCACCCCGTGCGCGACATGCGCACGACGCTCCACGGCGACAACTTCGTCACCTTGGCTGCGAGGGTCGACGCCGACTGGTTCGAGAAGGAGTTGAGCAAGGACTGGACGGTCAAGGTGGAGGGCATATTCGGGCCTCCTGGAGAGCCAGATTGTGAGAAGAGTATTCGTACGCTCAATCGTTTGTTGACGTGGACGAGTGCCGGCATCGAATGGGAGTGCGACCCGAGGCATTCGCAGATCTTGATTCGCGAGCTGGGAGTGGCTGGAGCAGGCGGTAAGGTTACGACGCCTGGGATCAAGGAGAAGCCCGATGACGACGACGACGGCGACGAGCCTATTCAGCATGATCAGGTCCGCTGGTGTAGATCTTTGTGCATGCGTGTGGCCTACATGGCGCAAGACCGCCCGGACTTAGGTGTGGTCACGCGGGACTTGGCCAAAGGCATGAAGATGCCGACTACCCGGCACGTTGCCATGTTGAAGCGGGCTGCCCGGTATCTTCGAGGGCACCCGAGGCTCGTGCAGCACTTCCGGAACCAGGAGATGGCGACGTCGCTGCAGGGCTGGTGCGACGCAGACCACGCAGGCTGCCTCAGATCGAGGAAGTCCACCACAGGCGGCGCAGTGTTGGCGGGAGGTCACTGCCTCACACACTGGTGCCGGGGCCAAGCTGTGATCGCCCTCAGTTCGGGGGAGGCTGAATATTACAGTTTGGTCACGCTCATGTCCGAGTTGCTTGGGATTCGAGCTCTTGGACAGGATTGGAACCTCAAGTACGGTCTGGGTGTGAACATCGATGCAACTGCCGCCATTGGCATGGCATCGAGGCGCGGACTTGGGAAGGTCAAGCACATTGACACCGTCTTCCTTTGGGTCCAGGAGCGGATCGAGGCACTGAAGGTGCGGGTCGCGAAGCGACACACGAGTGAGATGCTAGCTGATCTACTCACCAAGCATCTTGTGCACGACAAGATCGTGACGTGCTGCAAGGGCCTCGGCTTCACCTTCGCCGAGGGCCAGCACGAGCTGACGCTGACGGCTTGAGCCAGGAGGCTTGGAATCTAGGCCGGAGCGCGTGGGCGCTCGGGCGCGGCGCGCTGGAGCAGCGCGAGCGCCCTCGGGAGGCGTGTCGAGATCCCACGCGTCCGCAGCCGTTTTGCGGTTCAGGGAAAAACCCAACTCAAAATTCAATGATAGGACTGTTAGGGTGTCCATTGTCGTGGCATGCGCAACCTTAGTGCATGCTTGCCGTCTGGACCAGAAGGCGGCACTGAGGCGAGAGCACGCTCCTGAAGAGATTGTGAGGAAGTCCCCGGCGAAGCGGCTGCCTGGTCAGTCGGCCTGTGGCTCCCCATCCCCCCTTGCGGAGCTCTTCTGTGGCCCCTCCGAACCACTGTGAGAACCCTTTATCAGGGGCGGCAAAGAGGGGGGTGATGACTAGGGGGGGTGGATATCATGGCGGGAGCCATGATATTTCCCCAGATTTCATGGCGCCTCTTCTTACTTCATTGATTTTCACCCCCCCTCTTGGACACCCCCCTCTTGGCCGCTCCCGACTTTAATTAGGCGCGATCGGGGACAAGGTTTAATTGTCGATCGACGGCGGCAAAGACCGCGAGGTCGAGGACAACGGCGGCGACGGCAGCGGCAGCGTCGTCCTCGTTGCCGCCGCTGCCGGGGTTTCCTCCAGGGCCCCCGCTTGCCCACAGCTGGCCGAGGGCATCCAATTGCCCCAGCAAGCCACCCTACAGTCAAGATGCTACAGGTTGGGTTCGGAAGGGGCTCGATGTTCCTTAGGTTCCTCCAGTGCTGTTCCTAATGCCCTCCTGGGGCACGGAGGCGCTTACAGGGCCAGGAAGGGGTTTCGTTCATTATTTTGCGTTCCTTCTTTCAGCGGCCCGACTGTAATAGCAGCAAAGGTGAAGAGGCGGGTCGAGGACGGGGCTGCGAGAAAGGCTATCTGCATCTGATTGTATTCCTTACATGGGGTCGTGGCCGTCCGGACCACACGTGTGGGCGGCATTGGAGGCGAGAGCACGATTCCTGAATCGGTTGCGAGGAAGTCTCGGGCGAAAGGGCTGCCCCCGTCCCCCTTCGGAGTTCCTCTGTAGTCCTGCTGTAACATCCGCCGCTCTGCGGTTGATCGGGAGTTTCTGTATATATAGAAGAAGGGGCGCGCGCTTCTGGGCGAGAGGGAAACGATCGAGAGAAGAAGGGGCGCGCGCTTCTGGGCGAGGCTCGCGAGGGGGCGACCCAGCGGTGAGAAGTCAGCGAAAATCGCGCGCCCCGAGAAATCTCCTCCTCCTCCTCCTCGTCCTCCTCCTCGTCCTCATCATCGTCCTACCGCATCCTCCTCCTTGTCCTCCTCCTCCTCCTCCTCCTCCTCCTCCTCCTCCTACTCCTGTCCATCCTCCTCCTCCTCATCGCACTCCTGGTCCTCCACCTCCTCCTCCTCCTCCTCCTCCCGCACCCGGGTCCTCCTCTTCCGCCTCCTCCTCCTCCGCCTCCTCGTCCTCCTCCGCCTGCTCTTCCTCATACCACATCCTCGGCCCCCACGGCCCCAAAGAGTCCCAGCCCCGTCCCCAGATCCGTCTTTGCTGTGTCATGATGCCAGATCGCGGCACCGAAGGCCGAAACCGAGGAAACGCACCAGGGTTGAAAGATTCGTACCCTCGGAGATCAGGGCCCTCCGCCGCCTCCTCCTCCTCTTGCTCGTTCTCCTCCTCCTCCTCCTCCTCCCCCTCCTCCTCGTCCTCCACCACGTCCTCCGCATCCTCCTCTGTCTTCCCCTCTATCTCCTCCTCTTCATCTCCCTCCTCGTCCCCCGTCGCCTCCTCCCCGTCCTCCTCCTCCTCCTCCTCATCCGCCTCCTCCTGCTCCTCCGCCTCCTGCTCCTGCTCCTCCTCCTCCTCCTCCTCCTCCTCCTCCTCCTCCTCCTCCTCCGCCTCCTCTTCCTCCTCCTCCTCCCAATCCTCCGGAACCCCCCTGCTACTGCTGCTGCTCCTCCTCCTCCTCCTGCCCCAACGGCCCGAAAAAGTCCCGACCCCTTCCCCAGATCCGTCTTTGCTGCGCCGTGATGCCATAACGCGGCACCGAAGGCCGCATGCATTAACTTAAAGCGGGCGCGTTACGTTAGGAGGAGGGATCAAGGAGAGGAGGCCGGCGAGGGGGGGGCTGTGCCCATCCGAGGGAACGGGGCAGCCCCCCCCGCCCCAAAAAAAGTTTGGGCCCCCCAAGGCCCCCCCCGCTCCACGAATCCCATTGGGGGGTCGAGATCCCCGCTCTGCAGTGGGATTCGCGGAACGGGGCGCCCCCCAGGTGCCTCTTATCTTCGCGCTGGCGCCGGCAGTGTGCACCTGAGGGAGCGTGGGTTGAAATGAGTGAGGGATCAGGAAGGATGTGGAGGGGCGTTCCGCTCTGAAGCGTCCTCACAATCTGGCCAAACCGCAACCCCTCCCCGGGGGTACCGCGCGTGCTGGACCAGGCACATGCGTCGCCCTAAGTCGGCGCGCACATATGAGAGGCCCATGTCTGTCCACCAAGAAGACCACGGAGAACCCACCAAGAAAACCCGTCCCCCAGGAAGGCCCGACGTGGCGAACAGGAGGCCCGAATAATTCGTCCGAGGGGCTCCCGAGAAGGGCGCACGGAGCCGTCCAGGGAGGCCATCAGCCCTTCAGATATGCAAGTACAATAGTTCATGCAAGAATCCTTCCCTTGACCGCACTCCGCGGCCGGGCGCAGGCGCGGCCGGTCGGGACAGCCGGCCGGGGCAGCCGGCCGGGGCAGCCGGCCGCCCTCCCCTCCTCGTCCTCCTCCTCCTTCCCTCCTCCTCCTCCTCCTGGTGGTCCTCCCCCTCCTCGTCCTCCTCCTCCTCCTCCTGGTCGTCCTCCTCCTCCTGCTCGTCCTCCTCGTCCTCCTCCTCGTGCTCGTCCTCGTGCTCCTCCTGCTCGTCCTCCTTCTCCTGCTCCCCCTCCTTTTCCTCCTCCTGCTCGTGCTCGTCCTCGGCCTCCTCGTCCTGCTCGTCCTCCTCGTCCTCGTGCTCTCCCCTCCTCCTCCTCCTCATCCTTCTCCTTGTGGTTCTCCCCCTCCCCGGCCTGGGATTCGTCCCCGGATCCAGCGGATCCGTCCGGATCCGTCCGGAAACGGTGCCGGAGGCCGCTCTGGGCTCCTGTGGGCACCTCCCCCGGGGCCGGTTTTGCGGGGATGTCTCAGGCGAGGGCGCCGGTTTGGGATTCGCCCCCGGATCCAGCGGATCCGTCCGGATCCGTCCGGAAACGGTGCCGGAAGCCGCTCTGGGCTTCTCTGGCCACCTCCCCCGGGGCCGGATTTGCGGGGATGTCTCAGGCGAGGGCGCCGGTTTGGGATTCGTCCCCGGATCCAGCGGATCCGTCCGGATCCGTCCGGAAACGGTGCCGGAGGCCGCTCTGGGCTCCTGTGGGCACCTCCCCCGGGGCCGGTTTTGCGGGGATGTCTCAGGCGAGGGCGCCGGTTTGGGATTCGTCCCCGGATCCAGCGGATCCGTCCGGATCCGTCCGGAAACGGTGCCGGAGGCCGCTCTGGGCTCCTCTGGGCACCTCCCCCGGGGCCGGTTTTGTGGGATGTCTGAGGCGAGGGCGCCGGTTTGGGATTCGTCCCCGGATCCAGCGGATCCGTCCGGATCCGTCCGGAAACGGTGCCGGAGGCCGCTCTGGGCTCCTCTGGGCACCTCCCCCGGGGCCGGTTTTGCGGGGATGTCTCAGGCGAGGGCGCCGGTTTGGGATTCGTCCCCGGATCCAGCGGATCCGTCCGGATCCGTCCGGAAACGGTGCCGGAGGCCGCTCTGGGCTCCTGTGGGCACCTCCCCCGGGGCCGGTTTTGCGGGGATGTCTCAGGCGAGGGCGCCGGTTTGGGATTCGTCCCCGGATCCAGCGGATCCGTCCGGATCCGTCCGGAAACGGTGCCGGAGGCCGCTCTGGGCTCCTCTGGGCACCTCCCCCGGGGCCGGTTTTGCGGGGATGTCTCAGGCGAGGGCGCCGGTTTGGGATTCGTCCCCGGATCCAGCGGATCCGTCCGGATCCGTCCGGAAACGGTGCCGGAGGCCGCTCTGGGCTTCTCTGGGCACCTCCCCCGGGGCCGGTTTTGCGGGGATGTCTCAGGCGAGGGCGCCGGTTTGGGATTCGTCCCCGGATCCAGCGGATCCGTCCGGATCCGTCCGGAAACGGTGCCAGAGGCCGCTCTGGGCTCCTCTGGGCACCTCCCCCGGGGCCGGTTTTGCGGGGATGTCTCAGGCGAGGGCGCCGGTTTGGGATTCGTCCCCGGATCCAGCGGATCCGTCCGGAAACGGTGCCGGAGGCCGCTCTGGACTCGTGCTCTTCGCGCCGGGGGTGAGGATGACGTGAGTTCCACAGAAACTCCCTCAAACCACTGTGTGAACCTTCTAGCGAAACGCGGTCAGGGAAAATCCTCAAGCTTCGATCGCCGACGGCGACGGCAACGACTACGAGGTCGAAGGACGACGGCGACGACGGAAGCGGCGACGTCGTCCTTGTCGCCGCCGTCGTTGGGGTTGTCTGCAGGGCCTCCGGAGGCCCAAAGCTGACCGAGGGCTTCAAGTTATCCCAGCAAAGTACACCAGTAGCAGCAAGGGTGAAGAGGTGCGATGTCTGTTCATGAGAGCCTTGCGCGGGGACATCGAAATCAGCTCTTCCTGCGTTTGGGACCGCATTTGGCCCTTCCTCCTCTTCCTGATCGCCTGTCTTGTTCCTCCCCCTCCTCGTTCTCCTCGTCTCCCTGGTGAAGGGGCGACTCTGGTCCAACTACAGCCCAACTCTGGTCCCACTCACCGAGCGCGTTCCGCTTGTCGCAGAGTGCCTATCCCCAGACGTCCGAACAACAGTGCGTGTCGTAGATCCCCCGCGGCGGATCCAGGCAAATCGCGTGCAGCTACTTTGCGAGTCGCGGAACGCGCTCGCCTGCCCGCGTGTGTTCCAGCGTGGGTCCAAAGCAGGCCGAAAGCAGACAGCCCCGGGAGCCACGCGGGCCCCCACGGCACGGACACCGAAGCGGGTTGGGTTGGAGGAGGAGCGACGCCAATACGCCGCCAGGGGGCCCACCTCCGGCGAGGAGGTCCACGACGCCTCCCCCCGAGCTGGAGGCTGGGGGTGTCTCGAGCGAGAGGGCGGGGGCCACGCCACCAGGGAGGCCCCCCCTTGGCCTCCTCGCGCTTCCTCGCCCCTGGTGGTGCTGGCGTCGCCCGTCCTCGCTCCTCAGTGAGGCGGGCCGCCGCCGCCGCCGTCGTCGGGGCCGCAGCGGCGCTCTCGGGGGCGTGGCCCCGGAGAGAGCGCCGCCCTCGTCGGCGTCGTCCTCGTCGTCGTCGTCGTCGTCGTCGCCGCCGTCGCCGTCGTCGTCGTCGTCGTCGTCGTCGCCGTCGTCGCCGTCGTCGTCGCCGTCGTCGTCGGGGCCGGGCGGCGCTCTCCGGAGGCCGTCGGGGCCCCCGGGGGCGCCGAGGGGTGCCGCGGCAGGAGCGCGAGAGGCGGCGCCTGGAGGCGGCGCGGCTGAAGGCCTCGCGGGCGCGGCGGGCGGCCGCGCGGCCGTCGGGGGGCCCCGCCGCCCGCCTCGTCCCCGGGGGGCCGCCGCGGGGGCGCGGGGGCGTGCTCGGGAGCCCCCTCCTCGGTCCTCGAGCCTGCTTCCTCCTCCTCCTCCGCCTCCTCCTCCGCCTCCGCCTCCTCCTCCTCCTCCTCCTCCTCCTCCTCCTCCTCCTCCTCCTCCTCCCCCTCCGCCTCCTCCTCCTCCTCCTCCTCCCTCCTCCCTCCTCCTTCCTCTTCCTCCTCCTCTCCCCCTCCCCCTCCTCCTCCTCACTCCTCCTCCTCCTCCTCCTCCTCCTCCTCCTCCTCCTCCTCCTCCTCCTCCTCCTCCTCCTCCTCCTCCTCCTCCCCCTCCTCCCCCTCCTCCTCCCCTCCTCCTCCTCCCCTCCTCCTCCTCCTCCTCCTCCTCCTCCTCCTCCTCCTCCTCCTCCTCCTCCTCCTCCTCCTCCTCCTCCTCCTCCCCCTCCTCCCTCCTCCTCCTCCTCCTCCTCCCCTCCTCCTCCTCCTCCTCCTCCTCCTCCTCCTCCCCCCTCTCCTCCTCCGTCTCCTCCTCCTCTCCTCCTCCTCCTCCTCCTCCTCCTCCTCCCTCCTCCTCCTCTCCTCCCTCCTCCTCCCTCCGTCCTCCTCCTCCTCTCTCCTCCTCCTCCTCCTCCTCCTCCTCCTCGCCTCCTCCTCCTCCCTCCTCCTCCTCCTCCTCCTCCTCCTCTCCTCCTCTTCCTCCTCCTCCGCCTCCTCCTCCTCTTCCTCCTCCGCCTCCTCCTCCTCCTCCTCCTTCTCCTCCTCCTCCTCCTCCCTCCCGCGCAGCCTTGGGGGCCCCCGTCGCCCTCCTCGCCCCAAGAGCCTCTACTGGGGCGGGAAGCTGATTTCCAACGCCAGAAACTGAATAGTCATAAACTTCTGGAGCTCCGTGCGGATTTCTCCCGCCTGTTGGCGCCTCCAGCGCCGCCCCTGGCGCGCTCCACGCGCCATGGAACCCGTGCGGACCGATCCAAGGAACCCGTGCGGACCGTCGAAAGTTTGTGTCCGCAGTTTTTTCGTCTTTTGCTACTGGCCTTCGGCCCATCCCGCCACTGTGTCTGTGTCGGGGACCTCTTGGCCCGTTCGTGGGCGCTCTCGGCTCCGAGCAAGTCATGCGTGAAGCGCCGTGGAGGCGCGGAAGGCACGTGTGAGGATTTTTGGGCCCGGGTCGCCTGCTACCCAATCTTAATGATTGAGGATTGAAGACGATACGGGGCCTGAGGGCTCTATAACTCGTGCCTCGCGGCACCGTTGCGGATTCGTGGTTCGCGATTTGCGATTGCTCATCCTCATCCTAAGTGTTCGTCCTTCTCTTCTGCCCCCGGGGGGGGTGCGGTGCGAGTCGCGAAGTTGTTCGCCCCTCGCGCAGCGCGAAGCGCGAACTTCGCTGCCCGCGTGGGTCCTCGTTACCCCAGGCTGCCGCGCCGACTTCACTGCTTCGGTTCTCGCGTTGCCGCGCCACTCTCTCGGCGGGTAGGGCGAGCCTCCCGCGTGCCTCCCGCGGGCCCAGTCCAGATCCCGACCGCTCGCCCCCAGGGGAGGAGGCGAGGAGGGGTGAGGGGGCGAGGAGGGACGAGGGCGGCGAGGAGGGGGACGAGGGGAGGCGACGAGTTGCCGAGGGGAGATGGGGCCGAGGAGGGCGAGGAAGGATGAGCTCCTCCTCCTCCTCCTCCTCTTCCTCCTCCTCCTCCTCCTCCTCCTCCTCTTTCCTTGAGGGGAGAGGGCGCGAGGGCGGGGGGGGGGGGGCGGGGGAGCGCCCCCCCCCCCCCCCCCCCCCTCCCTGCAGGGGGTCTAAGGCAGGAGCGCCCCTCGCCCGCCGCGTGGCCGCCCCTCGCCCGCCGCGTGGAGCCCTGGGCCGGCGGAGGGGGGCGAGTCGGCCGAGACTCCCGGGGGCCCCCCTTCGTCGGCTCCTCGCTCCTCGTGCTCGATCCTCGATCCTCCTCCTCCTCCTCCTCCTCCTCCTCCTCCTCTCCCTCCTCCTCCTCCTCCTCCTCCTCCTCCTCCTCCTCCCTCCTCCTCCTCCTCCTCCTCCTCCTCCCTCCTCCTCCTCCTCCTCCTCCCTCCTCCTCCTCCTCCTCCCTCCTCCTCCCTCCTCCTCCTCCTCTCCTCCTCCTCCTCCTCTCTTCCTCCTCCTCCTCCTTCTCCTTCTCCTTCCTCCTCCTCCTCCTCCTCCTCCTCCCTCCGCCCTCCTCCTCCTCCACCTCCTCCTCCGCCCTCCTCGTTCTCCTCCTCCTCCTCCTCTCCTCTCTTTCTCCTCCTCCTCATGCCCCCCATCTACCAGAACGGTTTCAGCTTTGTATATCATATTTGTTTTTCTCCCCCCCCCCGAAGTCTGTGTGCGAGGCGGTCCGTGCAGCAGGGCATGCACACGCTTGCGGCCTTGAGAGCTTGTTCAGCCCTGCCATGCTCGAGAATCTAACGGCCATGGGACTACCTCGCCAGATGAGGCGGCTTGACCTTCTCTCGAGGGCTACTCTCTACCGCTTCGCCTGCAACTCGATCGAATTCTACCGCGCGAAGACGCGGATCCAGGCCATGGCCGCCAGCGACGAGTGCAACATTATTTGGGAGCGAGATCCGCTGTGGCCAGGCTCGTCTATGTTCGCCCTTGTCGCCAATTGCGATCAGCTGTGTGCCGTGCCCAGTGTGCCAGCCCCAGGGGCCCCGAGGTTCCAGGCAGCGACGGCACGTTGGCTGTATGGTTTAGCGCCAGGAGGGTACCGAGCTCCTCTGTTGTATCGGACGAAGCAGCTGGGTGTATCCTCGAGGTGCTGTGATCCTGACCTGGCTCTGATGGCCCTTGGACGATTTCCCTCGTGTGTTGTTGCTTCTGCTTCGAAAGCGTTTTCGAACAGCTGGTGCGGTTCGGCGCGACTTCGCGGGCCCACACTTGGCTGCGTGTTCTGCCTGGCGCCTGGGGCCGACCGTTTTCTGCACTGCCTGCCCTGTCGTGCTAGCTGGTGCCCAGGCCGTCTTCCGTCCTCCTGCCTCATTTCTTCCGGTCCCGGGGCCTCAGAAGGCCCCTTCTTTCCCGGTGGGCAGCTCCCTCGCAGGCTGAGCTCGCTGCCTGTTCTATGTTCCTAGGCTTCGCCGTTCGGTCGTAGCCTGGCGTGCGCTCCGCGCCTTCCCTGTCGCCCACGAGAGGGTGGGGGGCTCGGCGGCCTCAGGACCGGATGCGGGCCCGGCTGGGGCAGCCGTCTCGGCCTGCTGCTGGGGTAGCGCGGCAGGGCGGGGGACCCGGACTTTCTCTCTCTTCTCGCTGCTGCTGCTGCTGGTGGCCCGCCCTCTCCCCCTCAGCGGATGCGCTGCTCCTGGTTCCCCTCCTCCTCCTCTTCCTCCTCTTCCTCCTCTTCCTCCTCCTCCTCCTCCTCCGCAGTTGCACACTATGAATACTATTCTCCTTTCTCCCCCGATGACGTCCGGAAGATATCCGGCCCCCCGCCGCCTATTGCTTTTGTACACAGGGTTCCCGGGAGATGGGTTTTCGCTTGTGCTTTTGGTTTTCCAAAATGCTGCTCCCGCTGAAGCGCTGGCCCCATTTCTGCGCCCTGGGTTGTTCCAAATCGTGCTCCCGCTGCAGCACAGGTTTTTTCTGCCCTTCCAGATCGGCCCCAATATCTGGAACATGCCCCCCCGGAAAAACCATCGAAATGCTTACACTGTCGGTGTCGGTTCGTTGATTTTTGGGGCCGCAGAAGCCCGTTCAGGAAGTATGAAGAAATCGTCATCGTTTTCAGGACGTATCGAGCGGGAGCCCGTTTCCGCTTTGAGAAGGCGATGTTGGAAGCAGAGCTAGCGGGTGCTCTCCATCAGCCCCGCCTTGTGTGGAGCTTTTCGGGAAACCCAGGGAGCTAGACATGGAACCACCGCCAGACCGGCCCAGACCTCTCGCAGACGATCCATTTACCCTCCAAGGAATCCGGTGCCATGCCATAACCTGATGTGCGGTGTTGCGTTCTGCGCCGCTTTGCGGTGTCATGCTTTTCGTTGCATTGCTTTGTGATGCAATGCTTCACTGCGCAATGCCACGCCATGCTATGGCATGCTACGGTCTGCCGTGCCCTTCTACATCATAAAATGCCGCGCTCCACTATGCATCGCGTGCACTCTCGCGATCATTGCCCTGTTCGACATCCGACTGTGCGAATAGAGAGGATATCTACGCCATGGTGAGGGATGGGGGGTAGGACGTCAGATATGACGCGAGCGCACCTAGCTTGTCCTCCTCCTCCTTTTTCCCCCTCCTCCTCCTCCTCCTCCTCCTCCTCCTCCTCCTCCTCCTCCTCCTCCCCTTCCTCCTTCTTCTTCTCCTCCTCCTCCTTTTCCTTCTCCTCCTCCTTCTCCTCCCCCTCCCCCTCCTTGAAGCTCGAATCTGCGGAGCCGAGGTTCCCCCCCCCCCGGGATGCGGCCCTCGAATGTAGGGCGCTTGGGGACGCGACCCCTTCTGAGGGAGAGGAGGACTCAGCAACATCCCGGCAGCCCCCGAAAACACACCAAAAAACGGGACACGGTGAGCCGCCAGGGGGGTGCGCTGCGGAGCTACGCCTCCCAGCGATGGACGGGCGAGCCCTTCCTCGAAACAGCTCAAAACATCCCAAAGCGTCCCGAAACACTTTTTCCGTCGGCGGCGAGGCAGAGGCGGTCCGCTTCAGCGTGTGGTAATCCGGGGCAACCCAATGGTTGATTGGCTGGCGTGCAAGACAGGGAACAGGACTAGAGCGGCCGCGCAGAGGGAAGGGGAGGAGGAAAGCGTTTCGACACGCCCGCCTCGTTCCTTCCTCCTGGACGGCGCAGAGCGCCGGGCGGCTTCGTGCCCAAGATGCCTGCGGGAGGCTCGGCCACACGTAAGAGTGACCCTTCGCCGGAGGGACCTTGGGTGCGGGCTCACCGGGGTCCCCCTGTCGCGGAACGCGATGCAGCAGTGGCGTCGTGCGCGCTCGTGTTCGGCCCCCCCGCGGCCCCCCACAAACCGCGCACCAAAGGTCACCCTTACCCAGGGTCGCTTTTGGGTGTGGCCGACTGGGGGGCGAGCCGGGGGGAGTATGTGCAGAAGGAGGGGAGGAGGCGGGAGGGGAGGCGCGAAAGAAGGACGCACACGTACATGAATCCACGCTGGTTTCGAGAGTTCGCATTGCGCGAATGTTCGTATCCCGCGGCCGGTCTTGCGGGTCGAGGGGCCGCGTTCATGTAATTACACAGTTGTCAAGCAGTGGCGAAGCGTCCTGGCGTGCCTGTAGCACTACCAAGCAATGTTCTAAGAACCGTTTGTGGTTCCCACGAGATCTTATTAGAACATTTCTGGTTGGGGCTGTCTGGGTTTAACACATCGGGTTTATGCTCTAAGAACAGTGTTATTGTTCTTAGAACATTTTCGGGCTCCAAGAAGATTTCGTGGTAGGACTATAGGAATGCCAGGATGATCGGTCCCTGCTCAAATCCAGGAGGTCCGTTCTCCCCTCCACGTTAGTGAGGCCTCTCGCCACCTTTTCCCTTCTCGCATTTTCTCTGATGAGCCCCCTCGCACTTCCCCTAATGAACCCCGCCGCCCCGCCCAGTTGCGGCGAGAGGGCGCAGGGGGGGCGGCTGCAGGGGGACCCGCGACCGCCATCAGCAGCAGCAGCAGCAGCAGCAGCAGCAGCAGCAGCAGCAGCAGCGGTGGCCGTGCCCGCGTTGGGGACCTCCTGCCCGCTGGCACCACCGTCGGGCAAAGTTGGGAACCCCGCGCTGCGGGCCTGCCCCGCGTCGCTGCAGGATCCGGCCCCCCTCCCCCCCAGCAGTCCTTTCGGCCCGTGCCCCAATGGCTTGACCGCGTGACCGTCGATCGACTAGGACACTCACGCACCCGGCTAGAGGCCCTTCGACTTCCTCGCACTCCCCCTCTTGCCTCGCCTCCCCCTCCACACTGCCCTGTTCCTCGGTCGAGCCTTAGCCCTCGACCTTCTTTCTGGCATTCCTCACCCCGCGCCCCCACGATTGATGTTCCCACCCCTGCACTCACGTATTCCTCTTACCCTCCCCTCTACGCTTTGCCAAAAGGGACAGCATTTGTCCGCTCTGCTTCGCTGTTCCAGCGGGTCCGGTCTCCTCCCCACCCCCCTGCTCCGCATCTGTATATTTATCCCCCTCCCCGTCGTAGCCTCCCCCCTTCTTTTTGTTCTCCTCGTCACCTCATTCCCTACCGCCGCCACCTCTGCGCCTCCCCCCTTCTTTTTTTTTTTCTCCTCTTCACCTCGTCCCCTACCGCCGCCACCTCTGCGGAACGCACTCGGCAGCAGTCGCCCCCGTGAACGCACCACTCGGTGATGAGGGGCCCGCGCTCCGACCATCGCCCAAGTGAACGGTCCACAACAGGCCGCCCTTCCCGCTTTGCCGTTTCTGCGCTTTGGGGTTGTCGTTGCGTCCCCCTCGGCCTCGTCTTCCTCCTCCTCTCCCTCGTTCCCTCGTCGCCCTCCAAAAAAAACGAAATCCGTCGTAACGCTCGGCGGGTGGGAAAAAAAAAAACAGGCCGCCCTTCCCGCCCCTGGCCGAAACGGGCTCCAGGCGCAGTCGCGCAAACCGTTTCAGTAAACAGTGCTTGTTCGGCGGCGGAGTGCCCTGGGGCGCTTCTCTGCCCAAATCTGCTCGGCGGCGGAGTGCCCCGGGGCGCTGCTGCAGTTTTCAATCCAGCCTGCCCAAATCTGCTCGGCGGCCGAGTGCCCTGGGGCGCTCCTGCGGTTGTCAATCCACCCTGCCCACATCTGCCCCGCGGGCGGCCCCGGATCGGTCGATGTGGAACGATCGGAGGCTTCGGAACCGACCGATCGCTCAAGGCTGAATGATCCCCCCGCGGCGTCAGAGAAACCGACGCCGAAGTCGGCGCGACACGAGCCCGCGGTCTCCGCAGGTGCGGGGCACCGCGTGTGTTAGGGGGGCGACCAATGGCATAAACATAAAAGCTCGGAGGTCCGCGCGGACTCTTCGGATCGGCGCCGGACCCCCTTCCCTTGCGCGCGGAGCGCGCCAGGGGCGGCGCCGAAGGCGCCGCCACGGGGGTCTCCAGCGCCGATCCGAGAAAGCCGCGCAGACCACCGTACTTTCAACAGTCATGTCATGGTTCGCCCCCCTGTGTGTGCGCACGTGCGCAGGTGCGCGCGTGCGGGCACCGAGCGCGTTCCGCCAGTTACTCGCGCAAGAAGTGCCTGCTCGCAAACGTGCGACAAACCATATAGCAGCCTTGGGGCAATTAATCGTTTTTTTTTTATTTCGTTTTGTTGTTTATATATATATATATGTATTTATATATATGTATATGTATACATATATATATATATATATATATACACCTACGGCGGATCTTGGCAGTTTGCGAGTAGCTACTCTGCGAGCCGTGGAGCGCGCTCGTCCAGTGCGGGGCGCCCCTCGGCCCGCCCGCCCGCGCCCGCCGGAGAAGGCCCTGGCGCTCGGGCCCGAGCCGGAGCCGGGCCCGGAGGTGGTGCAGCTGCTGCTGCGGCTGCCGGACGGCGGGCGCCTGTCGCGCCGCTTCGCGCGAGGCCGGCCGCCGTGCCGCCGCCCCGCGGGCGTCGGGCGGTGGCGCAGCGTCCGGGCGTGCCCATCGTCGGGCTCACGTCGGGCCTGTCCCTCTACAGGAGGCATATCCAAAAAGAGTCAACAAAAGTACTCTGGGGACGATTGTCGTATAGTTGTTTGACTATTTGGGGGTGTTGTTCGATTTGTTGTTTTCGTCCAAAATCCCCCTTTACGGGGGACATACCCGATCTAACATCAAGCCGCCACCGAAGCATACTCTGGGAACCTTTTGTTTGGTGTGTTTCTGCAAGAGGTCCTTGGAACATTTCTGGCCGGGCCTGTCCTGTTTTAGCACAGGGGGGGGGGGGCCTGCGGCGGCCCACGGCACCTCGAAGGAGGGCAAAACAGGCGCACCCCCGCCGCGTGCCCTTCCCTTGGTGTTGTCCCCCCCGTGTGGTGGGCCTCTCCCGGGAGGCCCTCGTCGCCACCGCTGGATTCGCCTCGAGATCCTGGCCAGGGCGCGCTCCGGGAGAGGTCTGGGGAGTGGCGGTGTCGGTAGCTTCTGGTTTCCCAGCGTTCTGTTGCTCCCATCGTACTTGAGGACCACGTCCCAGACATAAGTTCGAGCACCCGGAGAAGTGTCGAAAGAGTGCCGAAACAGTGTCGAAACAGTGTCGGACGAGTGTCTCCCAGGGCCCGACACGTGAAAACCCTGGAGTTTCGGTACTTTTCTGGTGCTCGAGATTCTTTCTGGTGGTCAAGGCTCAAGTAGATTGCAACATCATAATCCCAGTGCTGGCTCCAGCCAGCCGCATGGGCGGGCAGGTTCGAGGTGCTCGGGGGGTCGTTTTTGTTGTCTTTTTCTGCCTCTAGGGCCGTGGGCGTGTCCCCGGGCCGTCAGGCACGGATCCGCGGCGAGAAGCGGCGCCAGACGGAGGGGTCCAGCAGCGGATTTTGAGTTGGAGGAGGAGGAGGAGTAGGAGGAGGAGGAGGAGGAGGAGGAGGAGGAGGAGGAGGAGGAGGGAATAGGAGGAGGAGAGGAGGAGGAGGAGGAGGAGGGCGAGGAGAGGAGGAGAGGGGGAGGAGGAGACGGGGAGGAGGAGGAGGAGGAGGAGGAGGAGGAGGAGGAGGAGGAGGAGGAATACGAGGGTGAGGATGATGATGAGGAGGATGAAGCGGCCCCTCCTACTGACAGGTTCTCTAAGGTCCCAGCCAGTTCAGACCCTGGCCGCCTCCAGCCTCCATCGCCTCGGTCTTTCCCGATCGGCGACTCGTTCCCTCGATCTCGGCATCCAGGGCCCAGGCCTCCCACATGTGGCCGGGGTAGATTGAAGTCGAGCCTGTCCCTCTACAGGAGGGAAATTCAAAAGTAGTAAAAGATAGTCTGGGGACGATGTTTGGACAATTGTTGAGCATTTTATTGTATGTTTTGATAATTGTTTTTTTCGCCCCAAATCCCCCTGTAGGGGGACAGGCCCAACTTAAGAGTAGATGGGGTCGGAGGATCGCGTCGCATCGCCGATGCATCGGGGATGCGGCTCGGTGTGGAGTCCGTTTTTCGCCACGCCGACGGCGCCCGGCGTCGGTGATGCATCGGCGATGTGTCGACGATGCGGCACGACAAAGAAGTTGTTCAACAAAACCTGAATTCGAAAAACGAATTTCTTGATTTCAAAAAAGGCGAAGTTCTTTTGAATTTAAAAGCCCAGTTGACTTACTTCAAAAAACCCAGGTTCAGAGGTTTGCTGCGCCCGCGTCGGCCGCGGGAGGAGTCTGATCTGCTGGTTGCGGCACGACTTCCGGCGACGCGCCAAAGTCGCGCCCAGGCACCCACGCACCGCCCGGAGCACAGAGCGGCTCCCCGTGCACCCGGCGCGTGCGGCTGTAGGCGGGAAGGGCAGGACGAGCAGTGAGAGCGGCGTGGGGGGACATTGTAGGCAGGAGGAGCAGGAAGAGCGGGAAGAGCGGCGCGGCGAAGGACGAGGCAGGAGGAGCAGGAAGAGCCCAGGAACTCCCAAACATGGCTGGTTTGCCCGCCAGGGCGTCCCAGGAGAGCACCCGCTAGACTTCAAGAGGGTCAAGGAGGGCCCAAGGGGGCTCCCTGATGGCTCCAAGACGGCCCCTGCAGGCCACAGGAGGGCTCCATGGGGCCCTCCAGATGGCAAACAAACTCCAAACATATCGGCGGACTTCGTGATGAATGGCATACTTCTTCGGATTCGCTCCAGAACGGCTTCGGAGAAGTCAACTTGCCCGGGCCGAGCCTGACACTCTCCCAGATATCTTGGAATCCGACTGGGCGTCTGGTCAAGGGGGCCATTGATATCCGTGCGCCATCTGGCGGGGGAATGTCTACATAAAGCCAAATTGCGAAACCTACACAGCCAACGCTTTAGAACAAATGTCCAGAAGCCGAAGTTTCGCACGAACCCCTCGCGCCAATGCCATACCATTCGAACCAACCGCATGCGCGCAAGTTGCCCTCCCCAGGTTTCGACCCGCAACTCAGAAACGCTACGTGCGCATGGCATCCTTTAAATTATTATGACGCCGCGGTCAAGGCCCCATCCCCGCAAGCGACGTACGCGGTCTCCCTGAGGACCGCGGGGCTTCGAGGATCACTCGGCCGATGTGCCCTTGCCCCCTCTTGGGGAACCGATATGCAGGGTCACTTGGCCGTTGGCGCACTGGGTCTACTGGGCTACCAAATCGCGCGAGGTGGAGTGATCATCGCAGCGCAACTTGGTCGCTGGACCCGTGCGCACGTGCGCCGTTGGGCTGTTGCGAGGCGCCTGGGCAACTGCGCCATCGGAATTCGGGCAATCTGCTCCTGGGCCAGGCCCGCCGGGGCAATGGGCCACCTGCCCAACGGGCTGCTTCATCGCTATGCCATTCAATCCCCCCCCCTTGGGAGTATGGCCGCCCAGGCAAGTGGCCCCCTGGCTCGCGTGGGTCAACAAACCTCGCGCCCGCTGGGCCACTGGCGAAGTGGGCCGCTGGGCCACGTGGCTGCTGGAGCAGTTCTGCAGCAGGGTCCCTTGCCAGGATACCCGCCAGCATTTGTGCAGTAGGGCCCCGTTGCCAGGATCTGCCACGGAGCCCCAGACCCACCGCTCGCCGTTCCAGAACATGACAGGGCCCCGCCGCGCAGGGCGCCATGCTGCCGCCGAGCCCGCGGGCGCCGCGCGACTGGGCAATCGCGCCGCAGCGCCAGCGGGGGCGCTCGTCCGACTGAGAACCAAGATTTGGGCCGTTGGGCCATCCTCCTCCTCCTCCTCCTCCTCCTCCTCCTATCCTCCTCCTCCTCCTCCTCCTCCTCCTCTCCTCCTCCTCCTCCTCCTCCTCCTCCTCCTCCTCCTCCTCCTCCTCCTCCTCCTCCTCCTCCTCCTCCTCCACTGCGCCTGTTGGCGAGGCACGGCGCGATGCACGATGCGCTGCCAGGGTGGCCACTGGGCAACTTGCCCACGGCGCCGCTGGGCCGCTCGGGCAGTGACCCCTTGGGCCACAGAGACAGCGCGCCACAGGGCGCTGGGGCGCCGGGATGGCGCGGCCGCTGGACCTCGCGGCCGGCGGCCAGCGCTGCGCCGCTCGCCCCGCGGGCCGCTCGGCACGCCGGGCGCAATTTGTCCGCGGGGGCAGCGGGTCATGGGGATGGGGCGGGGGCGGGGCAGGGCGGAAGCCCGCTCGTTGCTGGGCCACTGTTGACGCGGGCCACGCGACAGGCGCGCCGCGCGGGCGCTCGGCCACTCGGCCGCCGGGTTCGGAAGACACTGCGCGGCTGGACCGGCGCGCCGCGTTGCCAGCAAGTGGCGGCGGGCGAGTCAGCCGCGCAATTGCGCGCCCCGGCGTTTGCGCAGCGCGTCGTCGACTGGCGCGCGGCGCCCATGGCGCCGGGCCGATCGGACAGACAGCCGGCGTCGGGCAAGTTCCATTGGGGCAACTTGGCAACGGCAGAATTGCGCAAGCGGGCGAGGGGGCGGCGCGCCAGCGCGCAGCGTGGCCGCGCGAGGGGGCGACTCGCCGAGAGACCCGCCGAACCTGCGCGGGGGCCAGAGGCGCCGAGCGACTCGCCGTTGCCCCTGGCGGGCGCCGAGCGGACAGGCCCACTCGCGGTGGCGCGGTGGGCGCCCCCGGATCACTCGAGGCGCCTTGGCCAATGGTCGGGAAGGGGCGGAGGGGCGCGGGTTCTGCGACAATTTCCGCGACGGCCGCTGGCCGCGCGCGCATCGTTGAACCATCGCCGCTGGCGTTTCTTCGTCATTCTCGGCCTCCAGGGCCCCCCCCCCCGGCTTCGGGGCCGCCCAGGCAAGCGGTGCAGGACGAAGAGCTGGCCCCGGGGAAGGGGCCCCGACCCTTCGGGGGACGACGTCATGCGAAGAGCGTGGCGCCAGGGCGTTCTGCGCCGAATGCATATCAGGAGGGGAAGGAACACACAGACACAATGAATCGTCGATCCCCAGGAAGATACGGGAAAATATGGGAAGTGGTGGGGAAGACAAAAACTATGAAAATATGGGAAAAATATTGGGAATATGTTTATTAGCGTGTATTGATTTGTCTGTGTGTGTGGGCCATTTCAACATAGGCGGGGGCCAGGCGAATGCCGTGGTTCCCTGGGCGGCGGGCGCCATGTCGCCGGCTGCGCCCCCTTGGCGCGCCGAGTCCCAGAGCCCCGGCGGAGCCGAGCGGCGCAATGGCTTAGCCGCCCGCGCCGCCTGCCATGGCGCAGCGCAATGCGTCGAGCGAGCGCGAGACGTCGCTCGTCGGCGTCCTCCGCGCGATCGGCCTCGCCGCGCCCCGTGGCGCGCTCAGCGCTGGCGCGCGGGGCCCGCTCGAGAGCGCGCGGCCGGGCGACTCGCGGCCCGGCGAGCCCGGCCGCGCGCCCAGCTGGTGGGCCGCGGTGCCCCACGGCGAGGCGCGGCGAGCACCCGCCGCCGCGGCGCTGCGCTGCCGCCGCGGCCGCGCGCGCCCCCTCCGAAACGCGACGAAGGCAGGCGCGGGCGCGCGCCCGAGGGAGGGGAGCCGTGACGCGACCGAGGCTCGCCACGGCAGCGCGTGGACTGTAGCCGCCGTGCTGTGCCTCCTTCCCTTCGCCCCCTCAGACGGCCTCCAGAGGTGCCCAGGGCCCCCCCAAAGGGGTATCCTGAGGGTGAGATACCACAAAAATACCCTAACATCTGCCTACAAATTGGTGTGTAGGCAGGTATGTACGTGCGTATGTGTATGTATATATACATACATCTACGTGTATATGTGTGTGTATGTGTGTACGTGC
This sequence comes from Prorocentrum cordatum, assembly GCA_963575745.1. Classification (NCBI taxonomy): domain Eukaryota; class Dinophyceae; order Prorocentrales; family Prorocentraceae; genus Prorocentrum; species Prorocentrum cordatum. The sequence goes on from CAUYUJ010018772.1 coordinate 161,173, forward strand.
GTACGTGGTATGTGCACATGTATATATACATGTGCACATCACGGATCCCTATTACTTCTCCCTTGTCCGCCGGTCCTCCATGCCCGACCCCGTCTCCTCAGCTCCTTCCCCTGCTTCCGCTGCCCAGGCGATCGGCTCCAGCGCATCCTTGACTGGGTCGAGTCGGAGCCTTCCTCGCGCGTCCGCGACGGGGAGTTCCGGGTGGTCCAGAAGGAGCTTTTTTGGGGGGGATTGAGGTCGCGGAAGAGTCGTTCAGGAGGAGGAGGAGGAGGAGGAGGAGGAGGAGGAGGAGGAGGAGGAGAGGAGGAGGAGGAGGAGGAGGGGGAGGGGGAGGGGGAGGGGGAGGAGGGGAGGGAGAGAGGTTTTCGGCGCGATCCTCGAGAAGGACTGCCTCAGAGCGGCCCAGCCGCTCACTCTCCCTCTGTACTCCTACGTCCCGGGCTTGCGACATGAGAGAGTGCGCTCATCCTCTTGCCGCTCTCTTCCAGGAGGTACATCTCTCTTCAAGACGATGGGTTGATACGGGGTATAGTCAGGCTTCACCTATAACCCCCCCCCAGCTTCCAGCCTGAAGCATGTCTCCTGCCCCTATGATTGGCATCACCGCATCTCGATGGCACCTCCCCAGGAGTACCGTTTCCCTGAGGCTTGTCGATCTTCGGGATGGGGAGAAGCTCGAGGCTGGTTGACAGGGCACGGGAGCGCGACGCAGCGGCGGCCGCGGGGCGTGCGGCGGCGCCGTGCGGGAGAATGGAAGGCGCGCACGCGCGCGCGCGAGCGAGTGGCGGGGCAGGGACAGGGCAGCGCACGGCCCGCAGCCGGCGGAGCGGCCAGCAGGGCGAGTGCAGGGCATGCCCGCGCGGTGTGCGCAGGGAAGCCGCGCACACTCGGCGGCAGCCGGCTCGAGAAGGGCAGAGCACCGCCCATTCGGGCCCTGAAGAGCCGAGGAGCCAAGGCGGCCAGTGATTGGCACCTCCCGTTCGGGACAGCAGGCCTGCACACGGCAGACAGCATGCCGGCCTCCCCCAGGCAGAGCACCGACCTCGGCGGCGGTTAGCCACGCACGGTCATTGCCAGACGTTGCCCACATGACCGATGTTGCGTACACCTATTTGCCAGGCTGAGGTTTCGTTCGATATTGGGATTACTCAGACAGTTCACTCCACAACCAAGAACACCGCATTGCTCGGCATCGCTCGGACGTGTGCATGTTTCCTTCGACGAGGACCATCGAGGGGCATCCTTGATCATTTGGTGAAAAAACCACGCACGAAACCGAAAAAAAACAGGGAATGGACGTCCGAGCGATGCCAGGATTGGCGGACACGCCACCCGTGCGGCAGCGAACCACTGCACGCGGCACGGCAACTACTCGGACCGCGGCCAGCCTGGGGTGCCTGCCATCTTTCGCGCCCGCGGGTCGCCCGCGGGGCGGTGACCGTCGAACTGCTCTCGGAGCTCGGGCACGACGAGTGAGGACGCCTCGGCCAAACAGGGCGGCACAGGCAGCACACATGGCATGCTGATGCTTGGCATCGCTCGGACGTGTGCATTTTTCCTTCGGCGAGGACCATCGAGGAGTATCCTTGATCATCTGGCGAAAAAACCACGCACGAACCCGAAAAAACACAGGGAACGGACGTCCGAGCGATGGCCAGGATGTGAGAGCAGCCATCAGCGCCACTGGATGATCTCTCATCGGCGTTTAGCGAGGTGGGCCTCCCGCGACGGCCGTGCGACGTTATCAAAGTTGCAGCCGCAACGCCGACACAGCATAGTGGTTCCACTATCACTTCAGAGTGTGGAGTCTTGTCGCTTCGCGTACCCCCACCAGCTCCCTGGGCGTTGCAGACCACCCAGCCAGTTCCACCAGCAGCAGCCCCTCAGCCGCCGCTTCTGAGTGCTGGCCCGGCCGGCTTGCGCGTCGCTCAGTAGCTAATTAGGCTGGCCCGTGCCCGACTGCTTCACGCGTCTGCCCGCGACCAAAAAAAGTACCCCCACCAGCCGTTTGCTAGCCTGCTCGGCGCGCGCGCCCGCAATTGCGGCGCCCGCGGCCCGAGCGACTCTACCGATGCTGCTGGCGCGCTCGCCGCAGCCGCGACAAGAAAAAGTACCCCCACCAGCCCATCCGGAAACAGTGCCCAGGCGAGCTGTAGTGGCGAGAGAAGCGTGTAGGAGCAGGTCGTGGCGGAACGACGAGGGGGGGCAGGAGGGGGGGCTGGGAGGAGGGGGGGAGGAGGCGAGGAGGAGGAGGAGGAGGAGAAGGAGGAGGAGGAGGAGGAGTAGGAGTAGGAGTAGGAGGAGGAGGAGGAGAAGGAGGAGGAGGAGGAGTAGGAGGAGGAGGAGGAGTAGGAGGAGGAGGAGGAGGAGGAGGAGGAGGAGGAGGAGGCAGTGCCATCAAACCGATGCTCGGGATCAGTCTGCGCAGACGCAGGAGACTATCACACGTGCCTTCCCAGATCCCTCGGTATGGGAATCGGACAGCTCTCATGGGCCATCTTGGGGCACGATTGGAGGCCCTTGGGGCTCCCTTGGAGCCAGCTTGGGGCCCTCTCAGGGTCCTCTGGAGAGGCTTGGGAACCCTCCTGGGGCCAGTGGCCAAAGAGAGGGAGGGCCCGGTTGGCCCCGCCCGGCTGGAGCCCGGAAAGTTGCATTTTTGCACCGCTATTAGGGCCATTTTGGGGCCACATGGGCTCTCTCTTGGGGCTCTCTTGGGCCATCGTGGAGGCATCTTGAGGCCTCAGGATACCATCGGACGCGGCGGCGAGATTGCCGAGGCCACACTCGTTGGTTACCCGAAGGTCTTGGACAGGCTTGGACCCGGGGGAAAACCTTGTGTGCCTCTGTGGCCACTTGTACCAGTCTTTGGGGGGACCTCTGGGCGTTTCGGAAGCATCTTGGAGGCCGTCTTGGAGGCCTTCTTGGGTTATCTGGGGCGCATGTTGGACCACACTGGGTGCATATGCTCATCCATAGTGGATCCTCTTAGTTGTCATGGCGCTTCCTGGAGGCGAACCAGGGCGCCAGAAAACAACTCCAGGGGAGTGTTTATACATACGCGTATATATATATATAAATACAAGACTGCAGTGGCGCTTCGCGCCATGCACCTTGGTCCTTGAAGTTTGGTATGCAAGCGGAATGGCAGAAAAGTCAAGCCGACAATTTAGCGATAACTCCTGTTTGCCTTTTCCGGCATCGCCACTATAATGATGTTATTGGTTATCTTTCCTCCATGCTTATTGTTCCTTATTTTCGCCATACCCTGCGCATTCTCCCCATCCTCCTCAGCTCGTTTTTGCGGAGGCTCTTCCTTGGAGAGCATCTAGGGGCCTCACAAAAGTTGTTTCGGGCCTTAAGGCCTTCTGGAGGCCTCCTGTGCGTATTCTGGGGGCCTCCGGGGGCTTCCTCGGGCCACCCTGCCTCCAACCGCCGTCTCCCTGAACGACCGAATTACGATTTGGAATTCTTCGGAGGGTGTCTTTGGGCCATCTTGGGCCGCCATGGGGCTCTCTGAGCGCCATCTTGGACCCGTGTTGTGCCGTTTTGGGGTTCTCTTGGACTGCCTGGAAGCCCTTTCGGATGGTTGTGGGGCGACTTGGGAGCCTCCCAGGCGGCTTCGGACGCCCAGAAGACCGCCGTCTTGGAGCGTCGGGAAGCCGAAAAGAGGAGAACCCCCAAATTCACCAAAAACCTAAAGAAAATCAATGATTTTTGCCTCGGGGGGCCTTCTTGGGAGTGCTCTTGGAGGCCTCTTTGGGGCCGTCCTGGAGGCCTCTTGGGCCATCTTGAGGTCACGTCGGTCACTCTTGGAGCGCTCTTGTGCTGTCTTGGGGGTCTTTGGGACGTCTCCGATGACCCCCTGATCGCCCTAAGTGTGCTGGGAAGGCTTGGCAAAACACCTTGCGAGGCCCGGTGGCCGCTTCGAGGCCCGGTCGGAAGGCCCCAAAGCCCCAGGTCCCGGGAGTCCGGTTTTTTTGGGGGGGGGACGGGCTTTCCCCCCGCCCGGGCTTATAAAAATATAGGAAGAGGAGTATATATATATATGACAAAGGCAGCGTGCTGAAAGTGGAGATGAACTTAGGAAAACCTTACACGCCTCCATCTCACAGCAGAGGAGCATTATGACGCACCCCAGCGTGCCGATGCCACAGGGGGTGGACCTTAGCCGTCGTGGGGAGCCGCGCAGGGCCATCTTCTTCGACCTGTGAGCATTCTTCACCGTCTTGGAAGCAGTATGGGTTTCTGTTCTGGCCTCGGGCCTTGATTCACAGGACCCGTCTTATTGCCCTGGCCCGTTTCCTCGTCGCTTCACGGCGTGTTGTAATGCCTTACGCAATGCACCATCGAGTCTGCGACTCGGCGGACGTCATGCGATCCCTTGTCTCACCTTGCAGCGCAGCCTCGTTGTCGTGTTTTATATGTCATGGGGTCGAGGTGGTCTGTTGCTTTGCGGGGGAAACGGAATCAACATGGGGATACATTGGCATTTGGGGAAAGCTTCTTCAAGTTGCCATGGGCGGGATCCATTGACGGTCCCGCTCCGAGCTCTGGGCTTGGCATCCTTTTCTGTCGGGAACGTCGAACATGTTTGGGCTCAGCTCCAAACGTGAATGCCTGTTGGGTAGATGCGGCGGGGGGAGAGAAGACCTGCTTAGTGTTTCGAAGCCAGCGAAATCACCAGGAAAGGCTTTGCCCCGACGCACACCAACCGCTGGAAGCGAGGTGGCGGATGAGGAGCAGTAATGAACTCCGTCACGAAGGAGAATGACGACAGCGCGCTAGGCGACTTCAGCCCAGAGGGGCTGGTTGGATTTCGGGTATCACAGCTCTGCGTAACAAGGTTGCGAAGGGATGCGATCCAAGCAGCCACATCCCAGAACAGGCTGTGTTCCCACTCGTTGGCAGTCCAGGCATCCCTCGCGATCAGCCCGAGCTAAAGGCACGACGCACGAGTCGGCGTTGCAGCCGGCCGTGCGCGGTCCCGTTCAGCGCGCCGTCGGCACAGCAGCCTCAGCCGACATGGACGGCGAAGTGCAGCCCGCCACGGGGGATTCACGGAGGAACTCACGGCGGCTTCAGTGGAGGCCGATGCCCAGAAGCACCCTGCTTGCCTCCAGGGTGCCCTGGGCTTCTTGGGCTCCGATGGCTCTGCGACGGAAAGCGTGACGCTCCCACGCCCCCAAACCATGGACGCCCTGGGGTCTCAGTCGTTGGGTTTCTTGCGGCAGGTCTCCTGTGGCCCGGCCCCCGCTATGTGGGGGGCACAGCCCGGGTCGGGTCCCCCCGCGGAGGCGCGCAGGCCACCGTGGCTCTCGCCCTGCCGCCTGGGCCTGGTGGCTCTCCCCGCCCCTCCCCCCTCCCCCCGCCCCCCTCTCCCTGTGGCCGTCAGTTCTCCGGCCCCTGCCCCCTCTCCTCCCGCCCCCCTCCCCCTCCGCCCGCCCCCCTCGCCCTTCCTGCTCGCTCTCGCACGCGTTTGCCGCTCTGTTTCCTCTGCCTCGGGCGTCGCCCTCTGCTGGGCAGTCTCTGGCCGTCTGGAGGTTCAGCAGCACATTTTTTCGAAGGAGGGATGTGTTTCCGTCTCGGGCGGCGGCGCGGGTCAAGGCAGGAAACACCACCGGGGTCCGAGCATCGGCGCTCACTGAGCGGCCCTGGGCGCTTGCTAGAAACGGCCCTGCCCTGTTCGATTCCTTCTCCGGGTGCTCTTCTGCTGGACGACTTCGCGTGCCGGGGCGATTCTTACGAGGGTGGATGTTCTGTTCTCTTCAAGCAGTGACGAATCGCCCTGGCTTGCCCATAGGCCCACCAAACAATGTTCTGAGAACCTTTTGTGGTTTCCACGAGATGTTCTTAACATTTCTGGCTGGGACATGATGTGAAGCCAGAAATGTTGTCGCTGGCGCGCATGGGCGCTCTCCGTTTTGTTGTTGTTGGTGTTGTTGTTGCTGTTGTTGTTGTTGTTGTTGTTGTTGTTGTCGTTGTCGTTGTCGTTGTCGTTGTCGTTGTCGTTGTCGTTGTTGTCGTTGTCGTTGTTGTTGTTGTTGTTGTTGTTGTTGTTGTTGTTGTTGTTGTTGTTGTTGTTGTTGTTGTTGTTGTTGTTGTTGTTGTTGTTGTTGTTGTTGTCGTTGTCGTTGTCGTTGTCGTTGTCGTTGTTGTTGTTGTTGTTGGTGGTGGTGGTGGTGGTGGTAGTGTTGTTGGTGTTGTTGTTGTGGAGGACGATCAATGGAGAGGAAGCGAGTTGCCAAAGAGTTGCCAGATGTCTAAAACATGTGTCAAGCATGTTTTCAACATGGGAAACACATGTTTGGAACATGTTGAAACCATTTTCCGACAGTTCAACCACATTTTAAATTCAATGATTGGATTGTTAGGGTGTCCATCGTCGTGGCATCCACAAGCTTTTTTGTTAATGTACACACCGCGCAGAGCCTCACCTCGGCGTCCCCCCAACATATTCACACTACATGTGCGCCGCCCCCCCAGGGGCGACGCGAGCACCGAGAAATCTTATAGTATGTGCGTCATGGCGGGCGCTTTCTGGCCACGCCGCTCGGGAAACGATGTACTACATACTATATGTTCGGATTGGACGCGCGCCTCCAAGGAGAACATTTCGTATCAGTATGTCTCGGTGCGTCCCATCACCAGCAAGCGCCATGCTGGCTGGCAAGAACACGTTCGGACATAATGCAGCCCCACTTGATCACTACGTAACTGGCCCACCTGGTGCAGATTGGCCACTGGAGGCATTCCCGTGTGAGCCGCATCAGCTTCTTCATCTATACTATCTTTCTGCCAGTTCTATTGGAGAGGCCAGACGGCCGGTGCCGCCGACCCTGATCGAAAGGGCTAGGAGTGGGGGGAGGAAGCGGAGGATGAGGAGGAGGAAAGGGAGGAGGAGGAGGAGGAGGAGCAGGAGGAGGAGGAGGAGGAGGAGGAGGAGGAAGGAGGAGGAGGAGGAGAGGAGAGAGAGAGGAGGAGGAGGAGGAGGAGGAGAGGAGGAGGAAAAGGAGGAGGAGGAGGAGGAGGAGGAGGACCAGGAGGAGGAGGAAGTGCATCCCGTGCGTGCCCGCTCGAGGAAGTGCTCCCCGGCGGGCGTCGTATCTGCCCCTGCCCCCCCCCCCCCCCCTGCGGGGAAGGGATCAAAGGGAAGGGGCTTCCTTTCGACTCCACTACGACGTCGTTTAATTTCGCTTTGGATAGCGCGCTTGAGGAGGAGAGCCCTGGGAGGGGGAAGAACGGAGACGACGGAGACGACGAGTCGAACGGAGAAGCCCGTCACACACGCCGACAGGGTCGGCGGATTTCTCACTCCTCCTCCTCCTCCTCATGCGAAGCGTTTAGACCTTTGCTGCAAATCCCATTGGTCGCTCCCTCGTGCTCCGTCCTGTGCACAGACGGGCTGATGCACGACATCATCCCACGATTGTGATTGCTTCATGTGGCTCAGCCTCTCCTCCTCGTCCTCCTCCTTCTCCTCTTCCTTCTCCTCCTCGTCCTCGTCCTGATCCTCATCCCCTTCATGGCCTGCCGTCCGCTGTCTTCCTTGCTTCTCTCCCGACCGTGAGGATGGGCTCCCGTTTGGTATGCCCCCTGGAGGGTGTGGGGGAGCGCCCCCCCTCTGGCCCTTGGCATCGCTCGGACGTGTGCATATTTTTTCTCGGCGCGTGGCCCATCGAGGGGCATCCCATAGACCACCCAGAAAAGATAGCACGCACGACACCCAAAAGCTGCACAGGGAAGGGACGTCCGAGCGATGGCACGGGCCCGCCCCCCCCCCGTCGCGGGCGCGACGCATCGGCGGAAGCCGGCGGAGGCCGCCCCCATGTCTGCAGACGCGCTTCTTCAGGAGGGGAACAACCACACAGACACAATTCATCGTCGATTCCCCGGAAAAGATGGGAAAGTATGGGAGGTAGGGGGAAGACAGAAACCCCGAAGATACGGGAAAACATGGGGATTTCGTTTCATTTGTGTGTATTTTTTTGTGCGTCCCAGGGCCCTTTCACTCCTGGGCGGCACGGGCGGCCTCAAGAGGTGGGCCCGCAGGAGGGCCCCCGACAGCGAGCCAGGGGTCGCCCTGCAGGTCGATGCCGGCCGGCGAGGTGGGCCTCCAGGCGGCCCAGGGAGCCCCCACGACGCCCCCAGGAGGCCTCCTACGTAAGACGCCCCCCGGAGGCCTCCACGAGGCTCCGCAAGAGGTTCCCAGGAGAGCAAAGGTGTGGGTTTTCCACGAGAGTTTGATGGTTTCGTCGCGTTCTCGCTTGGTCGGCCGCCCGACGCCTCAAGGCAGCCCAAGAGGTCCCAAAGATCAAGCAGTGGCGAAGCGTCCTGGCTCGCCTATAGCCCTACCAAACAGTGTTCTAAGAACCTGTTGTGGTTTCCACGAAATGTTCTTAGAACATTTCTGGCTGGGATTGCTTTGTTTTAGCACATCGGGTTTATGTTCTAAGAACATTGTTTGGGTTCTTCGAACATTTGTGGGTTCTAAAAAAATTTCGTGGTATGACTATAGGAATGCCGGGACGGCCGGTCCCTGCTCAAAAAGAGCGTCCCAAGACGGCCTCAGACCTCCCCGAGAGAACGCCCAGACGGCCCAAGACGGCCCAAGAGGCTCCCCAGACGGCCCAGGACGCCCCCAAGACAGCCCGCCCGAGAAGGCCCCAGGGGCGCTCCAAGAGAGGCCCCCGAGGGGGAGCCGGGACCGACTCTTCGAGCTCCCCGCCCAGAGCGCCCCCCCTCGAGGCCCCAAGAGGCGCCCGAGAGCCCCCAAGAGGCCCCCACATCGCTCCCAGGAAGCCCCAGAGTAGGGGAACGAAGAATGACATAAACATACAAACTCGGAGGTCCGCGCGGAGTTCTCGGATCCGCGCTGGACTCCCCTGGCGGCGCCTCCGGCGCCGCCCCTGGCGCGCTCCGCGCGCCAGGGAGGGGGGTCCAGCGCCGATCCGAGAAATCCGCGCGGACCTCCGAGTTTTTTTGTTTATGTCATTCTTCGTTCCCCTACAGAAGGCCCCCAGAAACCCGAAAAAGGCTCTCCTCCAGACTGCCCAAGATGCCCCCAGGATGGCCGCAGACGCCCAGACAAAGTTCCACAGCGTCAAACGGACAACACGGGAACCAACCCAATGCGCCCCACATGTTCTTTGCTGTTCTCTTTCTCGCAAGTCACGCACGCCTGGCCGGTGGCTCGCATGGTGGCGTGCTAAGCTCACCTCGCATGGCCATCATCTTGCGGGTGGTTCGCATGGTGCTGTGCCGAGCGGTCGTCGTGGCTCGCATGGTAACGTGCTCAGTTCCCCCACGACTTCCTCCTCTTAACACCTCCAAACGCATGGATATGAGGCCCCCAGAAAGGTCCCAGAGGGGCCCAAGCGGTCTCGAGATTTCCTGCACTTTCGGCTTCCCGCCGGGTCCTGAAACGCACAACCAGGGAACCGACTGAACATGCCACACCACTGCCTGTTCAGACCTGGGCCATTTTCAATGCCGCATGCGTTCGCCCCCGTCACCGTCACACGCACGACCTCATGCAGCCGGCGGCTCACACGGCAGCGTGCGGAGCTCACCCGCAGAGGGGCACAGTCCCACATCTCGAGTTCTCCGCCGCAGCGCCCTGAAGACCGAGCGGTGTTCGTCGCATCGTGCCGTGCTGAGCTCGCTTCCCGCGTCACTATTTCGAGAGTGGCTCGCATGGTGGCGTGTTGAGCTCACTTCGTGGCTCGCATGGTAAGGTGCCGAGTTCACCCACGCCTTCCTTCTTGGAACGCCTTCTCACGCACTTTCCTGGTAGAGCCGCTGGCTCGCATGGTGGCGTGCTGAGCTCCCCTCACCCGGCTTCATTTTTTTGAAGTGGGTCGCACGGTGCCTTGCTCAGCTCACTTCGTGGTCCATAATTGTGGCAACGTGCTGAGCGCACCCCAGAGACGATTCCCTTTTCCTGTCATTTTCACTCGCGCGGCTCCAGCAAGGCCAGCGGCTCGCGCGGTCCCATGTTGAGCTAGCTCACATCACGCTTCACATGGCAATGTGACGAACCCGCCAAAAAGTCGCCTACTTAGTTATTCTCCGGCCACCTTCTTACCAGGGAGGGACGCACGGCCCCGAAGAGCCAGTGGCTGGCATGGTTACGTGCTGAGCTCACACCCTGCTTCGCACGGTAATGCGCTGAGCCTGCCCCACAGACGCCTCGTTCTTTCGCGGCGACATTCCCATTCGGGGAGCTTTGCGGCGTCCCCTGGGTCACCCCCCCGTGACGGTCGGTGAAGCCTCAACCGCCACGAGGACAACGCTTTTTCGACCCCGCCGCAGTCGTTTGCGCGGAGCCCTCTATTTTCGACCCTGCCGCGCCGACGCCGCTAATCCACAATGAGGACCACCTCCTCCCCGCCAATTTGTCCTGGCTATCGCAACCCCCCACCGGCGTCATTACGGTGACCCTTGGGCGCGATTCAACGCCTCGTTTCACATCGAGAGCTCTCGTACTTCTTTCTCACTGGCGCCCGCGAAGCCAACTTGACACCCATCAGTTTCGGCTTCACCATCATCAACACCGCCCAGGATACGACAAACAACGCCGCGGGTGACAACTGGTCTGCTTTCACTACTGCGCTCGTGTCTAAGCCCCCACGCTTTTTCATTCGACGGAAGCACATCGCGCTAGCCCACATCACACGCGCATCGACAGTAACGCCAAGGAGCTCATATTCTCGGAAATGTGGCCCGTCCCAGCCGCCGCCTCCTTCCCAAATTGGCACATTAGAATCCGCCCACGTGGGTCTCTCGCAGCTGTCGCTCGCCCTCAAAGACAAACAGGACGCTGCCTCTTCCGAGCACGCGTGCGAGGGTTTTTTCTTTCCAGTGAAGAAACGATGCATAAACAACTTCGGCAGTGCAGAGGTGGGCATTGCCCGAGTCCGGCTTGCTGCGACGCCAGCCACCGCGCCACAGCGCATCCGCGTGGCAACCCATTGCAACGCGCATGGGCCTCTACAGATTTTTGTGGACAGCTCGTTCTAGCCCTCTCTCCATGTCGCAACACCTCCCGACTCCTCACTTGCGCTCGTCGCCAAATCTCCAATTCGCGCTCTCTGCGGGCGCAGCACTGCTGCTGCATGTCGCTGTCTCTGTCTCTGTCTTTGTTTTCTTCACAGTCGGGGCCCTGAAGAAGGAACCCTTTTCGTTGGGGAGGGGCTCCGCGTTCCTTGAGTGATGCACAGCTTGCCTCAGGTGTTCCTTATGTTTTCGATCGGAAATCGACGTTTAACTTATGGAAACATGGGGCCTCGTTCCGTAGTTAGAGTTCCTTAGGTCAACGCCCCGACTGTATTTTCTCTCTCTCTCTCTCTCTCACTCTCTCCTCCTCTCTCTCTGCCTCCAACCGCCTCCTGACCTTCCTGCGCCTCTCCGCTCATGCTCACTGGGCCTGCGAACGCACCCCTCGCTAATAGCTGAGGCGACGCGCCTCCCCCTCCTCCTGCCTGCTTCCAGCCTCGTTGTGTATGTCATCGCTCGCCGTCGAGGAGCCCCAGCGAACGCGCAGACGGACAGCGAGGAAGCCAGCAACGGTCCCACAACACATCTCCTCCATCCTGTCCACTGCCGCTCTGGCTTGTTATCTCGGCATGAACTTTACAGGGATCCTGCCGACCAGCAGCGATGATTGCCGCGATCTCACCGCGCTAAATTTCGGCTCTCTCATTCCCCCTCTTCCTCCAAGCGCGCTGATCTTCCGAATGGCTTGCTCCGCCTCGCCCCTCCCTGTTCCATCTTTTCGGGGAGCCCCCGGAGACCGCCAATCGGACGACACGCGAACCAGCCTGATGCGCCCTATGGTCATCAAGTTCTCGACTCCAACGATCTCCGATCGGCCACCAAGGCAGGGCTGGAAATTCTTTCAAGCCACAAGATGCCTCGAAAGCACACGCATGCAAAACATGAACGAGACCCCCAACAGGGCCCGACGACTGGCCAAGACCGCCCCGAGGCAGCCGGAAACGCCCCCGACACAAGCTAAGCACATGAACCCTTCCAACGAGAACTCCCCATTCGCTTCCCTCCCAATGTTCCTTCGCTCCTGCCGTTCCCACTCGGAGGAGGAGGAAGAGGAGGAGGAGGAGGAGAAGGAGGAGGCGGACCTCGTCCTCCTCCTCTTCCTCCTTCTCCTCCTCCTCCTCCTCCTCCTCGCTCCATCCTTTCGCCTGCCAGCTCTTTCGTTCCTCAACATCCTCGGATAGTCCTGAGTCCGACAGCCAGGGAACCAACCTGGCCGCCCAGCTTTCCCCTCCTCCCCTGCCCTTGCCGATTTCACAAATCATCCCCACCTGCATTCCAAGGTCGGGGCTCGTGGCCTTATCAGGTTCCCCTTCCCCTTCTCCCTCCCTGTATCAGGTTCCCCTTCCCTCGTGGCTGTATCAGGTTCCCCTTCGGAGGGTTTATCAGGTTATCAGGTTTCCCTCCTTCCTTGCCCTTGCCGACTTCACAAGTCATCCCCACCTGCATTCCAAGGTCGGGGTTCGTGGCTTTATCAGGTTCCCCTCCCCTCATCGACGCGTTCGCTGCTTAGGATGCACCTCCCGCGTGACGGTCCCAACCTTTCTGGCAGATGTCCGTCCCGCGTCGCGTTCTTCCATGAAAAAAAAACATCCTGACCTCCTTCGTCCCCGTCCCTCTCTTCCCCCTCCCCCCCCTTCTAGCAGGGATGGTCTCCTGTCGTTGGGGATGCTGTGGCAGGCTTTTCATTGCGCCCCAGTCGTTGGAGGCACATCCCCAGCACACGTGTGGTAACGACCAGCGTGGCACTCGAGGAGGTTACGCATATGATCCGTATAGACCACGGTACAAAAGGATGTCGGATCGGGATGGTGGGGTGCGTACTGTCGGGTCGATGTGGTCATTTTGATGAGCATCCGAGGCTCGATTCAAAAATATGGATCCCGCGCCGCCCCAGTGGCCCGGACATTGCCGAGAGCTTGGTGCAGCAGAGGCGTCGGAGACGCTCAGCGCGCTCAAGTTTGCGCGGCAGGACTGGGACGCATCGACCAGAGCACGTTTCTGCGGCAGCCTCGAGGTGGGAGGAGGAGGAGGAGGAGGAGGAGGAGGAGGAGGAGGAGGAGGAGGAGGAGGAGGAGGAGGAGGAGGGGGGGAGGGGAGGAGGGGGAGGAGGCGGAGGAGGGGAGGAGGAGGAGGAGGAGGAGGAGGAGGAGGAGGAGGAGGAGGAGGAGGAGGAGGAGAGAGGAGGAGGAGGGAGGAGGAGGAGGAGGGGAGGAGGGGGAGGAGGAGGAGGAGGAGGGAGGAGGAGGAGGAGGAGGAGGAGGAGGAGGAGGAGGAGGAGGAGGAGGAGGAGGAGGAGGAGGAGGAGGAGGAGGAGGAGCAGGAGGGCGGAGGAAGGAGGAGGAGGGAGGGAGGAGGAGGGGGAGGGGGAGGAGGAGGAGGAGGGGGAGGAGGAGGAGAGGAGGGAGGAGGAGGAGGAGGAGGGAGGAGGAGGAGGAGCAGAGGGCGGAGGAAGAGGAGGAGGAGGAGGAGGAGGAGGCGGAGGAGGAGGAGGATGGCGCGGGCGTTCCAGGTGGAGCGCCGCCAGTCCCCGGGAGTCCAACGATCGGCGCCCCCGGAGAGCCGTGCTCCGTCGTCCTTCGCATCGCTCGGACGTGTGCACTGTTCTCTCGGCGAGGACCATCGAGGACCATCCTGTCGGAGGGCACCAACTATACACCAACACCGATCCTGGCCCAGGATCACCCTGGGCCCAGGATCGGTGTATATGCCTTCTTGCGCAAGGCAGGAGGGCGTATACACCGATCCTGGGCCCAGGGTGATCCTGGCCAGGATCGGTGTTTGTGTATAGTTGGTGCCTTCCTATCCTGGACCATCGAGCAAAAAAAAAAACACGCACGACATCAAACATGCACGGGAAATGGACGTCCGAGCGACGGCAAGTCGTGGCTGAACGATCCACGCAGTGCCAGAAACCAACGTGCGTCTGAGTCGGGCCTGTCCATGATCAGAAGGAGCATTCAAGAATAGCAAAAACGTAGTCTGGGGACTATTTGTTGATTCTGTTTTGGTTATCTGGGGGTATGTTTGAAATAGATAATTTTTTCGCCCAAACTCAGCCTGTAGGGGGACACGCCCCACCTAAACGTAGGTCGACGTCATCCTGACGTGAATCCGCCGTACCCCTGTCTGGACTTGTCCTGCTGTAGCAAATGCCGAAGGGCTCCGGAGCTGACCACCGAACAAGCCTTTTTGCCAAAACACAGCCGAATGCCAAATGCCGACGATCTGTCGATATGTTTTTCAGGGAGGCGACCTGGTCAGGGGGGGAAGGGGGATGAGGAGACGGGAGGCGGGGGGGATCGATTGCTCTCGGGCTGATTGGCCCTCAGTCTTCGCTTGGGCATGGAAAGTTTGGGTGTATCGAAGACGCCTACGGCAAATCACCGACCCCTTCTGCCTTTTGGAAGCGCCTATGTGGCCGAACGTTGCGGCCAGAGCTCGGCCGAGCTACTAGACTATGTGCTCCCCCCTCCGTTGTGGAAACCTTTCGGGAAACACGTGTGTGCGAAAGAAGAATAGGAAAGGAGTGAGGACGAATGAGGAAGAGGAGGAGGAGGAGGAGGAGGAGGAGGAGGAGGAGGAGGAGGAGGAGGAGGAGGCCTGTTGGGAGTCTCTTGGGGCACTCCTTTGGGCCTCCTGGGGGCTTCCTGGGGGCCTGATGGAGGCCTCTTCGGGGCTTCTCTGGGTTGCTTCGGGGCCTTTGGAAGCTCCCTGGGAGGCCCTTTGGCCGTCTGAGGGCGTCCCTGGCCCCTCTGACGCCGTCAGAAGCAGTCTTGTTGGCCCCTCTAGGCCGACTTGGGGCCTCCTTCTTGGAGGGCTTCAGGGCCGTCTTGAAGGCCATCATTGGCGTCGTGGAGGTCTCCTGGGCCGTCTTGAGGCCCCCTTAGGGCCGTCTTGAGGGCCTCTTGGGCCGTCACGGCGCCATCTCGGAGGCCTTTTGGGCGCTCCAGGGCCATCTTGGGTGGCCTCTGGGGCCGTTGGACAGAGCTCTGCCAAGCTATCGGATCATGTGTTCCCCCGGCCGTTGGGGAGACCCGTCGGGAAACATGAGGGGGAGAAAGAAGAAGAGGAAAAGACGGAGGGAAACGGAAGAGTAGGAGGGAGAGGCCTCTTAGGAGCCCTTTGGGGGCTTTCTGCGAACCTCCTCGGAGCTTCCCGGGGTCCTTTGGAGGCCTCTTGGGGGCTTCCGTGGGCCTCTTGGGGGGCTCTTGGGGGGCTCTTTGGGCAGGCGCGTTGGCCGTCTGGTGGCATTCTTGGCCCGTCTGACGCCGTCAGAAGCCGTCTTGCGGGCCTCTTCGGGCCGGCTTGGGGCCTCCTTGGAGCGCGTCAGGGCCGTCTTGGAGGCCATCTTGGGCGTCTTGGAGGCCTCCTGGGCGTCTTGGGGCGCTCTTAGGGGGCCTCTTCAGTGTGCCATCTCGGCGGCCTCTTGGGCGCTCTAGGGCCGTCTTAGTGGTCTCTGGAGCCGTCTTGGGCCGTCTTGGAGGCCACCTTGAGCGTGTTGGGTCGCTTGATGGCTCTTGGAGGCCATCTTGGGCGTCATGGGGGGATCCTGGGCCGTTTTGGGGCCCTGTTATGGCCGTCTTGTGTGCCCCTTTAGGGGGCCATCTCGGCGGCTTCTTGGGCGCCCTAGGACCATCTTGGTGGTCTCTGGAGCTGTCTTGGGCCGTCTTGGAGGCCATCTTGAGCGTCTTGGAGCGCTTAAGGGCTCTTGGAGGCCATCTGGGGCGTCGTGGAAGTCTCCTGGACCGTCTTGGGGCCCTCTTGTGGCCGACATTGGGGGCCTCTTTAGCGTGCCATCTTGGCGGCCTCTTGGGCGCTCTAGGGCCATCTTGGTGGTCTCTGGAGCCGTTCTGGGCCGTCGGAAAGCCGACAATGAGCAAACGCTCAAATCCTTCAAAACCTCCTGACAAAATTGGTTTCGGTTCGTTTTCGGCCCCGCGATTTTGAGATTTTTGCTGAAAGGCCTGCGTACTCTTCTTCATCACTCCTCTTCCTCTCTTCCTCGTCCTCGTCCAACAATTGATTTTGGTCTCGTCGGGCCTTCCTTGAGGTCCTCAGGCCGTCTCGGGGCCCCCGCGTGACCGTCTTGGGAGCCTCTCGGGGCCCGACCTCTTGGGCTGTTTCGGAGCCCTCCTGCGCCCGGAGAAGTCGCGCGGTACCACGCGAGGCACCCCGGGGAGCGCCCCGAGAGCGCCTTGGAACTCGGGAACGGAGGCCCTCAAAAAGAGCACTCTCGAGGGTGGACAGAACCCCGAACAGTGACACGTCGATTCGTGAATTGTCCGTTTTCGGTTCTCGAGAGGGCGCCGCGGCCGTTATTTCCCAGAACTGCGCCCGCCAGGTTTGGGCCTCGGGCCGTTTTCACTAAACCACGTCTTACTAAAGGGGGGTCTGTCCATCCCCGACACTCCAAGACCTTGGCATCGCTCGGACGTGTGCATTTTTCCTTCGGCGAGGACCATCGAGGAGCATCCTTGATCATTTCGCGAAGAAGCCACGCACGAAACCGAAAAATACACAGGAAATGGACGTCCGAGCGATGGCCAGAGACGCAGCACGGAGGACCCGAGAGGGGCCTGGTGACGCTCCGTGTCATGCCTCGGGGCACGGCGGCGGGTCCTGTTGTGGGCCGAGGCCCCGCGCCGGCGCGACGGGTGGGGCCGACTCCAAGGCTGGTCCAGGCCCCGCAGGATGGCGGAGCTGGATGGTGGAGGCCTCCTCCTCCTCCTCCTCCTCCTCCTCCTCCTCCTCCTCCTCCTCCTCCTCCTCTCTCTCCTCCTCAGGGTCCAGGCCCCGCAGAGTAAGGATGGGCAGCCTTCCCGAGGGTGCCCTTGCATCCTCGCCTCCTCGGTCCATCCCTCGCCGCTTTCGCTGGCCGCGCCCCGCTCGAACAGCTTCGAGATGGGCGTCCAAGGCCCTTGCATCCTTGTCGCGCATCCTCACTATACTGGTTGACTGTAGACGCTTCCCCGAAGCACTCGCTTCTCCTCGGCGGCGCCCGCGGGCGCAGGCGCGTGTTGGCGAGAGCTCGTTGGGCGCGGGGGCGCAGGAGGCGGGCGGAGAAGCAGGGAGCGACCGCGCAAGGCTGGAGTGATAAGAGGAGGAGGCAGATGTGGAGGGATGAGAGGAGGAGGAGGAGGAGGAGGAGGAGGAGGAGGAGGAGGAGGAGGAGGAGGAGGAGGAGGAGGAGGAGGAGGAGGAGGAGGAGGAGGAGGAGAAGGAGGAGGAGGAGGAGGAGGAGGAGGAGGAGGACGAGGAGGCGGGAGGAGGAGGCGGAGGAGGAGAAGGCGGAGGAGGAGGCGGAGGGAGGAGGAGGAGGAGGAGGAGGAGGAGGAGGAGGAGGAGGAGGAGGAGGAGGAGGAGGAGGAGGAGGGAGGAGGAGGAGGGAGGCCCGACCGTCGAGCGTCGACGGGCGAGGTGCGCGCTCAGAGGCGGCCGGCCCCGAGGCGCACGCGCGCCCGGAGAGTTCTGGCGGGGTGTAGGCTCCAGCTGCGCGTGGCCTCGGCGGGGGGCTGCTGGAGCGCAGCTCCTGCAGGGGGGCTAAAACTACTCCTCGCGCAATCGCATCCCGCTCGATAACTTGTATGGTTTTGGCGCGGAGTAGTTTCCGATCCCGTTTTGGGGTAACAGAGTTATACACGTCTCCGGGATCGGAAACTACTCCGCCGAATGACCCCAGCATTATGTCATGTCAGGAATATTGAGAGGGATGGGAGAGAGCTTCATCAGCCAGCTTGGGGCAGTCGGGGCTCGTCGAAGCGCCCCCCTCGGTGCAGTCAGCCCGTACAGTTAGTAATGGTTCGGAGGTGGACAGACCTCCCACCCTGATACGTCGATTAGCGAATTGGCTGTTTTCGGTTCGCGAGAGGGCGTCGCGGCCGTCATTCTTGCGGGTCCAGGTCCGTCGGTTTCGGTCCCAGGCCTTTTTCACTAAGGGGAGGTTTACTACTAAAGGGAGGTTTGTCCACCGCCGAAGGGTGCGCGATAAGGATTCTTGGGCCTTGGACGCCCATCTCGAAGCTGTTCGAGCGGGGCGCGGCCAGCGAGGATGGCGAGGGATGGACCGAGGAGGCGAGGATGCAAGGGTACCCTTGGGACGGCTGCCCATCCTAACTGTGCGGGTTGCCGGTAACAGCCTCGCCGTCCGTCGCGGCAGGGAGCTAGACACGCGTGGCCACACCTCGCTCCAGCGATCGCCTCCTCGCGCGGCCCGGGCACGCCTGCCGTCCGCGCGTGCATCCGGCATGTGGGTTGCGTCTGTTCAGCGTTTGAGCTCAGGGCAGGCTGGTGTCGTGTCGGCGCGGCTGCGAGCCCCTCGCGGGCGTTCAAGGCTGAACGCCGGCGGCGGCCCAGAGAATCGGCGGAGGAGCCGCAGATCGTCGATCCACGAGGTGTCAGAGGCCAACGCCGGGGCCGCCGCGGCACGGGCTTGCCGCACAATGGGGCAGTGTGGCCCGCGTGCGGCTTCGGCTCTCCAGCAGGCGTGCCACGCTCGGAAATTGCCGCATACTTGACTTCGCGTGCACCAGACAGTGTGTCAGAGCCCCGACTCATCAGGGGTAACTCGGGTCAGGGCTAACTCGGGCTCGTTTTTCGGGATTCCGAACCCGACTTACCCCGGACCCGAGTTACCCCGGATAATTCGGGCGTCCAGAGCCCCGAATCATCAGGGGTAACTCGGGTCAGGGCTAACTCGGGTTCGTTTTTCGGGAATCCGAACCCGACTTACCCCGGACCCGAGTTACCCCGGATAATTCGGGCGCCCAAGTGTGGAAGTTGGACGCCCTTTGCCGCCGCGCACCCCATCACGCGTTAAGATCGGCGACACAGTTGGAGGAGGGAAGATGCGCTTGACGTCCCCGAGTGTGTTGGCTAGCTCACTACACAGTGGCAGCACGTCAGTAGTCGTTTGGCGCGAGAGCGCTCCCATGTCATGCCTCCTGTCGCTGTCTACCGCATCCAAGATTTGAGGGCATTCACGCCCACGCGTGTACTGTGGAGCCCGCATCTCCACCACATCTCATTGCGCTGCCGAGCCAATGCGAGCCAGGCGACTGCTGCGTGATCGCGTGTGCAGGTGGTGACTGCGCACCGCGAGGCGCCAGGCCCGCGCTTGACCTGGCGCACTCGTTGCCCGAAGCCTTGTGTCTATCGACTACGCGCAAGAGGGACCCTTCGCTGGAGGGACCTGGTGCGGGCCCACAGGAGTCCCCCGATCGCCTAACGCGATGCGATAGTAGCGTCCTGCGCGCTTGTGGTTGGGCCCCCCGCGGCCCGCAAAAAGCCGCGCACCAAAGGACACTCCTACCCAGGGCCACTTCTGCGTGCCGCCGTGTCTAGTTCAGCCCAGCTTGGGCCGGGACGCACCAGAGCCGATTTTGGGCGGCAGGGCCGTCAAGAAACAAGTCGGGGCTTGAAAGCCCGCGCATGTGCAGGTGCGGGGGTCGAGGGCTCCAGAAAATAAATGGGGGGCCCGAAGTACCGAAGCACCCGGAGTCTGGCTTTCTCACGACCGCCGCCTCCTGCGTCGGCGCTGTCTGCCGCCAGCGGTCAGCGCTCTCGCCGGGTAAGCCGTCGTCGCCCCTGCGGTCAGGAGGCCCTCTTCTTGCAGCACCTGGCCGACGAGGCGATGCCAGACGCTGCGGCCGCGACAGAGGCCCGCAGAGACTCGCCCGCATGGGAGGCAGGAAGCCCTGCACTGCTCAGGAGGAGAGGAAACACACAGACACACTGAATCCTCGACTCCCCAGAAAAATATGGGAAAACACGGGAAGTGGGCGGGAAGACAGAAACCCAGAAGAGATGGGAAAATATGGGGAGTGTTTTTATTTGTGTGTATTCATTTGTGTGTCCTTGGGCCCCTTCAATTGCGTTCGGTCAGCAGCGCCGTGTGCTGCAGCGCCTTGGGCGCGCGGTGGCCCCTGAGATCCGGGCGCTGGACTGTTGCTCACACTGGGCGCTTTCTCTCCGCTTCGGGCCCCGGGACCTTCCCAGATCGACCCTGGCTCGGGCACTGCCGCCCAGAGGTGGGGTCTACAGGGCTCCGCTCGTGATCCTTCTGTGGAGTGGTATTTTTCTCCGCAGCGTCGGGCCCGAGGCTCCGCGACGGGGGTCGGTTTGTAGATTCCGTGGGGCGGCGCCCCCTGCACGGCGGTGATGATGGAATTTTGTACAGGACATCCGATGGCACATTCTTGTGTCTGACGTGGGACCCCAGGGCACTCGACAAAGTTCCAGGGACGGGAACTAACCCCCAGACGCTCAGATCGGGGGGGAGCAGTCGCCGTCACGATCGTCTAGCGGAGCCGGGGTTTGGAGGGGCAGGAGGTCAAGCAAGCGAGCGCGAGGGGAGGTTGAGGAGCTTGGTGCACGACTTCAGCGCACCGCGCAGGGTTCGCCTCTGTTTGTGACAGCTCCGACGACGACGACGACGAGAAGCGAGGATCGAGGTTATGGTCGTCTGGTTGTCGTGGCCTGTGGAGACCTCCAGAGCCCTTGCAGGGGCCTTTGAAAACTTCTGGGGGGCCTTGGAGACTTCCAGAGACGGTCCAGGTCATCATGGCTTGTGCCGAAGCCTCACTTCCCCCGTGACGCCTTCACCTTTGTCGCCGCCCGCGATCTTCAATTGTCGATCTCCACCATTTCCGAGGCCCGCTGAGCTTCTCTGCAGTTGGTACATCTTGTTGAGATGAATTCCTTTCGTGGGCTCAGCTGTTAGCCCAGGAAGGTTTGGGATTCGCAGGTGGGAAAGCAGCCCGATAGGTCGACAGGGGTCTCCTCCGAGAGGCAAAGTGTCCCCTGTGCGCGCAAAGAAGTTGCACTGAGCTGCGTTTGCCGATCCAGGTCGACAGGGGTCCCCTGAGTGCCTCCAGACTTCGCCAGGGGCTTGAAATATGTTGCACGTGCATGAATATGTGTACGTACACACACATATATATATATGTTTGTATATATATATATATATATGTATATGTATATGCGTGTGCGTGCATGTAGAACAGAAGGACTTTGGGCTCAAACATGTCACCCTGGCGAAGGACCCAACCATATGCAGCTGTGAGTACCACAGTTGTGAGTAACATTTTTGGTGGAGCTCCCCATGAGGCCACGACAGGTGTGAGGGGTGTGCCGAAATGGGTGCGGGGCGGCATGCGAAAGCCGCCACTGGGGCCTCAGGCGGAGCTCACCATGGGGCCCACGAAACATGTGACGGGTGCGCATGAATGGGTGCCGGGCGGCACGCGAACGCCGCCATTGGGGCTTCAGGTGGAGCTCCCCACAGGGGCCCACCAAACGTGTGAGGGGTGTGCCGAAAAGGTGCGGGGCGGCATGCGAACGCCGCCATTGGGGCCTCAGCGAGCTCCCATGAGGCCCACCAAACGTGTGGGGGGTGTGCCGAGAAGGATGCGGGGCGGCATACCAACGCCGCCATTGGGGCCCTAGGTCCTAGGTGGAGTCCCATGGGGCCACGGAGCGTGTGAGGGGTGCCGATGGCCGCCTCGGATTACAAACATGAGGTGGGGATGCCATAGGGAGGGGCTCCTTCTCGAGACTTCATCGCGACTCACTCACAGACGGGTGAGCGCCCGAGACATCCTCTCAGTTTGCTCAGGAACGAGGCGCGCGCTGGAGACTTCCTGTGGATTCAGGCTCACAGGTGTCGCCACACCTGTGTCTTGTCCCAGCATGGGCGCCGGGCTGGAACCAGGCATTTTCGCGCGTCCAGGCCATCCAGAGAGATATTTCATATGGTGGCCCCGAGCTGGATATGTGTGTTTCACATGTCCAGGCCACCCAGACAAGACATCTAACACGGTGGCCCCGAGTCGGAACCACGTGTTGTCACGTGTCCAGGCCACCCATAGGGGTATCTCTAACATGGTGGCCCCGGGCTGGAGCCAGGTGTTTTTGCGGGCCCAGGCCACCCAGAGGGGTATTCATGGCTGCCCCGAGCTGGCGTCATGTGTTTTCACGTGCGCGGGCCAACCGCGGGTGATGTCTAACATGTGGTCGTTTGGGCGCCCCCCGCGTGGGGACTCGCAAGAACCAAGCAAACTCCATACATCGACACGAGGTGTGTAACAACCTTGCACCGTTTCTTCGGCTGGTGAATTTCCAGACTTCCCACCGGGGTATCTAACATGGTGGCCACGAGCCGAAACCACGTGTTTTCTTCACGTGTCCAGGCCACCCAGGTGGACATCTGACATTGTGGTCCCGAGCTGGAACCGCGGTCGCGTTCATCGCCGTCCGCCGTCGTTGTCGTCGTCGGCGTTTCGGCCCGCCCCTTCTCAATGCACTTCGCCTCGGTTTGGGTTCGCCCTTAGCATTTCGCCTTGTTGCGGAACATACTCCTTTCATAGGGACTCGACTGCAATCAGGTCTGGGCGGGCAATGCGCCCAGGCAGCGCCCATCTCAGTTCTGTCAGGATCCTGACGCGAGGGAAGATTTGATCCACGACGCTAGATCCACGACGCAACACAGCACGGATGCGTCCCGCTGCCGAACTGGATCGGATCTTGAGCTCGAGCTCGTCGAGCGCCCCGCGCGTTTCTATTGCGGCCATATCTGAGCTATGCGTTCGGGCAGTTTGAGCTTGAGATCCATCTCAGTTCGATCGGGATTCTGACGCCACAGACGACCTGGTCCACCATGCAGTAGGGCACTGCACTTCAACGCGGCATGGCGCGTCTCAGTTCATCACAGCACAGCACAGCACAGCCCCCGGGCACTGTACGTCTCCGTCGCTACCTTGAGCGCTGCAATTGCCCTTCGCCTACAGCTGGTGCCTTGATGTATTCCCATGCTTCACATTTCAATCTCCCTTTCAGGGTTCGTGGGCCGATGATGTTCAGGGTTTGCCGACGTCCGCCTCGGATGACCACCATGATTTTTGCGGGACCCGTACGGAGGGGGTTCCCGCTCGAGACTACCTCGCAGCTCACTCACAGACGAGGCTCACGCTCGAGACCTCCTCCGTATGAGTGTATAGGAGCGTGTGAGCGATTGAGTGTGTGTGTGTGTGTGTGCGCGCGGTGATGCAAATGCTGATGATCATGATGATGCTGATGATGATGATGACGAGTTCGAGGACGACGACGACGATGACGACGATGATGCTGATGATGGTGATGATGATGATCACTATGGGGACGCGGATGAGGATGAGGTTGAGGATTGATGATACTGATGATGCAATTGATGCTGATGATGATGAAATTGATAATGATGATGGTGATGGTGCTGAGGACGACAGTGGTGATGGGGGTGATGGTGGACACGATGATGATGACGACGACGACGAACCCGAGTTCGATGATGGTAATGACGATGATGATGATGATGATGATGATGTCAAAGACAAAGACGACTATGCTGATGCTGTTGATAATGATGCTGATGCTGATGACGGCGTCGATGTTTATGCTGATCATGATGATGATATGATGCTGATGATGATGATGTTGACGATCATGATGGTGGTGATGCTGGTGGTAATGATGATGGTGGTTTGGGTTATCTGTGATGATGGGTGTTGGAAATTTTGACGACGACGACGAGGACGACGATGATGATGATGATGGTGGTGATGATGATAATGATGCTGATTCTGATTATGATGATGCTGGTGGTGGTGATGGTGGTGATGATGTTGATGATGATGATGATGATGGTGGTGATGGTGATGGTGATGGGTGGTGATGGTGATGGTGATGGTGATGGTGATGGTGATGGTGATATTGATGGTGATGATGAGGATGATGATGATGATGATGCTGCTGCTGCTGCTGCTGTTGATGATGATGATGATGATGATGATGATGATGATGATGATGATGATGATGATGGTGATGGATATGGTGGTGGTGGTGGTTCTGCGGCGCGGGGGTGGTGGTGCAGAGAAAACGAGGACCCCACTTAGGATGTGGGGAAATCAGTTCTTCCGATTTCAGAGCACTGTCAACCTGCCTCGAGCCTCGGGCCCCTCTCTGCAGCAGGCGGCGCCCGCCGCGGCCGACGGGCCGTCCGAGGGCTCCCTCGCGGCCGCGGCGTGGGCGGCCAGGGCCGCCGCGCCGCCGCAGCTGGACGGTCCCGCGGCCTCGGCGGCGGCGGCGGCGGCGGCGGCGATGTTGACGACGACGCCGACGGGTCCTGGACTGATGGAAAGAGCCCTGCACCGCCCGCGCGACCAGGGTGCCAGCGCGAACTCCAACGCGCCCCCCCGCCCACGACGCAGTGTTGGTCGGCAGCGCCGGCGGGGCTCAGGAGCTCGGCAGTCGACAGATGGGCACGCGGCGGCGCAGCGCCGCCGCCCGCCAGCAGTTCAATCGGGGGCGCGGGGGGTGTCCACGAAGCTTAGCATCCAAAGTTGGAGATTCTCTCCATCAACCGTCAGGCGATCGCAAACCTGGATTAAGGGGGCGTGGATTAGCGACGGGTCCCGTTTCCATGGGAAATCGCGGACTTCCGCCGCCGAGCGAGGCGGCACCGGCCGCATTTTGGGGAGGGCACGTGTCCTGCCTTCACGTCTTGCCTGCGGTGACCCTCCCCAACGCCCCGAAGACCCCGGGACATTCGAATCAATAGCCCAAGAGGCCGATTCTTTCTCGCAAGTCATGTCCACCTGCGCTGTCACGGCCCAACAGGCCATCCAGACGGTCCAAGAGGCGCCCAAGACAGCCCAAGAAAGCTCCAGGAACGCCCCAAGGGGGGCCCCAGAGGGGGAGCACGAACCGACATTTCCGAAGCCCCAAGAGGCCCCCAGGAAGCGCCCAGAGGGCCCCAAGAGGGCCCCAAGACTGCCCAAGACAGCCCCAGGATGGCTGCAGACGCGCCGACAAAACGTCACAGCGTCAAACGGACAACACGGGAATCAACACAATGCGCCCCATAGGCATACTCTTCTTTGCTTTTTTTTCTTTCTCGCAAATCACGTCCACATGCCCTCCAAGGTCAGGGTTCGTGGCAATATCAGGCTCTTCGGTTTGCGCAACGCTGCCCAGATTTCCATGGTCACGACTCGCTACTGTCGAGCGCATGTTTTCGTCATGATTGCTGGTGCCTGGCGTGTTCTGTGGATTATGTGCGTCACTCGTTTTTCCCGCCAGCATCTTATTGCCATTGTGCCGCGAGACCAGGAGAGGGAAGGAGGGGATATGAGAAATGGCAAGGTGGTTTCGGTCCAGAGTCGACCTGTAGCGAGCCAGAAAGAGAGAGAGAGAGAGAGAGACTCCCACGTCAAAGTATATACGTAGTTGCAATGTGAATAGTTCTTGGTTGGCGGAGACGGGCTGTCACGCTTTGAAGGCTGATTATGGAGGTGCTGTCCCGCAACGCTTGATTATTCACCGACAGTGCTTGCACTTAGGTGTTCTCATTTGTATTCTACGGAACTGGGCCTGCGGGACTTAGTGGGCCCTGGAAATGACAGGGCCATTTTTTTACGGGTTCCGTTTTGCCGTTTTTTTGCCGTTTCCGACGCCGATTTTTTACCGGTTACGGGCTCCCGCTCCGGCTCCAATCCTGGAGCCCTTTTTGTTGCCGTTTCCGGTCGCGTTTTTTTTGCCGCTTCCATTTTCAAGGGATACTTTTTCGGAAACGGTGAAAAAACGGCCCTGCCGTTTCCGGGGCCCACTAAGCGCTGGGCTGCGCTGCGATGGTAAAGAGTGCGCCCTCTGTCGGCAGCTGCGCTGGCGACGTCTCGGCCCGCGCGGTCCACAAGAGAGCGCCCCGAGCGGATCGGATGCATAGATGCGCGCCTCCCACATCTGGGCGGCACGGGCCGCCCCCGATGGTCCACGAGACGGTGCTGCTCCGGCTGATCTGGCCGCCATCGCCACCTCGTCGCTGCTCCTCGCCGCCCCATCGCGCGGGCCGGCGGGCCGCTCTGGCCGCCGTGTGGCCGCCGTCGCCGCCTCGTCGCCGCCCGCGCTGCAGTGCTTCGCGCTGCTTTGCTTCGCGTTGCCTTGCTTTGCATTGCATTGTATTGATGTGCTTTGCGTGCACAACTTGGCATGGGGTTGCATGTCTTTGCTCTGCGTTGCGTCGCGTTGCATCGCGTGGCCTTGCTTTGCATTGAGTGGCACTGTTTTGAAGTGCCTTGCAATCGCATCGCTGTGCATTGTTTTGCGCTACTTCGCACCACATTACACCACATGGATGTCACAACCTATATTGCACCACATTGAGTGCGCCACCAAGGCTGCACCGCATATATTGCAGGAATGCACCGCATATATTGTTGGAATTCGCTGGTTGGGGGTCCACGCTGTCTAACATATGAAGTTTCCTTCCCATTCCGAGTTCGCATTCTTTCTGAAACGCGTAATGGATTTCTGGGGCTCGCAAGATGGCCCACTGCATGTGCCAGTCCTGACCAATCTCTTTGCGATGATCATCTCGTTGCAGTTGCCGAGGTCAGGGCGCTGGTGATTGGTCCGCCGCTGAGGAGAGGGCTCACCAGGCGCGGTCAGCACGAGAAGAAACAGGAGCATCACGAGGAATGTTGTGATGGCGGACGAGGAGGTGTACCATCGGCATAAGCCGCAGCAGGCGAGAGCGAGGATTAGGGGGACCAGGAGCATAAAGTAACAGCGGCCGGGGGGTGGGCAGTAGCAGGGAAAGAGCAGTCGATGCGGTCCGGCGTCTGGTACGCCGCATCCCCGCGCAAGACGCAGATTGAGGTCGCCCCGTGCTCCCGTCTCAGTGCAAGGCATAGAGGCAGGTGGCCTTTCGCGTGCACCATTGTTCGCATGCAGGTATGCTGGCATTTGCGCATGCGCGGCTACGTGCGCAGACGCACATCTACACGTAATTACCTGGATGCACACATGCATCCGATTGGGGACAAGGGCCCCAGGCCAAGCTGGTGGTAGTTTGGGACCCCCTCCTGAGCACTGCGCGCCCCTCCCGTTCAGGGGATGCATCCTGTATCAAGCAGCTGCGAAGCGTTCTGGCGTACCTACAGCCCGACCAAGCAATGTTCTAAGAACTTTTTGTGGTTTCCACGAAATGTTCTGAGAACATTTCTGGTTGAGACTGTTCCCCATGCAATCAGAGCTTGCCTCTGTAGGGGTCCTGGCGGATTCATATGATTAGGTCAGGTTTGCCGCCGATTTTCGCTGCACGCCCGGGTGCCCCGGGGTGCCCGGGTGCCCTGGGGTGCCCGGGGCCCGGGTGCCCGGGGGGGGCCTGGGGGGGGGCCGGGGGCTTGGGGGCCCGGGCGTGCCGGGGGGGGCCCGGGGGTGCCTTATAGCCCAATAGCCCTGTAGCCCTATAGCCCTACAACTCTATAGCTCTATAGCCCGATAGCTCAATAGCTCTATAGACCTATAGCCCTATAGCTCCCTAGCCCTATAGCCCTGATTGTTTTTTTTTCTCCGGTATCATTTGGTTTTGACACATCGGGCTTACGTTCTGAGAACATTGCTTTTGTTCATAGGAGTTCTTAGGACATTTTTGGGTTCTAAGAACATGTCGTGGTAGGACTATAGGGGACTATAGGAATGCCGGGACGGTCGGTCCCTGCTCATTTGTACCTGCCCCCTTCTTGAAACGTATCCCCCAGACCCGCGGGCCCGCAGGGCCTCCAGGCCCCCCACCCAACGCGCCCAGTCCACCCTCCGCCCTTCAAGGTACAATCGCGCGCCTGCACATGCCTGCGGACGCCGCTCCAGATGGTCCCAAGAGGCCCAGACCCCGTCGGCCCCGCCCGGCCTCGCCACCATCCTATGTTTTTGGCTTCTGTTTGCATGTTCATCCTGTACCCGCGGCGCCCTCCTCGTCGCGTGCTTCCCCCCTGCCGCCCCTCGTCCACGCGAGGCGTCTGGCAAGGGCCTCGCCTCCTGGGGTCGAAGGAGCTGGCACGGCGCTCCCTCGGCGGAAGGCCGGCGGAGGGCGGCGGGAGTAAAACGAGGGCGGCCCTGTCGGCGGAAGCAAAATCCGCCCCCCAGAGATGGCAACATTTTTGTGGGTTCAGGGATTCTGGAACCCGCCACGTGCTCTGATACTCGTTATCCCCCGCGTCCTCGCGGGCGTCCAGAAGGGGGGGGCGATGACTTGAGGGGGGGGGGGAAGGTGTGGCCGGGGCCACGATGCCTTCCCAGATCTCATGGCCCCACCTCTTCTGATGCCAGAGCCTTGCCTGCCAACCCCCTGACCCGCGCACGTGCCTCGGGCCATGGTTTGCGACCCCCCCCTCCTGACGCTTCTGACGTTTCTCGCTACACAGCGTCTTGTCGCGCGCCCCGCGGGCGCGGAGCGCGCCGCAGCGGCCCACTAGGGCCGTGCGGGCACTCGAACAGCGGCCCCGGGAACCCGACCCCGAGGAGAACAGGGAGGACCAGGGACCAGATATAAACCTCAGAAGAGGGAGGAGGGGGCCGGGTTTCAGAAAAAAAGGGGGCCCGTCAGGGCCCATGGGCGGGCGCCGCGCGCGCCCACGCCCGCGGGCGTCAGGCAGCGCGGCACGGCGCACGGCCAGGCCGACGGCCTCTTCGTGGGCCGGCGGCCGCACGGTGGCGGCTGGGCTCCCTTCGGCGCGGCGCGCTGAGCCCAGCCGCCGTGGGGGCGGCTTCGGGGGGCTGGCTGCCCCCCGCAGTGGCGACCTCCACCCTTCGGCGCAGCGCGCTGTGGAGGCTCGCCGAGCCACTCATGGGCTCCAGCAGGCCAGCACTGGCGGCTGCTCTCTCCTCATCGTGCCGACTAGGGCCAGCTGGCCTCGGCCCCTCGCATGCCACGCGAGGGCGACGGGGATACACCCTTCGGCGCCTCGCGCTGTGTATCCCACGCCGAGGGGCAGGCTGCCCCTTCTCTTCTGGTAGACTCTGATGTTCTCGAGCCTGCAGTACTGCTTGGCTCTGTAGTGCTCGAACTTGTGTCCCTCGTCCCAGTCGTGCTGGTCGAGGTGGTACTCCTGCGTATGCCATGCCCAATCATGGTACTCGACCAACCGTAGTATATCCAATGCCCTCAATCATGTAGCCCCCGACGCTACAGTACAGGTAGGCGCTGATGTAGAGGAGTGGTTGTGGTGTGGCGGTCGTTTGTTTGTTGGCTGAGTGTGGGTTGTCGAGCGTGCTGGTTGGGTCGTTGGGAAGTCGGCTCGTTGCTGGTGTTGTGTTGATGGTCGTGGGCGCCCATGGCCTCCATGCACCGACTTCAAGTGGGGGTCTTGGCTGTCCCACCTCGTCCCGCTATGGCTAGGGGTCACTGTGCCCTCGGTGGGGGCGAACCCCAGGCCTGGTACTTATTATTGTCGGAGTGGGATGTCTCGGCTGTCCTATGCTTCGCCCTCGGGCGCTCGGGTAGCTCCTCCTTCTCCATGGGGATGGTGGGGGTGGCGAGCTAGGGCGGACCGCGGGGGCGCGGGTAGTGGCCGTCCTACCCCCCCCTTGCCCCTCACCATCCCCCCGGGTGGGCGCGGGAAGTACTCGTCCTTCCCCCCCGCCCTTCGAGCCCGTCTCGAAGTTTGATCCATGCCTCACCAGGGCAGCGTTGACTTGACAAAAGGTGTGCAGGGCCGTGCTGGGTATGATGTCGGTGACGGTCAGTAGTGCGATGGCGTCGTGTGAATCGCCCGCTTCCAGCCAGCTGGTGTCCTCCGAGTTGTATGTGACCAGTCACCGCCAGGATACCCACAGCAAAACGTAGCGACCTGTGCCTGGGGTGTTCCCTTGCGTTCGGGGCTTCCCCAGGACTTGCGTCCTAACCCAAGCAAAACTTGGCGACGCTGCCTGAGGTCTTCCCACGCATTCGGGGCCTCCTCAGGACTTAAGCCATGACGCCGTAGTGCTTGTCGCCGAGGAAGCTCTTTGCCACGAGTGTACTGCCGTATCCACAGTGACCGTGCCCATGCCTGTGGTGTTCGAAATAGTGCAGCATAGGGCCCGTGGTCATACTTGTCTCAGTAGCACCACCACATGATGTGCTTGACCCAATCATACTGGACGTCATGGTGGTGCTTACTCCACGCTGCGCTGGACTGGGATGCTCGGCTCCCACATGCTGCTCGCTGATACTGCTTGACCTGCTTGCAATGTAGGTGCGCGGGCCCGAGGTACTCCCGTCGGTCTTGCTGCCCGCCTGCCAAGAGATGTCCAGAGATGTCCAAACATATGCGGTGGGGCCTGGGCGCTATGCTGCCCTTACCCAGGGCGATAGATACTCATAGAAAGCAGATGCCAGAGTTGAAATAAAGCCAATAAAAATACTTGTAAGAATACTCGAGGGGGGGGCACGCTCCGTCGCGATTGAGGGATCGTGCCCACCCGTATGGGCGCTACGGGCCCCCCCCCTCGAGAATGGCACGCAATCGCAGTCCATGACGAAGGCGTGCTGATAGACAAATATCCTCGCAGATCACTACCAGTATTGAGTTCATACAGTAGGTACGCTGACCCTCTCTCGCCTGCTGCCACTCTGTGACATTACCAATATGTACTCCATTCTGTAATACAATCTGCAATCCAATCCGTAAAGCTGCCAATCTGTGTACCAATCTGCAATCTGATGGTCCGTCCCGCGGACTGGCAAATATGAAATAATACAGACAACAATTTATCCCAAATATTTGTGCAGGCAGTCGTAATACCGCGCGCTGCTGTGTCAGCTGCTAGCGCCGGTGGGTACCCCACGTCCTGTGACAGTCGTGGCCCAACTGCTCTGGCTCGATGTAATAGTCCAGGGGGGCATAAAACCTGTGATAGCATTCATCCGTTTCGGCCCACAATGCCTCTTCGTCAGCGAGCTGCCCCCAATGGGCTGCGAAGGCCGTTGCCATTGCCTTGCGCAACTTTGAGGGATATTCTTTGAGGGGGGCGGTCCTCCAGCCGCTCTGGCCGTCTCGTCCGTAAGCTCTGTCGTGTCCGTTATGTCGGCACAGCTGTCCCCCAGGTACTGCCCCAAGCTCTTGTGTGAGTTCACTGAGGTGCACCGCCATCACACATGTTGGCTTTCGCGCGGCCTGCCCAAACTGGCACTGGTCGACGTAGTGTAGTTCGACGTTCGTCTGCTCCAACAGCCAAAGCGTCTCCGCTCGCTGCCAGCTGCTCGGCGCTTGAGGACGCCAAGTAGCTGGAGCAGGATGCTCGAGTACAGCGGGTACATTGCACTGCAAGCCAGTGGTGATGAGTAGTAAAGCTGTCCTGTATAGCTCGCTGGCTAGTGCTAGCTGTTGGAGCTCCGCTTGATTGGCTGCTTGCATGCCCCAGGGGAAGTCGTGTGGACGTAGTGGGCGTGGAGCTTTTCCCTCGGCGGCGTGCCAGCGCGATGAGCACCGCGTCTCGCAGGGGGGGCCAGCTACGATGCCGAAAATTTTGCCCTGTCGCATCGCCGCGCACCAAAACTCGACGACGTCTGGCTTCGTCAGGTCGCCTTTGTCGGGGTCTATCTGCACGTCGATTGATAATACTACCAAATTGCATTCCCGAATGTTCATCTCGAAGTGGTGCTGGAAATCCTCCACTCGGCGTCTACCTGAAAAAAGGTGCAGCAAGAACATAGCAGTAGTAACCATGGGCCTGCACGGTGCGAATGTCCTTGCTGGCGACGTCACTGCTTGAGGGGCCGCTGCTGCGGGCGGCGCAGGCGAGAGCTGGAGCTGATGCTGTTCGATGTGGTCGGCGAGCTTGATGTGTATGACCTGTTGAACAGGCACCAACGCCTTAGTAGCTCCATGACCCATTGCCTTCCTCGTCGCCACCGCCTCTCGTTCTTCTTCTCGGCGTTCGGCTGCCTCCTGCAAATCCATTGGAACTTCAATTGCTTGGAGTACAGCCAGGCACCTGGGGCACCTTCTCAGGTGCTTGAGTATGCGCGGTCGCGTGATGAAGTCCTTCCCGCACCCAGGGCAGGTTGACGAACGGGCGAGTAATCCGGGGAGGTCATAGCCGATGTGCTCCATGGTGCGGTGGCGCTTCCATGCTCCCCGAGTTTTTAGGATCTTGCCACACTCATAGCATATGTAGCCACTGTGTTGTGCAGGTGGCCGTCCATCGAAGTTGGGCGTGGTCAGTCCAAAGTCTTGCGCAAGCCGGTGCAACTGCCTTTGCCATGTCCGATGTCGATATATTTCGTGCTGCCATGCCTTGTACCTGAGCCACGCACGCGTAATCATGGCTTGTGCGGCTTGCTCTTGCTGTGTTTGTAACCATCGTACAAGGCCCCTGATGTCGCAGCCAATGTCCTCGTCGTCTAGTAGGAATCTTCTTATCCAATCCAGATCCTCGACGATAAGTACATTCCAGGCTTTACTGTCCTCCCAGAGCTCGTCGATGAGACGGTGAAGGAAGGGCGTGTCCGCACGCACCATTGTGACCAGGTACATCAGGCGCCGTCGTCGCAGATACATGTGGATCGGTACTTCATCACATATCAAGTATATTTCGTCGTCCAAGGTATGTACGTGCCCCGCACCGTGTCGCTGTTGCCGTGCGGCGGCTCGAAGGCTCGCCATGTGTCTGCTCTGCAGCATCTGCTTCTGTTGTACTGTCAACGGCCCCCATACTTCGCAGTCGTAGGTCAGCTTGCTCTGCGCCAGTGCCGTGAGGTACAGCATCTTGGCATTGAGGTCGATGTGCGGCAGACGGAAGATGGATTTCTTCAAGGGCCCCTCTGCAGATCTGTGATCGATGATGCGTCTCATAAGGTTCGGTCCCTCACCGCCGTCACTTGCCACAATATTGCCCAATGTGAGCCCCTGAGGCGTGACTTCAGCTGTGGTGGCATCAATGCTGGTCAGCAGCTGGCAGTCCTCGCGGTGCAATGTGATGGGGCTTGTCTGGCAAATTCTCGCCTTGATATGCTGTTTGGCGTGCCCGTCTATATGCAGCAGCGCTTTGGTCTTCTTGGGGTGCAGGTCGTGCCCGAAGATCTTGAGTCTCCTCGCAATGATGGACAATATATCAAAGATGCTGCTCTCGATTTTTGTGTTATCCCTGAGTGCGCACAGGAATGTCGCATCGTCCATGAATGATACTTCTGGCAGGGTCCCTTCGTGACCTCGGAGCTGGCCTGTAGTGGTGATGGCTTGATCTCCCGCTGGTGGTAGCTGCAATGAGTGCCCCCCCGAGTGTAGCTCCTGCTCCAGCGGGCCCAGGGCGTGCACGAAGCTGATGTTGAAGATGAGGTCGGCCAGGCCGTTGCCTGGGCGTGTGCCCTTGCGGCTCTCTGCGCAAAGCTCATCTCCCCGTACTTGGAATAATGTCATGTCGTGTGCTTCTTCCAGCTGAAATCGAAGGTTCTCGTCTACGTCGTTGAGCGCCAAGTAGCCTGGTGCCGAGATCAACTGCTGGATGGCGGGCATGAGCCATTCAGGTGGGTCGCCTCCTGCCATCGCCTTTTGAAGCCAGGGCTTCTCACCCTCCCGCCCCAACACGAACTCGCGGATGACAGAGTAGAAGGCCTGTCGGAGGTCCAACAGGATGCCGACGGCGCTGAGACGCATTCGCCTGCAGATCCCGAAGACCGAAGAACGCTTTGATGGTGTGGGTGGAGTGTGCGCCTGACTTCTTCGGGATTCCGCCATGCTGAGTGACTCTCAGCAGGCAGCTGCAGACCCTCAACGTCGTTGAGCGGAGCCACTTGTGGTAGTGCTTGGCCACTGTGTTGTTGAGGAGGACCGACCTGTAGTACTCCAGTAGGGCCCTCGTGCCGCTGCCCTTGTGAAGCTTCACTGCAATACCTGCCTTGAATTGGATTGGTTCGCGGCCTCGCAAGATCGTCTTCAGGACGACAGGGTACCAGTGGCGGGCCTTCTCCTCGGGCGCGAGCTTGAGGATGTCGTCCAGGTTGCCATCGGGTCCTCCTGCTCGACCCTTCTTGCCGTCCGCGAAGCTCTCCACCAGGTCGTTGAGTGTCATGTGCAGGTGCTGCGAAACCTCGTCGGGTGGTGATCTGTGGGTACGGCTGCAGTTGTAGCGGTCCGCGAGGTCGTACTTGTCCCTGATGTCTGCTGACTCGATCTTGGCGAAGTGCTGCAGCGTGGCACGGCTGATCTCGCTCTGGCTGCCCATGATGGTACCGTCGGGCTGCTGCATGGTGGGTAGCGCGCTGACGTATTTTGGTTTGCGGCCGCCGTGGATCAGAATCTTCTTGGTCAGCTGCCACTCGGTCCTGGCGTCTCTTGCTGTTCTGCTGTCCGCCAATTTGCTACCGAGGTCGTGGAAGTACTGA
The DNA here is from genome assembly GCA_963575745.1 of Prorocentrum cordatum. Taxonomy (NCBI): domain Eukaryota; class Dinophyceae; order Prorocentrales; family Prorocentraceae; genus Prorocentrum; species Prorocentrum cordatum. The sequence goes on from CAUYUJ010018772.1 coordinate 195,401, forward strand.
TTGCGGTCGGTACTCAGCTGGTGCCTGAACGTGTCCCTAGTGTGGGCGATGAAAAGCCTTGCGGCGTCGTGCGCGATGCCGAGGCAGCCGGTGGCGCGGCTGAGCTGGCAGCCGCCCGCAAAGGGCTGCCACTGAGCTAAACCAGCTGTCTTCAACGCGGGCGTAGACCGACGCCTCGTAGCAGAGCCTCTTGCGGAACACTTCTAGTGGCGCTGGATCCCCATTGTTCGTGTAGGTCCGCGTGGAGCTCTCAGCATGTACCCCCCCCTCCTCCTCCTCCTCCCTTCCTCCTCCTCCTGCTCCCCCTCCTCCTCCTCCTCCTCCTCCTCCTCCTGCTGCTGCTCCTCGCCCTCCTCCTCCTCCTCCTCC
>CAUYUJ010018773.1:0-115000 GCA_963575745.1 Prorocentrum cordatum
CGGGCTCGGGCTCGGGTTCGGGTTTGGGCCTGGGCTCGGGCTCGGGCTCGGGCTCGGGCTCGGGCTCGGGCTCGGGCTCGGGCTCGGGCTCGGGCTCGTGCTCGGGCTCGGGCTCGGGCTCGGGCTCGGGCTCGGGCTCGGGTGCGGGCTCGGGCTCGGGCTCGGGCTCGGGTTTGGGCTTGGGCTCGGGCTCGGGCTCGGGCTCGGGCTCGGGCTCGGGCTCGGGCGCAGGCTCGGGCTCGGGCTCGGGCTCGGGCTCGGGCTCGGGCTCGGGCTCGGGCTCGGGCTCGGGCTCGGGCTTGGGCTGGGGCTGGGGCTGGGGCTGGGGCTGGGGCTGGGGCTGGGGCTGGGGCTGGGGCTCGGGCTCGGGCTCGGGCTCGGGCTTGGTCCCGGGCCCGGGCTTGGGCTCGGGCTCGGGCTCGGGCTCGGGCTCGGGCTCGGGCTCGGGCTCGGGCTCAGGCCCCGGCCCAGGCCTCGGCTCGGGCTCGGGCATTGGCCTGGGTTATTTTGACCTGAGCATGTCGTTAAACTGCTCACCGACGGCAGAGAGGGAGAAATCCCATTCCAGGGCGACCAACCCGAGAACTGGCGGGCCACTGTACCCGGGAGCAATCCCATTCCTAAGGGGAGACCGGACCCAGAAGCCGGCGGGCGACCAACCCAAGAACTGGCGGGAGCCGGACCCAAGGACTGGTGGTACGGGCAGTTGCCAGAGACTGCTGGGGTGGAGCTGTGGCAGGCTTCGTCCCTGGGAACACGGTTGCGGCACACGGTCAAAGGGGCTAGTCCCAAGTTAGACCGTGTGGGGGCGCCCTGTTTCCTAAAATCGGGCCAGAGCGGAACGTAAGACGGACCGGAGGTGTAGCGGGGATGGAGAGTTGCTGAGATGGACCGTACGGGCCTTAGAAAGGATGCCCAGGTCCTGAGCTTCTAGTACATCTCGTCAGCGAAAACGAAGGCCGCAGCCGCCCGAGCCACCTCCGCCCCTCAGCAGAGAGGGGGTGCCGCGGAGGCAACAAACAAGGAGAGGAGGAGCCGCGGTGGGCAGAGAGGAGGTGCCGCGGAGAAATATGAAGTAAGCAGCGTAGTTGTGCAATCGAAGGACCACATGTGATTATGATATGAAGTATGTAACATAGATTTGAGGCTGCGGCTGTGGCTGCGGCCGCGGCTGAGAGAGGGAAGCTTTTGCGATTTTTTTCGCGGTGGTTTTCTTCTTCCAGCCGCGGCCGCGGCCGCGGCTGCGGCTCTGGCTGTGGCTGCGGCCGCGGCTGGGAGGGGGAAATTTTCGCGATTTTTTCGCGGTGGTTTCCCCCTTCCAGCCGCGGCCGCGGCCGCGGCTGCGGCTGCGGTTGCGGTCGCGGCTGGGAGGGGGAAACTATCGCGAATTTTTCGCGGTGGTTTTCTTCTTGCAGCCGCGGCCGAGGCCGCATCTGCGGCTGCGGCTGCGGCCGCGGCTGGGAGGGGGAAACGATCGCGAATTTTTCGCGGTAGTTTTCTTCTTCCAGCCGCGGCCGCGGCCGCGGCTGCGGCTCCGGCTGCGGCTGCGGCTCTGGCTGTGGCTGCGGCCGCGGCTGGGAGGGGGAAATTATCGCGATTTTTTCGCGGTGGTTTTCTTCTTCCAGCCGCGGCCGCGGCTGGAGCTGCGGCTGCGGCTGCGGCCGCGGCTGGGAGGGGGAAATTATCGCGAATTTTTCGCGGTGGTTTTCTTCTTCCAGCCGCGGCCGCGGCCGCGGCTGCGGCTCTGGCTGTGGTTGTGGCCGCGGCTGGGAGGGGGAAATTATCGCGATTTTTTCGCGGTGGTTTTCCTCTTCCAGCCGCGGCCGCGGCTGCGGCTGCGGCTGCGGCCGCGGCCTGGGAGGGAATTAATCGGGAGGATTTTTTCGCGGTGTTTTCTTCTCCAGCCGCGGCCGCGGCCGCGCCGCGGCTGCGGCCTGGCTGTGGCTGCGGCCGGCGGCGGGAGGGGGAAAACATCGGGGCGAATTTTCCGGGGGGGGGAGGCGGGGGGGGGGGGGTGGTTTCCTCTTCCAGCCGCGGCCGCGCCGCGGCTGCGGCTGCGGCTGCGGCCGCGGCTGGGAGGGGGAAGCTAATCGCGAATTTTTCGGGGCGGAGTTTTCTTTTTCCAGCCGCGGCCGGGAGGCGGGGGCCGCGGCCGGTCTACAGCTGTGGCTTGCGGCCGCGGTACGCGGCTGGGGAGGGGAACTGTTCGCGATTTTTTCGCGTGGGTTTCTTCTTCCATCCGCGCCGCTGCCGCTGCCGCGCTGCGGTTGCGGCTGCGGCCGGGAGGGGTAAATTATCGCGAATTTTCGCGGTAGTTTTCCTATTCCAGCCGCGGCCGCGGCCGCGGCTGCGGCTGCGGCTGCGGCCGCGGCTGGGAGGGGGAAACTATCGCGAATTTTTCGCGATAGTTTTCTTCTTCCAGCCGCGGCCGCGGCCGCGGCTGCGGCTCTGGCTGTGGCTGCGGCCGCGGCTGGGAGGGGGAAACTATCGCGATTTTTTCGCGGTTGTTTTCTTCTTCCAGCCGCGGCCGCTGCCGCGGCCGCGGCTGCGGCTGCGGCTGCAGCTGGGATGGGGGAAATTATCGCGAATTTTTCGCGGTGGTTTTCTTCTTCCAGCCGCGGCCGCGGCCGCGGCTGCGGCTCTGGCTGTGGCGTCGGCCGCAGCTGGGAGGGTGAAATTATTGCGATTTTTTCGCGGTGGTTTTCCTCCAGCCGCGGCCGCGGCCGCGGCTGCGGCTCTGGCTGTGGCTGCGGCCGCGGTTGGGAGGGGGAAACTATCGCGATTTTTTCGCGGTGGTTTTCTTCTTCCAGCCGCGGCCGCGGCCGCGGCTGCGGCTCCGGCTGCGGCTGCGGCTCTGGCTGTGGCTGCGGCCGCGGCTGGGAGGGGGAAACTATCGCGAAGTTTTCGCGTGGTTTTCTTCTCTGCCGCGGCCGCGGCTGGCGGCTTGCGCGCGGCTTCGGCCGCGCTGGGAGGGGGAAACTAGCGCGGATTTTCCGTTCGCGGTAGGTTTTTCTTCTTCCAGCCACGGCCGCGCGCGCGTATGCGGCTCTGGCTGTGCTGTGGCCAGCGGCTGGGAAGGGGGAAATTAAATCGCGAATTTTCGCGGTGGTTTTCCTCATTCCAGGCGCGGCCGCGCTGCGGCTGCGGATTGGCCGCGGCTGGGAGGGGGAAACTTTCGCGAATTTTTCGCGGTGGTTTTCTTCTTCCAGCCGCGGTCGCGGCCGCGGCTGCGGCTCTGGCTGTGGCTGCGGCCGCGGCTGGGAGGGGGAAACTATCGCGAATTTTTCGCGGTGGTTTTTCTTTTCCAGCCGCGGCCGCGGCCGCGGCTGCGGCTACGGCTGCGGCCGCGGCTGGGAGGAGGAAACTATCGCGATTTTTTCGCGGTGTTTTTTTCTTCCAGCCGCGGCTGGGAGGGGGAAACTATTGCGATTTTTTCGCGGTGGTTTTCTTCTTCCAGCCGCGGCCGCGGCTGCGGCTGCGGCTGCGGCTGGGAGGGGGAAACTATCGCGAATTGTTCGCGCTGGTTTTCTTCTTCCAGCCGCGGCCGCGGCCGCGGCTGCGGCTCTGGCTGTGGCGTCGGCCGCGGCTGGGAGGGGGGAACTATCGCGAATTTTTCGCGGTGGTTTTCCTTTTCCAGCCGCGGGCGCGGCCGCGGCTGCGGCTCTGGCTGTGGCTGCGGCCGCGGCTGGGAGGAGGAAATTATCGCGGATTTTTCGCGGTGGTTTTCCTCTCCCAGCCGCGGCCGCGGCCGCGGCTGCGGCTCTGGCTGTGGCTGCGGCTGGGAGGGGGAAAACTATCGGGAATTTGTCGCGGTGTTTTTTTCTTCCAGCCGCGGCCGCGGCCGCGGCTGGGGGGCGGCGGGGGGGCAGCGGGAGAGAGCAGAAGGGCAAGGCAAGCAGAGGAGGGGCCGGCCAGCAGGGAGCAGAAAAGAGCAGCAGCGGCGAGGGAGCGGGAGGGACGACGACGACGACGACGACGGAGGCGCGAGGGGCCGGCGGGGGGGCACCGGGAGAGCGCAGCAGGGCAAGGCAAGCAGAGGGGGACAGGCCAGCAGGGAGCGGCGAGGGAGCGGGAGCAGCGGCGAGGGCAGCAGCGGGGAGGGCAAGCAAGCAAAGGGCAGCGGGAGGGCAGCGGGAGGGCAGCGGCGAGGGCAGCGGCGGGGAGCGCAGCAGGGCAAGGCCAGCAGAGGGCAGCAGCGGCGAGGGAGCGGGAGGGGCGACGACGACGACGACGACGACGACGACGACGACGACGACGACAACGACGACGACGACGACGACGACGACGACGACGACGACGACGACGACGACGACGACTACGACGACGACACGACGACGACGACGAACGACACGACGACGCGACGACGACTCGACGAACAGACCGACGACGACGACGAACGACGACGACGAACCGACGACGACGACCGACGACGACGACGACGCGACGAACGAACATTCGAGAGCGAACCCCAAAACGTCGACCGACGACGACGACGACGACGACGACGACGCGACGACGACGACGAACGACCGACGACGACTACGACGACCGACGACGACTACGACGACGACGACGACACGACGACGACGACGACGACTACGACGAGACGGACGACGACGACGACGACGACACGACTGACGACGACGACGACGACGAACGACGACGACGACGACGACGACGACGACGACGACGACGACGACGACGAACGAACGACGACGACCGCGCGACGACGACTACGACGACGACGACGAACGACGACGACGACGACGACGACGAACGACGACGACGACAACGACGACGACGAACGATGACGACGACAACGACGACGACGACGACCGACGACAACGACGACGACGACGACGACGACGACGACGACGACGACGACGACGACGACGACGACGACGACGACGAGGGGGGGGGGGCCGCCGCCGCCGCGCAGCCTCCACAGGCGCTCCTCCTTCCTCTTCCTTTAGGCTCAAGGAGCCTTGAGCTTCTAGCGCGGCCCGGGGGTCTGCAGTCGTTCCGCAGGGAGCGGCGGCGGGCTCTGGGGCCTAACCTCGGGGCTACCCCGAGGGAGATCTGCTGTCTCACAGGAGATGGCGGGGCACCTGGTGAAAGCCCAGGACCTGCTGCTGCCTCCGGGTGGCGGTGGGGGAGCTGTGCAAGCCTAGCAGAGTCGTGCGTCCCTGCGCGGAGTGCGGCGCGTCCGGTGCAAACCCGCGACGACCTTCTGCTGCTTCCTCCGGGAGGCGGTGGGGGAGTTGGTGACAGCCCAGCAGAGCTGTGGCTCCCTCCGGGGACTGCGGCGTGCCCGGTGAGAACCCGGGAACCTCTCTCTTCAAGACCTGGGCTCTCCTGCCTGGGCCGCCCTTCGGGGTGTGCCTCAGAGCAATCTGAGGAAACGCTGGAGCCCGCAGAAGCTTTCGAGCACGCTGTGGGGGAAGGCGCGGCCGCGTACGCGGTTGTGCTCTCGAGTGATCGAGAGAAATGCTGGGTTGATGCCGGCTCTCCCTCCGCGGGTGCGATGCGCGGACACCCCCGGGTTAACTGCGCCGGGGTTCATCGACACTTCACGGCAGTCGCTCGGGAGTCTCCACTCTCCGAGAGAGATAGTAGTGAAGGGCACCTCGATCCTACCGAGGCTAAACAAAGGACCTATGCAGCGGGCGCTCGGGAGTCTCCTCTCCCTTGGCAGCTAGCTGTTGTGAAGCCCCAGCTCCGGCTGGGCGCCTGGCCGCGCCACGCTGTGCGGCCGGGGAAAGTCCCGCGAAAGCGGGCCCTGGTTCCCCTCCAGGTGGGCCTCGTGCCAAGGGGACCCGGTGGTTCATCACATCGGGTTACACTGAAGGAAACGAAGGTTTGGTGAGACTGTCTGTATGTGCGGAAGCGTGGTGCGGCGGTGCCGCGGCGGGTGTGGTGGGCGGACGCGACTGCGGTCTGCGCTGGGAGGACGAAACGCTCGCGAATTTTTCGCGGGCGTTTTCGGCGCCAGCGCGGGCTGTGCGGCGCGGGGAGGAGGCCTCTGGGTCAGTGCGTCGGGAGGGGGAAACTATCGCGAATTTTCGCGACGGTTTTCTGCTTCGGCGTGTGGCCTGTTGGGCCGAGCGGGCGTCTCGGGAATGGCGCCCTCGGAGGGGGGAACGCTCGCGGATTTTTCCCGAGGGTCTTCTGCTCCGGGGGCCGCTCGGTGCGGATGTGTCTTTTCGGAGGCAGCGCGCTGGGAGGGGGAAATTATCGCGAATTTTCCGCGAGAGTTTCTCGATTCTGCGCGTGCGGCGGGCGCGGTGGGCGGACGCGACTGCGGTCCGCGTTCGGAGCAGGAAACGCTCGCGAAATTTTCGCGGCCGTTTTCGGCTCTGGCGCGGGCTGTGCGCTGCGGAGAGGAGGCTACTGGGTCAAGGCGCTGGGAGGGAGAGTTTCTGTCGGACTTTTCGCGGGAGGTTCCGGCTGCGTCGCGGGCTTCGGCTCCGGTCTTGCCAGGCGGGATCGCGCGGGCCTCGGATTCCGTCGCTTTGCCCGTCCCAGCGCGGCTCGCTGATCATTCGCCGTGGGAAAGCAGTGATGGCCGTGAATTTATAGAGGATTTCGACGCGGGGGAACTTGATGCTTTTGCCGCCAGCGTTTGTGACGACGACGACGAGAATGACGATGACGACGATTGGTTTGGAGCTGACGACGTCGTCTGGTCAGCCCCGGTCCCGGCTTCCTCTTTGGCAGTGGCGTTTGCCTCGGCTTCTGTCGCGGCCGTGGTCTCGGTCCGGGCTCCGTCTGTGCGGGGCGCGGAGCGCGCCCCGCAGCTGGGGGGATCTGTGGAGTGGGAGGACCGGCTGCGTGAGAGCTTGCGCGCAGAGCACGACGTGATCAGGGAGGAAGTCGGGGATGATGCCGCCTGGGAGGCAGCGCAGCGCGAGCAGAAAGCGCATCGCAAGGCGTGCCGCGCGTCGCTTCGGAGGTCGCGCTGAGCGCGGCGGGAGGCGGAGTGGGCGCGGCGGACGGAGGCGGCGGCGGCGCGTAACGAAGAGATGGCGGTCCGTGTCCCGCTTCCAGTCGTGCCGCGCCTTCTTCCGCGCGATGAGTCGCCGCGTGCGCGCGATGAGTCGCCGCGGTGTGCCCGGGTGTCCCGCGCGGCGCTGGGGGGGCGGAGAAGCGCGCGACTGCAGCAGTTTCTGAATGCCCGAGCGGCGCGGGCTGTCGATTCGGGGTCCACCCCGCGCGTGGCGCTGTCGTCTCTGGAAGCGCGGGTGTCTGCGCTGTCAGTCGGGGAGGTTGCGCTGATTGCAGTTTCAGTTTTTGCTGCGCTGGGTCTTTTTCCCGCCAAGGCCACAAGTTCTTTCGGGTGGCCGCGCTGTGACGCGCGCGATGGCGCGCGCGCGGATGTGGAAAGAGAGAGAGAGCATCTGGCGCGACGTGGACGCTCCGTCCGATGCGGCGCCGTCTGCCGCGAAGGTTCGGGTCGCCAAGTGGTTTTACTGTGGCCTGCGTGGGCTCTCCGCGCGGAGGTGCGGGGGGCGGCGCGTGTGCGCGCGCAGGTTCTCCCCCGGCATTGGCATCGGCGCTGCGAAGGCCAGGGCGGGCCGGGGCGCGGACGAGTGCGCGGGGGGCGCTGCCTGGAGGGCGTCGCAGAGGGCGGGGCAGTGCGTTGGCGATGCGGCTTTGCGCGTGGCCTGTGTCTTCGCCGCGCTGGGCGGTGTATCCTGCGATGTGTGTTCCCGCGTGGGGCGACTCTGTGCTGCTGGGGGGTTTGGCGCGTCCCGTGCGTGGAGGCGGCGCCTTCGACGTGGCGTCGCGTCGGGGCGACTCGGAGTTGTTGATGCGGGAGATCGCCTGGGGCCGTGGCGGAATAAGTGTCTGCAATTGAGTGTCGCTCGGTGCGGGGGTGCTGGCGCGCGCGCGCAGGCGGAGGGCTTCTTTGAGTTGCAGTGCGCTAATGATTCCGGAGCTGGGGCGTGCGGTGACGCGGCGGAGAAGGCGAACTTTGCTCTCGTGCAGGATTGGCTGGAGGCGCGCCGTTCGAGGAGGCGAGTCTATGAGGCGGAGAGTGCAGATGGTTTACTGCGTGGGGAGTGTTCCGGCGCGTGGTTTTTGGGTTCCGCGGGGGGGGCCGAGATCGGCAGCGTTGTGTGGTACCCAGAGGGCCATGTCGCGACGGTCGTTGATGGGGACGGTCGCTTGGCCGCTGGCGTATCTCTCGGAGCCGCAGGCGCCGCGCCGTGGCTGCGGTCGATTGCAGGCGCGCCGAAGAGGAGTGCGCCGAAAAAGAAGGCAGCCGCGAAAAGCAAGCGAGGTGCGCATCTCCGCGGTGCGCAGAACCCGAACGTCATGGCGGGCGTTGCTGCGCGGGAGCGACGCGCGACCGGTGAGGATGGGGCGCCGTCGTCGTCTGGCGAGGACATGCCAGTCATCCCGGGAGTCACCGTCAACGATGCCGATTCGGGCGATGCTGCGGGGGCGTCCGTGCTTCGTCGACCTGCAGCTGCGGCCGCCACGCATGGCCGTGCGTCTGGGGACGAGAGCGATTCGTGTGAGGACATGCCGATGCTTCCAGGGGTTACGGTGGAAGAGGATGACGCGGGGGCTGCTCGGGCGCGATCGGACGCCGTCGCACCGCAGGCAGCGGCTGCGAGGCGTGCTCTTCGGGGCGCGGCTTCGGCCGCGGCGCCGCCGAGCGATTCTGATGGCGAGGAGATGCCTGTCCTTCCTGGAGTGACCGTGGACGTCGGGGGTGCTGACGATGGTGCAAGCGATTGCAGCGGGCCGGCCGCGCGTCCGCGCGGTGCCCGGAGAGCGCGCCGGAAGCGCGGGGCCGCGGGCGGGGCGCTTGCGTCCGAGGCAGAGTCCCGGCAGTTCCAGCCGGATTACGTGGACGAGGACCGCTGCAAAGGGCTGACGTGGGGGGGGGCTGGGGGCGAGAGCAGTGCCGGTTTCGGCCGAAGACGGGGAGACCTGTGCGGGAAGTGCGCTCGAGATGGGTGCCCGCATGGGCGCGTCAGGGGCCCGATTCCTGCAGGCGCGTTGGATAAGTTCAAGGAGTTCGCGCTCAAGGCGAACAAGCCATCTAAGCAGTGGTACGCGCGGCACGCGATGTGGGACGTGGCGTCGAAGATGAAGCCTGAGCTGAAGTCCGTGTGTGATGTGGACGAGCACGGGCGATTTGTGTTAACGAACAGTGAGTACGAGCAGTGCCTCAAGCAAGTCCATGACAATCTCCGAATCAACACGAACTATGGCCGTTCTGGCTTCGTATACGAGAAGGGGGCAGGGGTGCGGACACTGCAGGATCGCTGCGGGGAGGGAACTACTCGGTTCGGATCGGAGAGGGAGGCCTACAATGGGCAGCAGGGGGGGAAGGTGTTCATGTGGTACAGCAGGGCGGTCTTCAACAAGTACCTGTGGCAGCTGCAAGCTTCCGAAATGGATTGTAGCGAGAAGGACTGCGTGGAGGCGTTGCGGTTGACCAGCGAGGAGATTCGGCGGTACCCAATGAAGCAGCAGTATCTGAAGCCGTACGCAGGCCCGCAGTGCTATCCGCACATTGATCCGCGTTCGAAGGAGAACTGGCTGCACGCGAACGAGAACATGGGGCATGCGCCCGGAGAGGATCCGCAGGGGGGCGGCGACGGCGGCGCCGGGCCCGAGGCGTGCGGGGGAGCCGACGACGGGGCGTCGCACTTGTTCTGTATGCGGAATTGGGCGCAGTGCGATCGGTGCCACTGCTGGCGCCTGCTTCTGCCTGCCTGCGCTGCGCGCGCGCGAGGGGATGAGTGCTACAGGGTTCGCGACACCGACTTGGATTGGGGGGGGTGGTTGAGGGGGGCGGCGCATCGGTGTGCGGCGGCGGCTGGTGCGTCGAGAGACCAGGACGCTGCGCTCGGTGGGGGGGGCGGCGACGCCGTGGAGGGTGCGATGCAGCAGGGCGGCGGCGCGGGCGAGGGCGGGGGTGGGGGGGGGGTGCGCGGCGGCGCTCGGAAGCGGCGCCTGGGGCGGAAGACGTCCGAGGCGGAGGCTGCCGAGCCCGCCGCGGTGCGCGGCGGGGCGCGCAAGCGGCGGCTGGGGCGCAAGACGTCCGAGGCAGAGGCTGCTGGGGGCGACGCGGGGCGCGAGGCCGCGGGGGCCGGGCGCGCGGGGGAGGGCGCCGCGGAGGTGGCGGCGGCGCGGAAGCGGCGGCTGGGGCGCAATACGTCCGAGGCAGAGGCTGCTGAGAGCGGTGCGGGGCGCAGGGGCGCGGAGGAGGGGCGAGCTGGCGAGGGGGGCGCGGAGGTGCCGGAGGCGCGCCGGGGGCGCCGGAGACTCGAGCGCAAGACGTCCGCCGAAGAATGGGCCGAAGCGGGCGGTGCGGTCCGCGGGGCCGTGGATGAGGAGGGCGGTGGTGACGAGGCTTGCGGCGGCATGGCGGAGTTATCGGCTTCGGATTGCGACGACGAGCGTTCTGCGTCAGATCATGAGTGCGCCTCGGAAGAAGACGCGGCGCCGCTGCCGCGCGAGGTGCGCAGCGCGCTCGATGCGGAGCTGGTGCGTTTCGCTGGTGCTGGGCCGCCGACGGAGGCTGACCTGGCGGGGGCGCGAGCGGCCGAGGAAGGGCGCGGGAGCGCGCCGCGCCGCGCGGGATTGTCGCGAACCGGAGGTGGGGATGCGCGGGCGTGGGCAGTTGCGTCCGTGCCCCACCTCAAGGACAAGCGGATGGTGGCTTTGGTCGGTGCCGTCCGCGAGTACCTGGTTTTGTGCCGTCAGTGCGACCGGGGTAGTTTTGGGATCCAGGGGTCGGACGGTGATAAGTTGTGGGGTGCGCTGATGGAGCCGGGGCGGCCAGGACAGTTCGGGCGCGTGCTGCTGGAGCTGGAGGATCGCGCGCGCGGTCGTGGGCCGAGCGCGGAGCGTTCGTCTTGGGAGGCGATAGCCGTGGAGGAGGATTTCCGTCGTCGCTCGGAGTGGCCCCGAGTGCGGTTCGAGTGTAGTATGTTGCAGACGCCGGTCGTGTCCGAGAGCGGCGGGACGCAGTGGCGGGCGGTGCGGTGCTGCGATGAGCCGGACGGGGGCGATGCGGACGATTTCCAGGCTCTGTGGCAGCGCGAGTCGCGGGTCGCGGCCGGCTTCGCAGCGAACGTGTTCGGGATGACGACGTGGTCGTGTTGCCTGTGGAGCGGCCTGCCGGGTGGACGGAGCCCGCGCACATGGCGGGGGCGTGGTGGCGGGGCCAGGGCCCGCGGGAGCGCTGAGCAGAGGAGGGGGAGAATCCCGGGCGCGTCTGGGTGGGCCAGCTGCAGGAGGACGCCGGCGTGGCGGGGCTGCTGCCCGAGGGCGGCGCGGGCGAGCGCACTGCGAAAGCAGGGCTCGACGCGCTGCAGCAGGCCGGTCAGGAAGCGCGGGGGGCGGGTCGCGCGGGTCGTGGCCGGGGGCGCCGGGCGAAGAAGCGCGGTCGGTACGGGAATGATTTGCGGGCCGTTATTCGGACCAGATGGGCGCCTGGGAGGTCGTCGGAAGGTGCCGGCCCGGGCGTCGCGGAGTAGTTTGTGTTTGGATCAGCGCCAGAATCGGAGCATTGGGAGATTCGTGTGGAGGCGCGTTTGCGCGAGCGCTGCGGCGGGCGTGTAGACCAACGAGCGCGTGTTGCTGCAGGGGACGTTCACCAGAAGTGCATGCTGCTGGCGCTGAAGACGGTGCCGCTGCGCGTGGCGAAGTATGACGTGCAGCTGCGCGATGCGTCCGTGCGGGCCGTGCAGGCGGCGCAGGCGATCCTGGCGCGCATGGTGGAGTTCACGTGCCACGAGTGCCAGGAGCGGTTCCCGGCGTTCCACCCTGCCTTCGAGCCGCCGGACCAGCTGGCGGATGAGATGCTGCTGCTGCGTCGCGGCGGGGACGGGCTGGCTGCGTGCAGCACGGAGGTGGCCGAGTGGGACGAGGTGCCGCCGAGCGACCCGCCGGATGGCTTCGCCCTGGAGTGCGCGGGCGTGTGCATGCGGTGTAGGCGGGATCTGGACAAGCAGGCGGCGGCCGCGCCCACGGAAGACGACCTGTATCAGGTGGTGGGTCTCCGCACCGCGGAGAATCACATGGACCCGTGCTTCCGGTTCCCCTCCGATGACCTGCGCGACCTGTTCGACCAGGCCACGCTCACGGAGAGCCTGCTCATTGCTCTGGACCACATGCAGGTGCATCTGGCCACCGTGTCTCGGACAGGGCTGCGCAAGTTCCGCAAGAACATCATCTCGTTCCCGCAGGATGTGGCCGGGTTCGCGCGGCGTCACGAGCTAATGAAGGGGTACCGCGTCGGGGATCGCGTGAACTCGGTGCGCGGACCTGGCGAGCGCCCCGACGACCCGCACCGCCCGGAGCGCATTGCCGCGGGGGGCACGGACGAGGAGCGGCAGCGCTTCGGCGTGGACGTGTACGGGCGCCTGGTGTTTCCCGGTCGGGTCGCGGAGGTGCTGCTCAGTGGGGAAGTGATCATCGACTACGACCATGGCGGCAGGGGGAGGGAGCTTCAGGAGAACGTGGAGCCGCGGGTGATGCTGCCCTGGCACCCGAGGAAGGTGCCCTTCAGTCTGATGCTGCGGCGGAACGTTGGTTTCGGGAAGGAGGTGGTCGAGGGCCTGCACGTGCGCTGGCGCTACTGTGGGCACCTGCTGCGGGCGCTGTGCGCGTTCGCCGGCACGTACGGGCCCTGGCGCCTGGGCGGCACTGCGAATGAGCCCATGCACAAGTACTACGACCCGCGTTTGTTTGATGTGCTGCCGGACGACGACATCATCCGGTGCTATGCGCCGAAGGAGAGCGACGACGGCGCCGTGCTGTCGGGGGACGAGGCGGGGGAAGCCGAGGGGCCGGGGCCGGTGACTCGGGCGGAGGCCATTGCCAGGGATACTGTTCCGTGTGGCGTCGACGTCGTCACGCCGCGGCAGTTCATTGCCGCGGGTTTCGACGTGCACTTCGTGGGGCCGCGTGATGAGGCTCAGCGAGGGGCGAGAGTCCGCGACGGCGACGGCGCACAGCGTGGCGACCAGGGCGGCCAGGACGCCGCGGGCGACGGTGGTGCGATGGAGGCAGATGAGGACCAGTTCGATGTCGGGGACGGAGACGAGGCCATGGCCGTCGATCACGATGTGTTCAGTGCTTGGCTCGAGAAGGCGCAGTTCAGGTACGGCGGGGCTGTGCAGCGATGGTGGGCGGGGCTGCAGCCGGAGGCGGAGGGCCATTTGGAGGGGCTGAAGTTTGGTGATGACGAGACGACGGAGGACCTGTTCGGGCGCTTGCTGGACGCGGCGCGGGGGGAGAGCAAAGTGGTGGCCGTGCAGAGGGATCGGGTGCCCGTGGAGTGCGTGCGCGTCGATTTCCTCGTGGACTGGATCGGGCCGCGGGTCGGGGGGCCGTTCTCTGACCCAGACGGGGGCGTGACTCCGGAGGCGGTCCTGGACGATGTGATGCTGGAGTTGGCCATGGCCGGCAGGTTCGTGGGAGCTGCTCAGGACAAGGATACGGGGTGCGTGGAGGAGATTTTGCCGGAGTTTGACGAGGACGAGGTGGTCGCGCGGACGGGAGAGCGGATGATTTACGGGTGGCCCGGCCAGAGTGACGACCCGATCCCGGCGCGCTCTGTCGGTCGCTTCGCGAGGGCGTTCCCGTTGGAGTTCCCGATGGGCATCGGCGACCTCTTCGAGGACCGCCCTCGCCGGGTCTCCGTGCAGGAGTGGGTGCAGCACCTGATGCGCTACCGCGCCGGGCAGTTCGTTGGTGGTCCGCGTGGGCAGCGCGTGATGTGGGCTATGGTGAACGTGCTGCTCCTGAACGAGGCACGGGCGAAGGGCTTCGGCGTGTATCGGACCATGTACAGGCGGGCGGGGCTCGCGGTGCAGGGCCCGAGTGTGATGACCAAGGGTGGGCTCAGGCAGATCTTGGAGAGCGAGGACCGGGTGCGGATCCTGGTGGGTCAGCTGGCGAACGTTGGGCGCGACGTGCCCTCGACCACGATGCATTGGTCCTATGAGTCCAAGAAGTTGCAGAGTACCGTGAAGCACCTGTCCTGGCACCCGCCCTGGGTCGAGGGCCCTCTGGCGGACGGCGCGGAGCCTGTCGGCAGGCGGTTCCTGCGCGAGATGGACTTGCCGGCGGGGAACGGGCGGACTCAGCGCAGGCGGCCTCTCGTGCCGGATGTTGTCGGGCTCGGCCGGCACCCGTCCATCTGGTGGACGCAGAATCCGTTCTACAATGCCGCGTTTGACATTCAGCGCATGGGAGGAGGCCGGGGGGCGCGGGCGGCAGGGGAGCGCGCCCTCGGGGATTGGGTGGGTGACGGGCGAGAGGAGCGCTTTCGGTTCGCTCGGGACAACCCGGACCTGGTGGCGTACATGATGGCCCTGCGGGTGGAGCTGAACATGCGGATGGTGATGCCTGCAGTGCTGCCGCACTCTGAGCAGTTCAAGTACATGGCCATGGCCAGGGCCGAGTGTGGCGCGGGAGGGAATCTGCACTACCACGGGTTCAGCGTAGGGTTGCCCGGGCCCGAGGTTGCGCGGGTGCGTGCGGACGTGGACGGGGAGGGCGACATGCTCCCGCCGAGCGTGACCAGCGACTTGGCGGCGTGTTTGCCATCGCTGGAGGCGGGGCCGATGGCTTGGCCCCCGCAGGAGCAGAAGCGCCGCGCCGCTGCTCTCGCGGTCCTGGAGCAGGTGCTGCGCGCCGCTGCCGGCCGGCCAGGCGCGCGGGCATCCAGGGGTCGTGGGGGTGAGGGTACGGCGGCTTCAGGGTCTGGGAGTGAGGATGGCGCGGACGACGACGATGAGGATGAGTTCGTGGGCAGGGCTGATGCGCTGCTTGACGCGCTGGTGGATCGCGGGTGGTTGGTGATCGTTGATGTTGATGAGGGTGCGCGAGGTCGGGGAGGAGAACGAGATGTCGCGTTCGAGCGTGTCGGCCGAGAGAATTCCGCGCCTGTGGACGCGCCGGGAGAGAGTCCTGTGGAGGACGGTGAGGGCGGTGACGGCGCAGAGGACGCCGGTGCGGGTCGGCCTGCTGGAGTTCCTGATGGGGCCCGCTTGCAGCGCTTGACGGGTGCTGGCGCTGATTTCGGCGTGCTGAAGCCAGAACACGAGAACGTTTCGCTGCAGAGCGTTCTGGAGAAGCGGTTCTATGAGTTCTTCGGGCACGTGGTCTCGGAGTGGAACCCCTGCTACGATGACGCGGGCGCGTGCAGATACACGTGGGACGACGAGGTTGGGGCCTTCGATGTTGACGTGGAGATGGAAGACGAGGCTGCTGCTGAGACGTCGGAGGCCCGGGCGGTCCGGAGCGTGCCTGCGTCTGCGCCGGAGTGCTTGAACTTGCGGAAGGTTCTGGACGAGGCCTTTCAGTCCGAGGCAGCAGGGACGTTGGACGTGCAGCCGGTTCGGAGAATGGTGTCCGCGCTGGTGAACAGGGTTGCGCGCCACACGAAGCATGGCATGGGCCCGCCGAAGCTCGGGGTACATGCGTGTGCGCGCGGAAGGAGGGGTGCGTGTTCTGCCGGTATGATTTTCCGCGAGAGAGGTGGGGCCGCGTCGGGCCGAGACCGTTCCGGATGGAGAAGGGGCGCAGGGAGGGCCACTGGCAGGCGGTGTTCCCGAGGAACGACCGGCTCTGCAACAGCTACGAGGAGCACGTGCTCCTGGCCAATATGGGGAACATCGATTGGCGCCCCGTCCTGAACCTGTGGGCCGTTGTGGAGTACGTCACGAAATATGCGACGAAAGCGCCCAAGGGCTCGCGGAAGATCAAGGAGGTGCTGGACGACGCCGTCAACGAGGTCTGCGCGTACGTTCCCGACGGCGAGGGCACCGACTTCCTCCGACGCTCGATCCAGAAGTTCTTCGCTCGGATGCTCGGGGAGAGGGATTACCATTGTTACGAAGTGGCGCTGCTGGGGTTGCGCTTGCCAATGGTCTTGTCCATGATGCCCGTCGTGACTCTGAACACGACGGGCGCGCGTGCCCTGAAGCCTGCGTCCGCACTGCGGGACAAGTCGGAGGATGAGCCGGTTCACTGGGATAGCAAAGTGGACAAGTTCGACAAGCGCCTGGAGTTGGTGCGGCGCCAGCGGGCCCGGGGCGACGGGTCCATCACGGAGGAGGAGGTGCGCGATGTGTCACTCTTCGAGTTTTACTGGAAGTACGCCGTGTATCGAGGGAAGCTGAGGCGCGGGAACCCTGCGGTGTGCCTGCAGGTGACGCCCGGCTATAGCGCGGAGTGTGCGAGCGTGGAGCACGCCTGCCACGAGGCGTACGCGCGGGCGAACGTCATCGCGCACTGGCGGCACATGGCGACGGCGGACCGCAGAGCCATGATCGGTGCAGAGATGCGGCGCGACGTCCGCCCTGTGCCGGAAGTCTGCATTGGGGCCACGGATTTCGTGCCCCATGCTGGGGGCGATCGGTTCCTGGGAGTGCAGGATCTGTGGTTCAAGTCGGGGGGGGCGGCTTGGAGGGGCAGGGAGGATCGGTTCTGGGGAGATATGTTGATGGAGATGCTCACGGACCCGATGCTCCGACAGTGGGTGCCGGCGTGGGTCGTGGAGCAGTACGAACGCGCGAATCCGTTCTACAAGGAGGTGCTTGGCGCAATCTTGGAGGCTGGTGGGGTGCGGACCAACCGCGAGCTGCTGAGGCGGACGCGCCGCGAGATGGTGCGTCGGCACCGGGCGCGGCAGCAGGGGCGTGACGCTGGGGCGGGCGACGCCGCGGGCGACGTGGGGGGCCAGGAATCCGACGGTGGCTCGAGGGAGGGTGACGCTGGCAGAGAGAGCGATGCGGCGGAGTCGGGGGAGGACTTGGAGGAGCTGGAGGACAGACTCGCGCAGAACGCCGAGGACGATCCCAACGAGGAGCCTCGGGATATCGTGTTGCGCGACCCGCGACCAGGGGAGGGTGTGGAGGGTGCCGCAGGTGCGGGGGAGGTGTCCGAGTGGGATCGCCGCCCAGCGGATGAGCGTGTTAGCGCGGCGGGCCCCGCGGTGCAGGCGGCAGACGTGCGCGTCGGGGATGTGGCGCGGGAGGACGTTCGCGGGAGGGTGCGTGTGAACCCGAAGGATTTCAATTGGCTGGATGAACCGTGCAATGTGTCGACAGGGGAGAAGCGGCGCCTCGAGGAGCTGCGCGATGTCTGGTACGGCAAGGCCAACGTGGGTGACGGGGCCGAGGTCGTCTTGCGCGAAGACCTGGACCCCTGGCAGAAGTTTGCCCACGACATCGTTATGGATGGACGCCACTCCGAGAAGGACCCGCTCCGCCTGATGGTCACGGGCGTGGCAGGCACGGGGAAGTCGCGCACGGTGCGTAGTTTTGTGGCGGCGAGGCGACAGAGGGCGCGTCAGACGGCTCCGCGGACCAGAATGGATCGGGTGCCGGGCCTCCGGGGTGGGATGCGGGAGGGAAGGCGCTCTCAGTCGGAGATTGATGAGGAGGTGCGGAATTGCTGTTTGCTGGCTGCTCCGACAGGGTGCGCCTCGTTCCAGTTGAAGTATGGGGCGACTACTCTGCACAGGGCTTTCGGCGTTCCGGTGGGGTACTGCGGGCCTTGGAAGCAAAAGGGCGGTGAACGCTTCTTGCGGACGCGGGACCGGCTGCGGCAGGCGAAGCTGTTTGTGTTGGATGAGATGAGTATGATCGGGCGGCAGATGTTGGGGAAGATCGAGTACAAGGTGCAGGACACCCTGGGCACGGATGCGAAGTCTGCGGCACGCGGAGGAGGCGGAAAAGGAGGAAAGGGGAGGAAGATGGAGGAGGAGAAGCCAGTGTATCTCGGCGGGGAGGATGTCGTGCTGGCAGGAGATCCGCAGCAGGCGCCGCCCATCGGCGACGATCCGTTGTATCGAATGGGCAAGTATGAGGGGCATGGGAAAAATAAGCCGAGGGGGGCGGAGCGCACTCCAGACGATGCGTGGAGCACGGAGAAGTTGGTGGCCACGGGCCAGTTTGTGCGCAATACGTTCCAGGACGTCGCCGTGCTACGGCGCGTGCACAGATGGAGTGGGAAGAAGGAGGGTCTGTCCGCCGAGCGGCAGGCGGAGTACCGGCGGGATGCCGATCGTTTTCTGGAGGTGACCAAAGGAATGGCGCAGTGCACGTGGGACCAGTCGGATCATGCGTGGTTGAGGCGCCGGAACAGGTCGGTGCTGCAGATGACGAAGGAGGGCAGGGAGGAGCTCGCAGCGTTCGAGACGGCGCCGCTGCTGATGGATGGCAGGAAGGATCGGGCGTCGGGTGCCTGCGGCGCGGATAGGGTGAACCTGGAGAGGCTGTACCAGGTGGCGGCTGCCAGTGGCAAGCCCATTGCGTCTCTGCGCGCCTATCACAATTGGAAGGATAAAAGTAAATCTCGGCCGGAAGAGATGGCGGCCGACGATTTCCGAGGGATCGAGAACGAGCTTCACATGTGTGAAGGGGCGCGCGTGCTGCTGACGCAGAACTTGTGGGTCGAGGCGGGGTTGATGAACGGGGCGATGGGCACGCTGCGCGGGTACATGTGGCCGGACGGGGCGGACCCGCACAACAGTGCGCGCCCGGACTTGCAGGCGCCCATTTGTGTTTTCGTCGAGTTCGACGACGTCGATCTGGGAAAGGACGAGAATGGCGAGCCGCGGTCTTTCTTCAAGAACGATCCTGTGCGCAAGAACTGGGTGCCCATCTGGAGGCAGACTGTATCGTCCACGACGGAGGACGGCCTCGCGCGCGAGAACTACCCGCTGCAGCTGGCGTGGGCTTTGACGCACTGGAAGGCGCAGGGGATGACGTTGGCGAAAGTCCGCGTGCACATGTCGCGAAGACCGCGGCCGTCGCTGGGATCGGGTTCGTCGCAACGACGCGCGTCAGGCATCCGTGGGACTTGGTGTTCGAGGAAGACTTGCCGGAGTACGCGGACTTCATGCGGGCCAGGCACACGACGGCGTTCCGGGAGCGCCGTCGGTTCGAGCTGCGGTTGGAGGCGCGCGCTTCGTCAACGTTGCGGAAGTATGGGTACTGCGAGGCGGATTTGTGGACCGCAGAGGAGAGGTGTGCGGCGGGGAGATTGTTGGGCCGTCTCGAGACCGTCCGTGCGGCGCAGGCGGAGAGGCTCAGAGGTCTGAACAGAGTGGTGGATGATGACACTTTGCTCTGGGGTGAGGACGGCGCGCCGTGCGTGTCCGCGTTGGCTGAGGCTGTCGATGCCGAGGCGGGGGGTGATGACGTCGCGCGGCGGCGTCTGACCGCCGTGGCTGACAGGCTCCTGGACCGGAAGAGGGTGCGCGGTGTGACGTTGGAGGAACGCGAGGCCGCGCGGGAGCTGGCGGGTGGGGATGCAGAGGATTTCTCTGGTGTTGACACGGTGGAAGAGTTGCGGGGGCGTTTGAGGGCTGCCGCTGCGCGGCTGTCGCGGGAGCGCCCAGACGACGACGGAGTGGAGTTGTTGGGCCGTGTCGCTGACATGATGGTGGATCGGTGGGTGGCGTGTGGGCGGTGGGATGGTCGCGTGTTCGATGTCGTGGAACCGAGCCTGGGCCCGCTGCACATGAGCGCTGTGAAGGAGGCCATGGGTGCGCTGGTGCCGCCGAGACTGCACGGGAGCTTGGATAAGGCGGCCAGGAAGATGAAGGATGCGTTCGGGGATGTTCGCGGTGGCTGCGCGCTGCGGATGGACAAGTGGGTCGTGAACGTGCGGTCGGAGGGCGCTCTGGCGGAGGGCAGACTGGAGCGTCAAGCGTTGGAGTTCTTCCTGAAGGTGGCGCGACAGCTGTGCTCAGGGTTAGACCTGCCGATGACTGTGGCCTCGGCAAAGGTGGGCGAGCACGTCGGCGCGGAGGAGAACCCAGAGCATTTTGCTCGGGTGGCGCACAACTGGACGAGCGTTTGGGACGCGAGCTGCGTCAGCGATAAGAAGGAGTTGCTGATGGTTGCTGCCGTGGACGCTCTGAGCGTGTCTGGCGTTCCCCAGGATTGGATCTTCGTGCGCGTCCAGGCTGGTCGGGCGGGGGAGGCGCTCGGGCGTGCCGAGTCTCTGACCGTGTGCGTGTACGATCGAGGCCGCAGGGAGGCGGTTGCAGGGCGAATCGCTCGGAATATCGACGCGCTGCTGCGGCCGATACAGGCCAGTGATGGGCGGCGCCCGCCACCAGTGGTAGAGTTTGGGGAGGCGCCGCACGTTCGGGTGCCTTCGCAGAGGATCGCCGGCGCACTCGGGCTCCTGCTGGGCCACGTTGGTCGCGGGGCCGGTGCCAGGTGCTGGATGCGTCGGCGGAGTCGTTCGTGCCAGACGTGTGTCGTGCGTTGCGGGGCGCGTTCGCGTCTTTCCGCGCGGGTGTCGGCGCGCGGGGTGCGCGGGATGTCATGGAGTTGTTGCTCTCGGACCAGGAGTGCCGTGACGCTCTGGACCTCTTCGGCGTCGCCCCGCGCGCGGATGTGTCTGGGCCCAGTGCGGCGGGCGCGGGCCGGGCGATGGCGGGTGTGGTGGGGAGGGCCGTGGACGAGGCAGGCGAGGGAGAGGGCCTTGAGGGCGCGTCGACGTTGTCGTTTGCGACGTGGAACATTGCTGGTGGGCATCGCGCTGCCGTGGCGCCGCATTCCTGGACCGCGCGGGATCAGCGCGCCGCGGTTCTTGGCGAGGTGCTCCGTTGGAGGCAGGCGCGCGGGTGTGACGTCGTTGCCTTGCAGGAGTGCGAGGGCGGGGGTGCGTACGAGGAGCTGTCAGGGGAGTTTCAATTGGCGGGCGTTGCGCAGGCGCACGAGTCCAGGGGGTATGTGCATCTGTACGTCAGGCACGGTCTGCGGGCGGAATCTGTGGCTGTGCCAGGGCAGGATCCGTGCGTGCTGTGCCGTGTCCAGGTGCCCGGAGACGGCGGCGCCGGCGGCGATGGGCACGTGCACGTGGCGGCGGTGCACCTGCCCACGGACGCGTCATGGGAACGGCGTCGTGCGATACTTGGGAAGATTGTGGCGAAGTGCGGGGACGAATGCCATCGGCTGCTCATCGTGGGCGACATGAACAGCACGGATGCGCAGGTGCAGGCAGCCGTGGAGCAGTTGCGTCTGAGGGACGCATGGTATGAGGGCCGATCCTGGGGTTGCCCCGGCAATAAGTTCTATTCGGGTCTCGGCGAGAGGGGGGCTGTCGGCCAGAGACGTGACCGGGTGCTCTTTGGAGCGGATCTCTGGTCCGAGGTGCACTTGGTAGGGAAAGGGAAGGTGTTCTTCGAGGGTTCCGAGTTCCACATGTCCGACCACTATGGGCTGTTCGGGTATGTGCGTGCCCACGCGTGCTTTGGATCTCGGGAGCAGAAGATGAGGGCCGTGGCGCAGCGCGCGCGAGTCGTGCTGCAGGCGACGCGCGATCAGTCACAGAGACTGGAGGGTGTGGAGGTTCAGAGTCGGTTACAGCGTGGTCGAGAGTCCGCGGCGCTGGCCCAGCAGCAGGCGCAGGAACGAGATCGAGAGGCGTACTTGCGGACGCAGCAGCGGGCTGCCGGCCGCCGACAGCGCCGTCGGGAACAAGCGATATCCGCAGCGTTCGGGCCACAGAGTTTGTTTGCTTTGGGTCGCCCGGTTCCGCCGCCGCCGAGCCCCTGCCCGCCTCCGCCGCCACCGTGCCCGGCAGACATGTATGTCCCGAGCGTGGCTGGCATTCGCGCGGCTTCGTGGGACAGCGTGCGGTGCGTGCCCGTCCGAGGGATGCCGCGGCCATGGCACACCTGCTACGTGGTCAGTGTGACGCAGCTGATGTTGCGGACGCCTGCCGTCTTGGAGTGGCTTCGATGGCATTCAGAGCAGCAGTGCGAGGACCGGGGCACGGGGCGTTGTTGCGTGTGCGGGATGTGGGAGACGTACAACCAGTTGTGCTCGCGACGCTGGCAGCAGGGACCTGTGAGTGTGCTGCGGCGTACGAGCGTTGACTGCGACGACGATGTGATGGGGCGGCCGAGTGAGTTCAATGACCCGTGGCAGCAGCAGGATGTGTTTGCGTATTGGGGTAAGCTGATGGTGGCTGCGCGTGACGCAGAGATGTTGGCAGGTCGGTTTGCGCAGCGGGAACCCGATAGCATCCGCGCGGTGAATCTGCGGGTGACGTGCGTTGATCAGATGTTCGGGTTCGTCGTGGAGAAGCGGGAGAAGTGTGACGTGTGCAATTACGAGACTGTCGCGTACGAGGCTGAGGATGTGCTGAAGCTGCGTGTTCATGGGCGTCCAGGTGGGCCCTTGATGCTGCAGGAGTTGTACTGCGACTTTTGTGCTCCTGAAGATATCGAAAAGAGCTGCCCGGGGTGCTGCCGCGACGAGCGCGACCGGGTTAAGCACGTGAGGCAGACGAGAGCCACTGGTGTGCCACTGGTTCTGGTGGTTCAATTGAGGAGGGGCTCCGAGGCGCGGGAGGCAGTGTGGGTGGAAGAGCAACTGAGGCTGCCAGGGCTTCCCCAGATGCAGTTGGTCGGTGTGGTTTACCATAATGGGCGGTCAGTTAATTGCGGCCATTACACGACTCTGTGCCGCGTTCATGATGGGAGGTACTTCTTGTTTGACGACGACGAGCCACCGCGCTTGATCCGAGACGAGCCGGCGCACATCAAGCAGAAGGAGGCGTACATGGCAGTGTATTGCCGCCTGGGCCGCGGTCAGGGGCAGGGCGCGGGCGCAGGTGCGACCGAGGTGGACGCAGCGCGTGAGGGGCAGGGCAGTGGCGGGAGTGGGCCGGGGGGCGGTGATGCGAGTGCGTCTGGTGGCGGCGGATGGGGCGGGGGTGGGGCTGTTGGTGGTGACGCCGACGGAGCGACGGAGCGCGAGGGGGGGAGTGGGGCGTCGGCGGCCCGAGGGAACGGGCGCGCGGGCGGCGTCGCTGGCGATCGGGCCGGGGCTTCGGCGTCTGTTGGGTCGAGGGGTGAGCCTACGTCCGGCGGTGGAGTTGGTGCAGGGCCAGGCCGTGGAGGACGCAGGGAGGGCGTTGTCTCGGTTGCCGCCGCCGAGCCGCGTTCCGCGAGCAGGCGCCTGCGGAGGAAGTGCGCGGTTTCGACGTCAGGGGAGGGGCGCGCCGTCGATGGTGATGGTGCGGCTGGGCGGCGAGCGGTCACGACGAAGGGCAGGGCTTCGGGCGCAGCCGAGTCAAGGGGCGCGGCAGGCGCCCGCGACTTGACCGCTGGGGTTGGCGGGGGGGCGGTGTCTCCGAGGGAGGGGGGGGTCTCTGGCTCGCCTGGTGGCGCCGCTCCGCGTTCCGCCGCGCGGCGGGCACGGGAAAAGACGGCGACGCCTCGCTCGGATGCAGGGGCGGCGGGTGGCGCGGCGGGCGCGGCTGGAGTCAGGGATGTCGGCGGGGAGCGCGACGTCGCTGGGCCAGGGCGCGTCCGAGGTGCTCGAGGGTCCGGGGGGGCGCGCGCGGGCGGCGGGGGTCTAGGTGGCGATGTGGCGTGCGCGAGTGTCGCGGGGGGGAAAGATGCGGCAGCGGTGGAGACGGTGCGGGTTTCAGCGTCGGGGAAACGAAAGGTGGAGCCTCGGTCAGAGGCGGAGGTCCCGCGGAGGAGCTCGGCGCGTTTGGCGGCGCGAGCTGCGCCCGGCCCCGTCGCGGTCGAGGAGGGGGCTGCCGCGGGCGAGGGCGCGTATATACGGGGGGGGGTGCTGGTGCGCCCGAGGCGCGCGGAGCCGTCTGGGCCGTCGAGTGGCGGCGGCGCCGCGCGAGTGGTGACAGGTTTCGGCGCGGGAAGGATCGAGAACTTGGCTGCGTTCCAGCGCAGCCGCGATTTGGGGGATGCGACGCGCGCGTCGCAGCGGGTCTCGGAGGGGGCCCGAGGGAGGTGCGTGGATATGCAGGGGAATGAGCTGGATCCGTCTGCGGGGTCCGCCTGGCATGCGGGTCGATAGGGCGGGGGGTGCGGTGGGGGCTGGGTGTTGAGGGGGGAAGAGTGGGGAAGCAAGACGGGGGGGGGAGAGCGGGTGAACTAGGGCAAGGCTGTGCTGCGAGGTTCGGCTACTCCCCCCTCAAGTCTTTTCTCTCCGCTGGCGCTCCGTGAGGGCGAAGTGGCTGGAGCGGAGGGAGGGCTGGCCCCGTAGTGGGGCGGTGCCTCCCCCGTCCGGAGCGCCAGCGAGGAGGGGGGTGCGCGTGGATGAAGGGCTGGAACTCTTTGTGGCGGTGGCGCCGATCAAGTGGTGGATGGTTCCGAAGGGATCGATGATTGGAGGGGCCTGGGGAGGGTCTCGGGTATGCCGGGAAATGAGTTGGATCCGTCGGCGTGGTTGTCGGAGTTCGCGAGGGCGGAGTGGTTGGAGTGGAGGGGCGGCCGGCCCCGAAATGGTGCGGCGCCTTCCCCCTCCGGAGCGTCGGAAGGGGGTGTGGTGGGTGGGGGGGGGGGCTCTGTCTGTGTGTCTGTGTGTCTGTGTGTCTATGTCTCTATGTGTCTATGTGTCTGTGTGTCTGTGTGTCTGTGTGTCTGTGTTTTGGCGTCTGTGTGTCTGTGTGTCAGTGTGTCAGTGTGTCTGTGTATCTGTTTGTGTGTGTGTGTGTCTGTGTGTCTGTCTGTCTGGGTGTTTGTGTGTCAGTGTGCCTGTGTGTCTATGGTCAGGAGGAAAAAAGCACAGACGCAATTAATCGTCGCTTCGATAGAATATATGGGAAAATATGGGGAGTGGGATGGTAGACAAAAAGCACAGAAAATATGGGAACATATGGGGATTTGTTTAATTTGTGTGTATTCATTTGTGTGTCATGGGGCCCCTTCATTTTTGCCTGCGTGTCTGTGTGTCCTTGTGTCTGCGTGTCTGTGTGTTGTTGTGTCTGCGTGTCTGCGTGTCTGTGTGTCCGCGTGTCTGTGTGTCCTTGTGTGTCTGTGTGTCTGTGTGTCTGTGACTCTGGTGCTCTGTGTGTCTGTGTGCTTGAGTGTCTGTGTCTCTGTGTGTCTGTGTATTTGTGTGTCTGTATGTCTGCGTGTCTGTGTGTCTTCGTGTCTGTGTGTCTGTGTGTCTGTGTGTCCGTGTGTCTGTGTGTCTGTGTGTCTGTGTGTCTGTGTGTCTGTTTGTCTGTGTGTCTGTGTATCTGTGCGTCTGTGTGTCTGTGTGTCTGTGTGTCTGTGTGTCTGTGTGTCGGTGTGTCTGTGTGTCTGTGGCTGTGTGTCTGAGTGTCCGTGTGTATTTTGTGTCTGTATGGCCGTGTGTCTGTCTGTCTGTGTGTGTGGTTGTCTGTGTGTCCGTGTGTCCGTGTGTCCGTGTGTCTGTGTGTCTATGTGTCTGTCTGTCTCTCTGTATGTCTGTCTGTCTGTTTGTCTGTCTGTGTGTCTGTGTGTCAGTGTGTCTGTGTGTCTGTGTGTCTGTGTGTCTGTGTGTCTGTGTGTCTGTGTGCCTGTGTTTCTGTCTTTCTGTCTTTCTGTGTGTCTGTGCGTCTGTGCTGCTGTGTGTCTGTGTGTTTGTGTGTCTGTGTGTCAGTGTGTCAGTGTGTCTGTGTGTCTGCGTGTCTCTGTGTCTGTGTTTCTGTGTGTCAGTGTGTCAGTGTGTCTGTGTCTCTGTGTGTCTGTGTGTCTGTGTGGCTGTGTGTCTGTGTGTCTGTGTGTCTGGGTGTCTGGGTGACCGTGTGTCTGTGTGTCTGTGTGTCTGTGTGTCTGTGTGTCTGTGTGTCTGTGTGTCTTTTTTTTTTTTTGCGTTTGTGTGTCTGTGTGTCAGTGTGGCAGTGTGTCCGTGTAACTGTTTGTCTGTGTGTCTGTGTGTCTGTCTGTCTGTGTGTCTGTGTGCCTGTGTGCTTTCGTGCCTGCGTGTCTGTGTGTCCCTTTGTCTGCGTGTCTGTGTGTTGGTGTTTCTGCGTGTCTGCGTGTGCTTGTGTGTCTGTGTGTCTGTGTGTCTGTGTGTCTGTGTGTCTGTGTGTCTGTGTGTCTGGTGCTGTGTGTGTCGGTGTGTTTGGGTTTCTGTGTGTCTGTGTGTCTGTGTAGTTGTGTCTCTGTGTGTCTGCGTGTATGCGTGTCTTTTTGTCTGTGTTTCTGTGTGTCTGTGTGTCTGTGTGTCTGTGTGTCTGCGTGTCTGTGTGTCTGTGTGTCCGTGTGTATGTGTGTCTGTGTGTCTGTGTGTCTGTGTATCTGTCTCTCTGTCTTTCTGTTTGTCTGTGTGTCTGTTTGTCCGTGTGTCTGTGTGCCTGAGTGTCCGTGTGTGTGTGCGTGTCTGTGTGTCTGTGTGTCTGTGGGTCTGTGTGTCCGTGTGTCTGTGTGTCTGTTTGTCTGTGTGTCCCTGTGCCTCTGTGTCAGTCTTCCTGTCATTCTTTGTGTCCGTGTGTCTGTGTGTTTGTGTATATGTGTGTCTGGTTGCTTGTGTGTCTGTGTGTCAGTGTGTCAGTGTGTCTGTGTGTCTGTGTTTCTGTGTGCCAGTGTGTCAATTTGTCAGTGTGTCAGTGTGTCTGTGTGTCTGTGTGTCTGTGTGTCTTTGTGTCTGGGTGTCTGGGTGTCAGTCTGGCAGTGTGTCCGTGTGTCTGTGTGCCTGTGTGTCTGTGTATCTGTGTGTCTGGTTGTCTGTGTGTCTGGGTGTCTGTGTGGTTGTGTGTCTGTGTGTCTGTGTGTGCGTGTGTCCGTGTGTCTGTGTGTCTGCATGTCCGTGTGTCCGTGTGTCCGTGTGTCTGTCTGTCTGTGTGTCTGTGTGTCTGTGTGTCTGTGTGTCTGTGTGTCTGTGTGTCTGTGTGTTTCTGTGTTGGTGTGTCTGTGTGTCTGTGTGTTGGTGTCTGTGTGTCCGTGTGTCCGTGTGTCTGTGTGTCTGTGTGTCTGTGTGTCTGTCTGTGTGTCTGTGTGTCCGTGTGTCTGTGTGTATGTGTGTGTGTCTGTCTGTCTGTGTGTCGGTGTGTCTGTGTGTCTGTGTGTCTGTGTCTGTGTGTCTGTATGTCCGTGTGTCTTTTGTGTCCGTGTGTCCGTGTGTCCGTGTCTGTGTGTCTGTATGTCTGTGTGCTTGTGTGTCTGTGTGTCTGTGTGTCTGAGTGTCTGCGTGTCTGGGTGTCTGTGTGTCTGTGTGACTGGTTGTCTGTGTCTCTGTGTATCCTTGTGTCTGCGCGTCTTTGTGTCTGTGTGTCTGCGTTTCTGTATGTCAGTATGTCTGTGTGTCTGTCTGTCTGTGGATCTGTCTGTGTGTCTGTCTTTCTGTGCGTGTGTGTGTGGGTGTCTGTCTGTGTGTCTGTGCGCGTGTATTTGCGTGTGTGTGTGCGCGTGTGTGTGTGTGTCAGTGTGTGTGTGCGCGTGGCGCTGGCATCCCCGCGCTGCCCCCCCCCCCTTTTCCCGGGCGCTCCGCGAGGGCGGAGTGGTTGGAGTGGAGGGAGGGCCCGCCCTAAATTGGGGCGGTGCCTCCCCCCTCCGGAGCGTCTGCGTGTCTGTGTTTCTGCGTGTCTGTTTGTCTGTGTGTCTTTGTGTCGATGTGTCTATGTGTCCGTGTGTCTGTGTGTCTGTATGTCTGTGTGTCTGTGTGTCTGTGTGTCTGTGTGTCTGTGTCTGTGTGTCTGTGTGTCTGTGTGTCCCTGTGTCTTTTGTTTCTGTATGGCCGTCTGTGTCTGGTGTCTGTGCTTCTGTCTGTGCGTGTTTGTCTGTGTGTCCGTGCGTCCGTGTGTCTGTGTGTCTGTGTGTCGGCGTGTCTTTGTGCCCTGTGTTTCTGTGTGTCAGTGTGTCAGTGTGTCTGTGTCTCTGTGTGTCTGAGTGTCTGTGTGTCTGTGTGTCTATGTATCTGTGTGTCTGTGTGTGTGTGTCTGTGTGTCTGTGTGTCTTCAGTGTGACGGTGTGTCTGTGTGTCTGTGTGTCTGTGTGTCTGTATTTTTTTTGGGCGTCTGTGTGTCAGTGTGTCAGTGTGTTTGTGTATCTGTTTGTCTGTGTGTCTGTGTGTCTGTCTGTCTGTGTGTCTGTGTGCCTGTGTGTCTGTGTGCCTGCGTGTCTGTGTGTCCTTGTGTCTGCGTGTCTGTGTGTTGGTGTTTTTGCGTGTCTGCGTGTGACTGCGTCTCTGTGCGTCTGTGTGCCTGTGTGTCTGTGTGTCTGAGTGTCTGCGTGTCTGTGTGTCTGGTGCTGCGTGTGTCAGTGTGCTTGAATGTCTGTGTGTCTGTGTGTCCGTGTATTTGTGTGTCTGTATCTCTGTGTGTCTGTGTGTCTGCGTGTCTGTGTTTCTGTGTGTCTGTGTGTCTGTGTGTCTGTTTGTCTGTGTGTCTGTGCTTCCGTGTGTTTGTGTGTATGTGTGTCTCTGTGTCTGTGTCTCTGTGTGCTTGTGTTTCTGTCTTTCTGTCTTTCTGTGTGTCTGTGTGTCTGTGTGTCTGTGTGTCTGTGTGTCTGAATGTCAAAGTTTTTGCGTGTATGCGTGTCTTTTTGTCTGTGTGTTTGTGTGTCTGTGTGTTTTTGTATCTGTGTGTCCCTGTGCCTGTGTGTGTTTTTTCTGTCTTTCTTTGTGTCCGTGTGTCTGTGTGTCTGTGTATCTGTATGTCTGGTTGCCTGTGTGTCTATGTGTCTGTGTGTCTGTGTGTCTGGGTGTTTGGGTGTCCGTCTGTCAGTGTGTCGGTGTGTCTGTGTGTCTGTGTTTCTGTGTATCCTTGTATTTGTGTGTCTGTATGTCTCTGTGTCTGTGTGTCTGCGTTTCTGTGGGTCCGTGTGTGTGTCCGTGTGTCTGTGTGTCAGCGTGTCCGTGTGCCCATGTGTCTGTGTGTCTGTGCGTCTGTGTGTCTGTGGGCCCGTGTGTGTGTCTGTGTGTCTGTGTGTCAGCGTGTCCGTGTAACCATGTGTGTGTGTGTGTCTGTGTGTCTGTGTGTATGTGTGTCTGTGTGTCTGTGTGTCTGAATGTCTGTGAGTCCTGTGTGTTTTTGTGTTGGTGTGTCCGTGTGTCTGTGTGCAGGTGTCTGTGTGTTCGTGTGTCCGTGTGTCTGTGTGTTTGAGTGTCTGAGTGTTTGTGTGTCTGTGTTTCTGTGTGTCTGTGAGTTCGTGTGTCTGTGTGTATGTGTGTCTGTGTGTCTGTGTGTCTGTGTGTCTGTGTATCTGTCTGTCTGTGTGTCTCTGTGTCTGTTTGTCTGTGTGTCTGTACGTCCGTGTCTTTTGTGTCCGTGTGTCCGTGTGGTCGTGTCTGTGTGTTTGTATGTCTGTGTGTTTGTGTGTTCGTGTGTCTGTGTGTCTGAGTGTCTGCGTGTCTGGGTGTCTATGTGTCTGTGTGACTGGTTGTCTGTGTGTCTGTGCATCCTTGTGTCTGCGTGTCTTTGTGTGTGTGTGTCTGCGTGTCTGTGTGTCTGTCTGTTTGTGGATCTGTCTGTGAGTCTGTCTTTCTGTGCGTCTGTGTGTGTGTCTGTCTGTCTGTGCGCGTGAATTTGCGTGTGTGTGTGCGCGTGTGCGTGTGCGTGTCAGTGTGTGAGTGTGTGCGCGCGCGGCGCTGGCAGCCCCGCGTTGCCGCCCCCCCCCCCCCTTCCGGGCGCTCCGCGAGGGCGGAGTGGTTGGAGTGGAGGGAGGGCCGGCCCCAAAATGGGGCGGCGCCTCCCCCCTCCGGAGCGCTGGAAGGGGGTGTGGTGGGTGGGGGGGCTCTGTCTGCCTGTCTTTGTGTCTGTGTGCCTGTGTGTCAGTGTGTCTGTGTATCTGTTTGTCTGTGTGTCTGTGTGTCTGTGTGTCTGTGTGTCTGTGTTTTTGTGCGTCTGTGTGTCTGTGTGTCAGTGTGTCAGTGTGTCTGTGTATCTGTTTGTCTGTGTGTCTGTGTGTCTGTCTGTCTGGGTGTTTGTGTGTCTGTGTGCCTGTGTGCCTTTGTGCCTGCGTGTCTGTGTGTCTGTCTGTCTGTTTGTGCGCGTGAATTTGCGTGTGTGTGTGCGCGTGCGTGTGTGCGTGTCAGTGTGTGAGTGTGTGCGCGCGCGGCGCTGGCAGCCCCGCGCTGCCGCCCCCCCCCCCCCTTCCGGGCGCTCCGCGAGGGCGGAGTGGTTGGAGTGGAGGGAGGGCCGGCCCCAAAATGGGGCGGCGCCTCCCCCCTCCGGAGCGCTGGAAGGGGGTGTGGTGGGTGGGGGGGCTCTGTCTGCCTGTCTGTGTGTCTGTGTGTGTGTCTGTGTGTCTGTGTTGTTTCTGTGCGTCTGTGTGTCAGTGTGTCAGTGTGTCTGTGTATCTGTTTGTCTGTGTGTCTGTGTGTCTGTCTGTCTGGGTGTTTGTGTGTCTGTGTGCCTGTGTGCCTTTGTGCCTGCGTGTCTGTGTGTCCTTGTGCCTGCGTGTCTGTGTGTGGGTGTGTCTGCGTGGCCGCGTGTCTGTGTGTCTGCGTGTCTGTGTGTCCGTGTGTCTATGTGTCTGTGTGTCTGTGTGTCTGTGTGCTTGAGTGTCTGTGTGTCTGTGTGCTTGAGTGTCTGTGTGTTTGTGTGTCTGTGTATTTGTGTGTCTGTATGGCTGTGTGTCTGTGTGTCTCCGTGTCTGTGTTTCTGTGTGTCTGTTTGTCTGTGTGTCTGTGTGTCTGTGTGTCTATGTGTCCGTGTGTCTCAATGTCTGTGTGTCTGTGGGTCTGTGGGTCTGTGTGTCTGTTTGTCCGTGTGTCTGTGTGTCTCTATGGCCGTATGTCTGTCTGTCTATGTGAGAGTTTGTCCGTGTGTCTGTGTGTCCGTGTGCCTGTGTGTCTGTGTGTCTGTGTGTCTGTGGGTCTTTGTGTCTGTGTGTCTATGTGTGTCTGTCTGTCTGTCTGTATGTGCGTCGGTGTGTCTGTGTGTCAGTGTGTCTGTGTGTCTGTGTGTCTGTGAGTCAGTGTGTCTGTGTGTCTGTTTGTATGTGTGCCTATGTTTCTGTCTGCGTGTCTTCCTGTGTGTCTGTGTGTTTGTGTGGCCGTGTCTGTGTGTCTATGTGTCTGTGAGTCTGTGTGTCTGTGTGTTTGTGTCTCTGTGTGTCTGCGTGTCTGTGTTTCTGTGTGTCAGTGTGTCAGTGTGTCATTGTGTCTGTGTCTCTGTGTGTCTGTGTGTCTTTGTGTCTTTGTGTCTGTGTTTCTGGGTGTCCCTGTTTCTGTGTGTTTGTGTGTCTGTGCGTCTGTGTGTCTGTGTGTCTGTTTCTTTTTTGCGTCTGTGTGTCTGTGTGTCAGTGTGTCAGTGTGTCGGTGTATTTGTTTGTGTGTGTCTGTGTGTCTGTGTGTCTGTGTTTCTGTGTGCCTGTGCGCCTTAATGCCTGCGTGTCTGTGTGTCCTTGTGTCTGTGTGTCTGTGTGCGTGTATGCGTGTGCCTGTGTGTCTGTGTGTTTGTGTTTCTGTGTGTCTGTGTGTCTGAGTGTCTGTGTGTCTGTGTGTCTGGTGCTGCGTGTGTCAGTGTGCTTGATTGAGTGTCTGTGTGTCTGTGTGTCTTTGTATTTGTGTGTCTGTACGTCTGTGTGTCTGTGTGTCTGCGTGTCTGTGTGTCTGTGTGTCTGTGTGTCTGTGTGTCTGTGTGTCTGTGTGTCTGTGTGTCTTTGTGTCTGTGTGCCTGTGTGCCCGTGTTTCTGTCTTTCTGTCTTTCTGTGTCTGTGTTTCTGTGTGTCTGTGTGTCTGTGTGTCTGTGTGTCTGAGCGTCCGCTTGTCTGTGCGTCTGTGTGTCTGTGGGTCTGTGGGTCTCTGTGTCTGTGTGTCTGTGTGTCTGTGTGTCTGTGTGTCCCTGTGCCTGTGTGTGTTTGTCTGCCTGTCTTTGTGCCCGTGTGTTTTTGTGTCTGTTTATCTGTGTGTGTGGTGGCCTGTGTGTCTGTGTGTCCGTGTGTCCGTGTGTCAGTGTGGCCGTGTGTTTGTGTTTCTGTGTGTCAGTGTGTCAATGTGTCAGTGTGTCAGTGTGTTTGTGTGTCTGTGTGTCTGTGTGTCTGTGTGTCTTGGTGTCTGGGTGTCAGTCTGTCAGTGTGTCCGCGTGTCTGTGTGTCTGTGTGTCTGTGTGTCTGTGCATCTGTGTGTCTGGTTGTTTCTGTGTCTGTGTGTCTGTGCGTTTGCGTGTCTGTGTGTCCGTGTGCGTGTCCGTGTGGTTGTGTGTCTGCGTGGCCGCGTGTCCGTGTGTCTGTTTGTCAGTGTGTCTGTGTGTCTGTGTGTCTGTGTGTCTGTGTGTCTGTGTGTCTGTGTGTTTTTGTGTTGGTGTGTCTGTGTGTCTGTGTGTTGGTGTCTGTGTTCTGTGTGTCCGTGTGTCTGTGTGCCTGTGTGTCTGTGTTTGTGTGTCTGTGTGTCCGTGTGTCTGTGTGTATGTGTGTATGTGTTTCTGTGTGTCTTTGTGTCTGTGTGTCTGTGTGTCTGTGTGTCTGTGTTTGGGTTTTGTGTGTCTGTGTGTCCGTGTGTCTTTTGTGTCCGTGTGTCCGTGTCTGTGTTTCTGCATGGCTGTGTGTTTGTGTGTCCGCGTGTCTGTGTGTCTGAGTATCTGCGTGTCTGGATGTCTGTGTGTCTGTGTGACTGGTTGGCTGTGTGTCTGTGTATCCTTGTGTCTGCGTGTCTGCGTGTCCGTGTGTCTGCGTGTCCGTCTGTCTGTGTGTCTGTGTGTCTGTCTGCCTGTGGATCTGTCTGCGTTGTCTTTCTGTGCGTCTGTGTGTGTGTCTGTCTGTCTGTCTGTCTGTCTGTCTGTCTGTCTGTGCGCGTGTATTTGCGTGTGTGTGTGTGTGTGTGTGTGTGTGTGCGTGCGTGTGTGTGTGTGTGTGTGTCAGTGAGTGTGTGTGTGTGTGTGTGTGTGCGAGCGCGCGCGGCGCTGGCAGCCCCGCGCTGGCCCCCCCCCCGCCTCTCCCTTTCTCGCGCGCTCCGCGAGGGCGGAGTGGTTGGTCCGTGGAGGGAGGGCCGGCCCCAAAATGGGGCGGTGCCTCACCCCTCCGGAGCGCCGGAAGGGGGCGTGGTGGGTCGGGGGGGGGCTCTGTCTGCCAGTCAGTGTGTCTGGGTGTCTATGTGTCTGTGTGTATGCTTCTGTGTGTCTGTGTGTCTGTGTTTTTGTGCGTATGTGTGTCAGTGTGTCAGTGTGTCAGTGTGTCTGTGTATCTGTTTGTCTGTGTGTCTGTGTGTCTGTCTGTCTGGGTGTCTGTGTGTCTGTGTGCCTGTGTGCCTTTGTGCCTGCGTTTCTGTGTGTCCTTGTGTCTGCGTGTCTGTGTGTTGGTGTGTCTGCGTGTCTGCGTGTCTGTGTGTCTGCGTGTCTGTGTGTCCGTGTGTCTGTGTGTCTTTGTGTCTGTGTGTCTGTGAATCTGGTGCTCTGTGTGTCTGTGTGCTTGAGTGTCTGTGTGTCTGTGTGTCTGTGTATTTGGGTGTCTGTATGTCTGTGTGTCTGTGTGTCTGCTTGTCTGTGTTTCTGTGTGTCTGTGTGTCTGTGTGTCTTTGTGTCCGTGTGTCTGTGTGTCTGTGTGTCTTTGTGTCTGTTTGTCTGTGTGTCTGTGTGTCTGTTTGCCTGTGTCTGTGTGTCTGTGTGTCTGTGTGTCCGTGTGTTTGTGTCTGTATGGCCGTGTGTCTGTCTGTCTGTCTGTGTGTGTGTTGTCTGTGTGCCTGTGTGTCCGTGTGTCTGTGTGTCTGTGTTTATGTGTGTCTGTGGGTCTCTGTGTTTGTGTGTCTGTGTGTGTGTGTGTCTGTCTGTCTGTGTGTCTGTCTGTCTGTGTGTCTGTGTGGCTTTGTGTCTGTGTGTCTGTGTGTCTGGTTGCCTGTGTGTCTGTGTGTCCGTGTGTCTGTGTGTCTGTGTGTCTGTGTGTCTGTGTGTCTGTATGCCTGTGTTTCTGTGTGTCTGTGTGTCTGTCTGTCTGTCTGTCTGTCTGTCTGTCTGTGTGTCTGTATGTCTGATTGCCTGTGTGTCTGTGTGTCCGTGTGTCAGTGTGTCTGTGTGTCTGTGTTTCTGTGTGTCAGTGTGTCACTGTGTCAGAGTGCCAGTGTGTCTGTGTGTCTGTGTCTATGTGTCTGTGTGTCTGGGTGTCTGTTTATCCTTGTATTTGTGTGTCTGTATGTCTCTGTGTCTGTGTGTCTGCGTGTCTGTGGGTCCGTGTGTGTGTGTGTGTCTGTGTGTCTGTGTGTCAGCGTGTCCGTGTAACGATGTGTCTGTGTGTCTGTGTGTATGTGTCTTTGTGTGTCTGTGTGTCTGAATGTCTGTGTGTCCTGTGTGTTTTTGTGTTGGTGTGTCTGTGTGTCTGTGTGTAGGTGTCTGTGTGTTCGTGTGTCCGTGTGTCTGTGTGTCTGAGTGTCTGTGTGTTTGTGTGTCCGTGTTTCTGTGTGTCTGTGAGTTCGCGTGTCTGTGTGTATGTGTGTCTGTGTGTCTTTGTGTCTGGGTGCCTGTGTGTCTGTGTGTCTGTGTGTCTCTGTGTCTGTTTGTCTGTGTGTCTGTATGCCCGTGTCTTCTGTGTCTGTGTGTCCGTGTGCTCGTGTCTGTGTGTTTCTATGTCTGTGTGTTTGTGTGTTCGTGTGTCTGTGTGTCTGAGTGTCTGCGTGTCTGGGTCTCTGTGTGTCTGTCTGACTGGTTGTCTTTGTGTCTGTGTATCCTTGTGTCTGCGTGTCTTTGTGTGTGTGTGTGTCTGCGTGTCTGTGTGTCTCTCTGTTTGTGGATCTGTCTGTGTGTCTGTCTTTCTGTGCGTCTGTGTGTGTGTGTGTCTGTCTGTCTGTTTGTGCGCGTGAATTTGCGTGTGTGTGTGTGCGCGTGCGTGTGTGCGTGTCAGTGTGTGAGTGTGTGCGCGCGCGGCGCTGGCGGCCCCGCGCTGCCGGCCCCCCACCCCCCCCCCTACGGGCGCTCCGCGAGGGCGGATTGGTTGGAGTGGAGGGAGGGCCGGCCCCCAAATGGGGCGGCGCCTCCCCCCGCCGGAGCGCTGGAAGGGGGTGTGGTGGGTGGGGGGGCTCTGTCTGCCTGTCTGTGTGTCTGTGTGTCTGTGTATCTGTGTGTCTGTGTTTTTGTGCGTCTGTGTGTCTGTGTGTCAGTGTGTCAGTGTGTCTGTTTATCTGTTTGTCTGTGTGTCTGTGTGTCTGTCTGTCTGGGTGTTTGTGTGTCTGTGTGCCTGTGTGCCTTTGTGCTTGCGTGTCTGTGTGTCCTTCGTAGCCGCGTGTCTGTGTGTCTGCGTGTCTGTGTGTCCGTGTGTCTATGTGTCTGTGTTTCTGTGTGTCTGTGTGTTTGAGTGTCTGTGTGTCTGTGTGCTTGAGTGTTTGTGTGTCTGTGTGTCTGTGTATTTGTGTGTCTGTATGGCTGTGTGTCTGTGTGTCTCCGTGTTTGTGTTTCTGTGTGTCTGTTTGTCTGTGTGTCTGTGTGTCTGTGTGTTTATGTGTCCGTGTGTCTGTGTGTCTGTGTGTCTGTGTGTCTGTCTGTCTGTGTGTCTGTATGTCTGATTGCCTGTGTGTCTGTGTGTCCGTGTGTCTGTGTGTCTGTGTGTCCGTGTGTCTTTTGTGTCTGTATGGCCGTATGTCTGTCTGTCTGTGTGAGAGTTTGTCCGTGTGTCCGTGTGTCCGTGTGTCTGTGTGTCTGTGTGCTTGTGTATCTGTGGGTCTTTGTGTCTGTGTGTCTATGTCTGTCTGTCTGTCTGTCTGTGTGTCTGTGTGTCTGTGTGTCTGTGTGTCTGTGTGTCTGGTTGCCTGTGTGTCTGTGAGTCAGTGTGTCTGTGTGTCTGTTTGTATGTGTGTCTGTGTTTCTGTCTGCGTGTCTTCCTGTGTGTCTGTGTGTTTTTGTTGCCTTGTCTGTGTGTCTGTGTGTCTGTGAGTCTGTGTGTCTGTGTGTTTGTGTCTCTGTGTGTCTGCGTGTCTTTGTTCCTGTGTGTCAGTGTGTCAGTGTGTCAATGTGTCTGTGTCTCTGTGTGTCTGTGTGTCTGTGTGTCTGGGTGTCCCTATGTATGTGTGTCTGTGTGTCTGTGTGTCTGTGTGTCTGTGTGTCTGTTTCTTTTTTTGCGTCTGTGTGTCTGTGTGTCAGTGTGTCAGTGTATCGGTGTATCCGTTTGTGTGTGTCTGTGTGTCTGTGTGTCTGTCTGTGTGTGTCTGTGTGCCTGTGTGCCTTTGTGCCTGCGTGTCGGTGTGTCCTTGTGTCTGTGTGTCTTTGTGCGTGTATGCGTGTGCCTGTGTGTCTGTGTGTCTGTGTTTCTGTGTGTCTGTGTGTCTGAGTGTCTGTGTGTCTGTGTCTCTGTGCATCTGTGTGTCAGTGTGCTTGAGTGTCTGTGTGTCTGTGTGTCTTTGTATTTGTGTGTCTGTACGTCTGTGTGTCTTTGTGTCTGCGTGTCTGTGTGTGTGTGTGTGTGTGTGTCTGTGTGTCTGTGTGTCTGTGTGTCTGTGTGTCTGTGTGTCTGTGTGTCTGTGTGTCTGTGTGTCTGTGTGTCTGTGTGTCTGTGTGTCTGTGTGTCTGTGTGTCTGTGTGTCTGTGTGTCTGTGTGTCGGTGTGTCGGTGTGTCTGTGTGTCTGTGTGTCTGTGTGTCTGTGTGTCTGTGTGTCTGTGTGTCTGTGTGTCTGTGTGTCTGTGTGTCTGTGTGTCTGTGTGTCTGTGTGTCTGTGTGTCTGTGTGTCTGTGTGTCTGTGTGTCCCTGTTCCTCTGTGTGTGTGTTTGTCTGTCTGTCTTTGTGTCCGTGTGTTTTTGTGTCTGTGTATCTGTGTGTCTGGCGGCCTATGTGTCTGTGTGTCTGTGTGTCCGTGTGTCCGTGTGTCAGTGTGGCTGTGTGTCTGTGTTTCTGTGTGTCAGTGTGTCAGTGTGTCAGTGTGTCAGTGTGTCTGTGTGTCAATGTGTCTGTGTGTCTGTGTGTCTTGGTGCCTGGGTGTCAGTCTGTCAGTGTGTCCGCGTGTCTGTGTGTCTGTGTGTCTGTGTGTCTGTGCATCTGTGTGTCTGGTTGTTTGTGTGTCTGTGTGTCTGTGTGTTTGCGTGTCTGTGTGTCCGTGTGTGTGTCCGTGTGGTTGTGTGTCTGCGTGGCCGCGTGTTCGTGTGTCTGTGTGTCTGTGTGTCTGTGTGTCTGTGTGTCTGTGTGTCTGTGTGTCTGTGTGTCTGTGTGTCTGTGTGTCTGTGTGTCTGTGTGTTTTTGTGCTGGTGTGTCTGTGTGTCTGTGTGTTGGTGTCTGTGTTCCGTGTGTCCGTGTGTCTGTGTGTCTGTGTGTCTGTCTGTCTGTGTGTCTGTGTGTCTGTGTGTCTGTGTGTATGTGTGTCTGTGTGTCTGTGCATTTGTGTGTCTGTGTGTCTGTGTGTCTGTGTGTCTGTGTGTCTGGGTTTGTGTGTCTGTATGTCCGTGTGTCTTTTGTGTCCGTGTGTCCGTGTCTGTGTGTCTGCATGGCTGTGTGTTTGTGTGTCCGCGTGTTTGTGTGTGTGAGTATCTGCGTGTCTGGATGTCTGTGTGTCTGTGTGACTGGCTGGCTGTGTGTCGGTGTATCCTTGTGTCCGCGTGTCTGTGTGTCCGTGTGTCTGCGTGTCCGTCTGTCTGTGTGTCTGTGTGTCTGTCTGCCTGTGGATCTGTCTGTGTTGTCTTTCTGTGCGTCTGTGTGTGTGTCTGTCTGTCTGTGTGTCTGTGCGCGTTTATTTGCGTGTGTGTGTGTATGCGTGCGTGTGTGTGCGTGTCAGTGTGTGTGTGTATGTGTGTGTGTGTGTGCGTGCGCGCGCGGCGCTGGCAGCCCCGTGCTGGCCCACCCCCCGCCCTTCCCCTTTCTCGGGCGCTCCGCGAGGGCGGAGTGGTTGGAGTGGAGGGCGGGCCGGCCCCAAAATGGGGCGGTGCCTCCCCCCTCCGGAGCGCCGGAAGGGGGTGTGGTGGGTGGGGGTGGGGGGGGCTCGGTCTGCCAGTCAGTGTGTCTGTGTGTCTATGTATCTGTGTGTCTATGTGTCTGTGTGTCTGTGTGTCCGTGTTTTTGTGCGTCTGTGTGTCAGTGTGTCAGTGTGTCCGTGTGTCTGTGTATTTGTTTGTCTGTGTGTCTGTGTGTCTGTCTGTCTGGGTGTCTGTGTGTCTGTGTGCCTGTGTGCCTGTGTGCCTGCGTGTCTGTGTGTGCTTGTGTCTGCGTGTCTGTGTGTTGGTGTGTCTGCGTGTCTGCGTGTCTGTGTGTCTGCGTGTCTGTGTGTCCGTGTGTCTGTGTGTCTGTGTGTCTGTGTGTCTGTGATTCTGGTGCTCTGTGTGTCTGTGTGCTTGAGTGTCTGTGTGCCTGTGTGTCTGTGTATTTGTGTGTCTGTATGTCTGTGTGTCTGTGTACATTTTTAAGTGTTACGTGTCTGTGTTTTGTGTGTTGTGTGTCTGTGTGTCTATTTGGTATGTGTCGTGAATCTGTGTGTTCTGTGTGTCTTTGTGTCTGTGATGTTGTGTGTCTGTGTGTCGTGTGCCTGTTGTGTCTGTGTCTGTGTGGCGAGTGTGCGAGTGTCTTTTGTGTCTGTATGGGTGTGTTCTGTCTGTCTGTGTGTGTGTGTGTGTGTTGTTCTGTGTGTACGTGTGTCGTGTGTTGTTGTGTCTGTGTGATGTGTGTCTGTGGGTTCTGTGTGTGAGTGTCTGTGTGTGTGTGTGTCTGTTGTCTGTGTGTCTGTCTGGTCTGTGTGTCTGTTGCTTGGTCTGTGTGTCTTGTGTGTCTGTATCGCTTGGTTTGCCTGTGTGTTTGTGTTGGCCGTGTGTCTGTGTGTCTGTGTGTCTGTGTGGTCTGTGTGTTCCGTATGCCTGTGTTGTGTCTGGTCATTGTCTGTCTGTGTGTCTGGCTGTCTGTGCGTGTGTGTGTCTGTCTGTCTGTCTCTGTCTGTCTGTCTGTCTGTCTCTCTGTCTGTCTGTCGGTCTGTCTGTCTGTCCGTGTTGTCTGTCTGTCTGTCTGTTTGTCTGTCTGTCTGTCTGTCTGTCTGTCTGTCTGTGCGCGTGTGTATGCGTGTGTGTGCGTGTGTGTGTCAGTGCGCGTGTGTGCGCGCGCGGCGCTCGCAACCCCGCGCTCCCCCTCCCCCTTCCTCCAGCGCCCCGCGAGGGCGGAGTGGTTTGAGTGGGGGGAGGGCCGGCCCCAAGATGGGGCGGTGCTTCCCCCCTCCGGAGCGCCGGGAGGGGGTCGGGGGGGGGTTTCGTGCGTGTGTTTGTAAGTGTTCGTTCGTGTGACGTGGGTGTGGTTGTAAGTGCGTTCGTTTGTGCGTGTGTGTGTGTGCGTTTGCTTGTGTGACTGTCTCTGTTCTCAGTGCGTGTTTTCTGTGGGTGTTCGCGATTGCGTTCGTGTGCCTGGTGCGTATGTGTGTCTGGTGCGTGTGCGTGTGTGTGTGTGTGTGTGTGTGCGCGTGTGCCTGTGTGTTCGTGCGTGTGTGTGTGTGTGCTTTCCCGTTTGCGTGTGTTTCTGTTTGTATGAGTGGGTGCGCGTGTGTCTGGTATGTGTGCGTGTGTGTGTGTGTGTGTGTGTGTGTGTGTGTGTGTGTGCGTGCGTCTGTGTGTGTGTGTGTGGGTATGGGCGTGACTGTGGGGTGCGCGCGCATGAATGGGCGCGCGTGGATGAGTGTGCGCGCGCGTGTGGATGTGTGTTTGTGTCTGTGCTCGTGTGATTCTGTGTGCGTGCGTGCGCGTGCGTCTGCGCGCTCGCGCCCTCGGTGGCGCCGTGGCCCGCGCGCCCCCCCCCCTGCCTCGGGCGCGCCGCGGGGGCGGAGTGGGTGGAGTGGGGGGAGGGCCGGCCCCGGAATGGCGCAGCGCCTCCCCCCTCCGGAGCGCCGGCGGAGAGGGCGGGGGGAGAGGCGCGCGTGGGCGGCTTGTGTGTAGGGGT
Organism: Prorocentrum cordatum; assembly: GCA_963575745.1. Classification (NCBI taxonomy): domain Eukaryota; class Dinophyceae; order Prorocentrales; family Prorocentraceae; genus Prorocentrum; species Prorocentrum cordatum. Next base: position 39,485 of record CAUYUJ010018773.1, read on the forward strand.
GTGTGCGCCTGTGTGTATGTATGTATGTATGTATGTATGTATGTATGTATGTATGTATGTATGTATGTATGTATGTATGTATGTATGTATATATATACATATATATGATTATGTGTGAACGCGTGCGTGCGTGCGTGTCTGTGTGTGCGTGAGTGTGTATGTGTGTGTGTTCGCATGCTGTCCTACGCGTGGTTTCATGTTTCTCTGTATGTCTGTGTTTTTAGGTGTGTTGCGTGTCTGTTGTGTGTGTGTGTGCTCGTTTGTGCTCGTGTGTGCGTGTGCTTGTATGTGTGAATGCATCTTCGCTACTCGGTTTCTCGACCTCGCGCCGAACACTTTCAGGGTCGGATGGGGACATGGGAAATACCTTGTTTGAAATGTCTAAGAAGATCATATCTGAAGCTCTCTGCTTTTTTTTCCGAGCACTCTCGAGGGTGCGAGGAGCTCGAACGTTGGGCGAGACATATTTGTGCATGAATTTCGTGAAGCAAACACCCGAGCAGACGAACTTACTCATTTGGCCAGAGATGGCCACACATTTCATCATAACTATTGCCATCGATATCCTTTCGAACGAGACTCTTTAAAGGTAGTCGCCTGTCGTGGAGGGTACGACGGGGGAGTGTGCAGCAAGGGCAGTGCGTGCGGTTACTGGATGCAGATTGGCTATCTCAACATGTCTTCGCGGGCGTCTCGGCATGGAGTGTATTCTACACGATACTCCCCTTACCCGACCTCTTCTTCTCTACATTATCATGCTGACACACCGTTGATTTGGAGAGACGCTGCGGCTGCTGCTTGGTTGGAGCCAGGCGCCACGATCACCGAATGTGAGTTGTCCGCTGCCGAAGCATTGACACGTGCCATACGCATACAGCTTCAGCAATTTGATGACAGCGATTTTGCTTCTTGATGGTGTGTTATCCCTCCGCCCTCCTGGGCTCGGGAATCATTTTCAAGATTAGCCAAGTTACATGACACCTCAGCCCGCCTCCGTGGGTAGGTGCTCGTTTCACTGCTGCTCAAATGCCTAGCTGCGTAGCTGACACGGGCTGCGCTGAAGACCAGCGCCTCGCCAGCCCGCGTAAACACAAAAAACCAGGTTGACGGCTTACCGCCGGCGCCAGTTAATGATGGAAGCTTAAGAGTAATAACATGTAGAGCTTCCCTCAGCAAGTTATTGCTGGAAGCTTAAGAGTAATAACTCGTAGAGCTCCCCTCAGCAAGTTATTGCTGGAAGCTAAGAGTAATAACTCGTAAAGCTTCCCTTAGCAAGTCATTGCTGGAAGCTTAACAGTAATTCCGGGGCGCTAGAGAGCTAGTACCTCGTAGAGCACTTCGGCATCGATGAGCTAGAGGAATTCCAGCGCGGGGTGGAGCTAGTACCTCGTAGAGCTCTTCGGCATCGATGAGCTAGAGGAATTCCGGCGCGGGGTGGAGCTAGTTGGCACACCCGGCCAAGGCGGACAATGAGACAACTTTTGGGTGGTTTCGCGAATATCTGATGTTCCCGGAGAGCTCGCTGAGAGCTAGAGGGTTTAAGATTAGAAGTTGGACGGTGGTGGTGCCCGCCAGCAGCCCATCCCCGCCGGTCCACGATCCTCGCAGCAGCTCGCCTGAGCCGGCGACGTGTCCGGGAGAGCTTCCGGCAATCTTCCACGCGTGCCTGCGCGCGTGCAGGTGCGCATGGAAGCGTATCGGGCAGCCCTTCAGCAGCCCTGCAGGGGAGCCCCCCAGAGCTTTCCGACAGCGTGTGAGCGCTCGCCAGAAGAGCTTTCTCGTGTGTGCGCCCTTTACTCTCCGGGTACCTCGTAGAGCTCTTCGGCATCGATGCGCTAGAGGAATTCCGGCGCGGGGTGGAGCTAGTTGGCCGACCCGACCAAAAGAGACAATTCCCGGAGAGCTCTCTGAGAGCTAAAGGGTTTTAAATGAGAAGCCGGGCGGTGGTGGTGCCCGCCAGCAGCCCATCTCCGCCGCTCCACGATCCCCGCAGCAGCTCGCCTGACCCGGCAGCTGGTCCGGGAGAGCCTCCGGCAAGCGTCCAGGCGTGCCTGCATGCGTGCAGGCACGCGTGGAAGCGTTCCTGGCAGCGCTTCGGCGACGCTGCAGGGGAGCCCCCAGACTCCCAGAAGCGCTTCACGAGAGCTTCCGTGGGCTTGCCAGGAAAGCTTTCTGGCGTGTGCCCTCTTTGCTCTCCGGGTTTTTCCCGGCGAGCTCGCTGAGAGCTAAAGGGTTTAAGATTCGAAGCCGGACGGTGGTTGTGCCCGCCAGGAGCTTCTCGGCGGCGCTCCAGAATCCCCGCAGGGTTTTTTTTTCCCGGAGAGCTCGCTGAGGGCTAAAGGGTTTAAGATTAGAAGCCGGACTGTGGTGGGCCCGCCGGGGGCTCCTCCACGGCGGTCCACGTTCCCCGCAGAAGCTCCGGCGGCCCGGCAACGTGTCCGGGAGAGTTTCCCGCAAGCTTCCACGCGTGCCTGCGCGCGTGCAGGCGCGCATGGACACGTCTCTTGCAGAGCTTCGGCAGCGCTGCAAGGGAGCTTCCGGCAAGCTTCAACGCGTGCCCGCACGCGTGCAGGCACACGTGGAAGTGTTTCTGGCAGCGCTTCGGTTGCGTTGCAGGGGAGCAGCCCAGCGATCTCCAGGAAAGATTTCCCGTCTTCAAAGGGTCTCTCCCCTCTCCGGTTTTTGGACGCTACCAAGATACCTCGTAGAGCTCTTCGGCATCGATGAGCTAGAGGAATTCCGGCGCGGGGTGGAGCTAGTAACTCGTAGAGCTTCCCTTAGCAAGTTACTGCTGGAAGCTTGAGAGTAATTCCGGGGAGCTGGAGAGCTAGTTGGCAAGAAAAATCTCGACGGACCTTTTGGTGACTTTTGGTCGGTTGAAAATTTTGTTCTCGAAATTTGACAATTCGTTAGAGCTCTAGTATTTTTTCCCGTGATATTCGATCTATTCCCGCTCGCCATCTTGATCTCAGCTCGATCGGGTAACTTTGAAAGCCAAAAAGCAGGCAGGCGGGAACGGCCGTTTCGAGTCATCTTGATACGCGCTGTCGGTTTTCTCAAGATAACTCGAGCTTCAGACAACTACAGAGCTGGTCAGCACAGCTAATGCATTCAGAATGATCAGGCGCGTTCGCCTGTTGAATCCAGAGGTCCGAACTCGGTCTGCTAGCCGAGCTAGGGTCGCAAACCTATTTGTATTATTCGAGTCATTGTAGCAGACGCTCTCGGTTTTTCGTACTCAACTCGATCTGTAGGGCAGCCACAGAGCTGATAATCACAGAACTCGATTGAGAATTATCAGGCGCGTTCTTCTGTTGAATCAAGAGCTCTAAACTCGGCCTGCTCCCCGAGCTAGGTTCCCGAACCTATTGGTATTGTTCGAGTCATCTTGAGAAGTGCTCTCGGTTTTCTGTACTTAAATCATGCTGGGGGAGGGCTACAGTGCTGCTGGTCACAGGAACGTTCGTCGAACCGAGAGCTCGGAACTCGGTCTGCTGCTCGAACGAGATCCGCGAAATTGTTGTATTATTCGAATCCTGAGAGGTACTCTCGGTTTTCTGCACTTAACTCAGGCTGTATGGGGGGCTCAGGAATCGATCCGCAGACATCAGACGCGTCCGCCTGTCGCATTCAGATTCTGAACTCAGTTTCATACTCGAGCTCGATTGGAAAACTGTTCGTTTGTTTCATTAGAGTCATCTTGAGAGATCTATAATCGCTTGGGCTTGAGTCGTTCTCTGAAATTCTTTTTCTCATTATATATTGTCAGGAAGCTCTACGAGTCCCCCCGGCGGCCTTCTTCCGCTCCACGGCCATCCCGTTGAAAGATAAATATGAGAGGTATGCTCAGAGAGTTCAGAGTATTGTGCTCTACGCGGCGGAAGGATGCACGGTCGATTCTAGTTCATTGAGTGCCCTTCATATCTTTGAGGGTAAGTGCCTGTCTGTTATGTCTCGTTGTATACGGAGGGAAGGGGAAAGTTATCAGGAATGGAATACGAGGAGGTATGAACGTGCGAGACAAAAGTTTCATGATGCTCACTATGCGGGTATTGTACAGAAGTTTCTCAGAGTACACTGGATGTGGGCAATCGACATTCATGATTTTGCCCATAGGTTGATCACAGATCGGGAGGCGTTGGAGGCAAACTCGACGAGATCTTGGAGAGATTCTCGTTTCTCGTGTCTGGCGTTTGGCCGACTGTGGGATAGAATGAGGACAGATTCAAGCGAGGCTCTCAGATGTTGGGGGAAGTGGAAGGAAGCCAGCTCAATGAAAAGACATCGGGGGGGACAGGAGAGTGTCGGACTTCGTCCATGGTACTATTCATTGGAATCGTTTTATGGTTTATCCTGGTGGGATTTCTTTGCTGGAAGTTTTGAACATTTCATGTATTTCGCTGCTAATGTTTGTTCAAGTACTATGTTGAAGTACTTCCAAAAGAAGTGCAAAGGTTTGGCGTCCTCAGGGGTGCCTGTGTTCCTGAACTTGGATGAGGATGGAGGGTTCATATTGGTCAGGATCGGGAGGATACACCAGCATATAGGGATCGTCTCAGCAAACGTATTGCGTTGCATAACATGCGTTGTACACAGTGGGACCTCGATACGGACGGGATACCACTGGACATCCAGGGGGACTCACTGCTTGTAATTAACTGGCTCTGCGGGAAATGGAAAGTATTAGCCCAGGTTTATCAGAAAAGGGTGGATACTCTGATTAATAAGTTGGACGATATGCAGGAAACTTACTCGGTGAGGCCTCCAGAGGCTGGCCGTGACTTCTTCTCTCATTCTTTTCGGGAATGGAACCGGAGAGCTGACTTACTGACCCATCAGGCCCGTCAGGGCCACGTGTACGCCGATTTCGTATACCTCAACGTCTTTGAATCTCAGTGTTATATTCCTTGCCTTATCAAAGCCGGCTTTGATGGGGGAGTTTGTAGCCGCGGAAGTGCCTGTGGTGTATGGATACAGATTGGTCTGCGAAACAAATATATCTTCTCGCGGACCGACATCATTTTCAAGGATGTGTATCTCGCGGCTTGGTGTCTACCACCGAGCGCCACTGTTACAGATACGGAACTATCGGCGGCGGAGCGCATATGCGAGGTGCTCCCACAGGTTGTGCAGACCTTCTTTGATCATTCGCAGTGATTTGCCACACATTGTTTCTTCTTTTCTGTGTCCTGTTTATTCCTGCAGCTTCGCTGTTCACTGAATCACTCTTTCATCTTTGTGTGCTTTGCGTTTGATTCTGTCATTGCGGCATGTGATTCTCTTTATTCCTTCAGCTTCGCTGTGTGGTATAAGAGCTGACTGCTTGCGTGATGAATGAGGCTCTGTTTCGCCTGACACTTTGTTGGACCTGGCCTCAGTGGCCAAGACGGTCCCAGCAAAGACGCAAAAAAAGAAAGGTTGACGGTTTACCGCCGGCGCCCAGTTGGCCCAGCCGGCCGAGGCGGACAATGTGACAACTTTTGGGTAGTTTTTCCCGGCGAGCTCGCTGAGAGCTAAAGAGTGTAAGATTAGAAGCCGGACGGTGGTGGTGCCCGCCAGGAGCTCTTTCCCGTCGCTCCATAGCCCCGCAGCGCTCCCGGTGAACCGGACACGTGTCCGGGAGAGCTTCCGGCAAGCTTCCACGCGTGCCTGCACGCGTGCAGGCACGCATGAAGCGTTTCTGCCAGTGCTTCGGAAGCGCAGCAGGGGGGCCCCCCAGAGCTCTGCAGGACAGATTTCCCGTCCTCAAAGGGTCTCTTCGCTCTTCGAGTTTTGGACGCTAGCAAGTGCAAATAACTCGTAGAGCTTCCCCAAGCTAGTTGCTCGAAGCTTAGAAGTAACTCGTAGAGCTTCCCTTCGCAAGTTATTGCTGGAAGCTAAGAGTAATTCCGGCGCGCTGGAGAGCTAGTTCGCAAGAAAAATCTCGACGGAACTTTTGCTGACTTTTGGTCGGTTGAAAATAACTCGTAGAGCTTCCCTTAGCAAGTTATTGCTGGAAGATTAAGAGTAATTCCGGGGAGCTGGAGAGCTAGATGGCAAGAAAAATCTCGACGGATCTTTTGGTGACTTTTGGTCGGTTGAAAATTTTGTTCTCAAAATTTGACAATTCGTTAGAGCTCTAGTATTTTTTCCCATGATATTCGATCTCATTCCCGCTCGCCATCTCGATCTCAGCTCGATCGGGTAACTTTGAAGGCCAAGAGCATGCAGGCGGGAACGGCCGTTTCGAGTCATCTTGATACGCGCTGTCGGTTTTCTCAAGATAACTCGAGCTTCAGAACAACTACAGAGCTGGTGAGCACAGCTAATGCATTCAGAATGATCAGGGGCGTTCGCCTGTTGAATCCAGAGGTCTGAACTCGGTCTGCTAGCCGAGCTAGGGTCGCAAACCTATTCGTATTATTCGAGTCATTGTAGCAGACGCTCTCGGTTTTTCGTACTTAACTCGATCTGTAGGGCAGCCACAGAGCTGATGATCACAGAAATCGATGAGAATTATCAGGCGCGTTCGTCTGTTGAATCAAGAGCTATGAACTCGGCCTGCTCCCCGAGCTAGGTTTCGCGAACCTATTGGTATTGTTCGAGTTATCTTGAGAAGTGCTCTCGGTTTTCTGTACCTAAATCGTGCTGGGGGAGGGCTACAGTGCTGCTGGTCACGGGAATCGATTTCGAGACATCAGGCGCGTCAGTTCGTCGAACCGAGAGCCCGGAACTCGGTCTGCTGCTCGAACGAGATCCGCGAAACTGTTGTATTATTCGAGTCATCCTGAGAGGTACTCTCGGTTTTCTGCACTTAACTCAGGCTGTATGGGGGGCTGCAGAACTGGTAATCACAGGAATCGATCCGCAGACATCAGACGCGTCCGCCTGTCGCATTCAGAGGTCTCAACTCGGTTTCATACTCGAGCTCGATTGGAAAACTGTTCGTGTGTTTTGTTAGAGTCATCTTGAGAGGTCTATAATTGCTTGGGCTGAAAAACTAGTCGTTGTCTGAAATTCTTCTCCACCTTATATATTGTCAGGAAGCTCTACGAGTCCCCCGGCGGTAAGAAAGGTTGACGGTTTACCGCCGGCGCCCAGTTTCGTTCTCAAATTTGACAATTCGTTTGAGCTATAGTATTTTTTCCCGTGATATTCAATCTTATTCCCGCTCGCCATCTTGATCGCAGCTCGATCGGGTAGCTTTTACTGCCAAAAAGCACTCTGGCGGGATCGGCCCTTTCGACATCTTGATACGCATTATCGGTATTTTGTACTTAACTCGAGCTGTAGGGCAGCTACAGAGCTGGTAAGCACACCTATCGCATTCAGAATCATTAGGCGCGTTCGCCTGTTGAATCTAGAGGTCTGAACTCGGTCTGCTAGCCGAGCTAGGTCTGGAAACCTATTCGTACTATTTGGGTGATCTTGATAGACGCCCTCGGTTCTCTGTACTTAACTCGAGCTACAGGACAGCTACAGAGCTGGTAAGCACTCCTATTGCATTCGGAATCATTAGGCGCGTTCGCCTGTTGAATCTAGAGGTCCGAACTCGTTCTGCTAGCCGAGCTAGGCTCGCCAAGCTATTCGTATTATTTTGGTCATCTTGATAGACGCCCTCGGTTTTCTGTACTTAACTCGAGCTGTAGGGCAGCTGCAAGCTCATAGTGACAGACATCGATTGGGAATCATCAGGCGCGTTCGTGCGTTGAATCGAGAGCTCTGGACTCGGTCTGCTGCCCGAGCTAGGTTCGCAAAACTATTCGTATTGTTCGAGTCATTCTGAGAAGTTCTCTCGGTATTCCGCACTTAACTCGTGCTGGGGAAGGCTACAGTACTGCTGGTCACGGAAATCGATCCTAAGACATCAGACGCGTCCGTCTGTCGAACCCAGAGCTCGGAACTAGGTCCGCGAAACTATTGTACCATTCGAGTTGTTTGTTTTTTTGTTAGAGTCATCCTGAGAGGTTTTTCACATCCCTACGAGTCAGGAAGCTCTACGAGTCCCCCGGCGGTAACAAAGGTTGACGGTTTACCGCCGCCGCGCCCAGTAATTCCGGCGCTCTGGGAGAGCTAGTTGGCTCGACAAAAAAAGAACTGAACTTTTCACAACTTTTTGGTCGGTTGAAAATTTTGTTCTCGAAATTCAACAATTCGTTTGTGCTCTGGTATTTTTTCCCGTGATATTCGATCTTATTCCCGCTCGCCATCTTGATCTCAGCTCGATCGGGTACCTTTTACTGCCAAAAAGCACACTGGCGGGATCGGCCGTTTCGAGTCATCTTGATACGCGTTGTCGGCATTTTGTACTTAACTTGAGCTTCAGGACAGCTACAGAGCTGATAAGCACAGCTAATCGATGCAGAATGATTAGGCGAGTTCGCCTGTTGAACCCAGAGCTCTGAACTCGGTTTGCTAGCCGAGCTAGGTCCGCAAACCTATTCGTATTATTCGAGTCATCTTGATTCGCACTGTCGGTATTCTGAACTTAACTCGATATAGGACAGCTACAGAGCTGGTAAGCACACCTCATCGACTCAGAATAATCAGGCGCGTTCGGCTGTTCCAACCAGAGGTCTGAACTCGGTCTGCTAGCCGAGCCAGGTCCGCAAACCTATTCGTATTATTCGAACCATCTTGACAGGCGCTCTCGGTTTCCTGTACTGGTCTCGAGCTATAGGACAGCTACAGGGCTGATACATACAGAAACCGATTCAGAATCAACAGTCGCGTTTGTCTGTCGAATCCAGAGCTCTGAACTCGGTCCTGCTGCCCGATGCAGAATCGCGAAACTGTTCGTATTCTTCCAGTGATCTTGAGAGCTGCTGTCGGCTTTCTGCACTTAACTCGGGCTGTAGGGAGGCTGCAGGGCGGGTAATCACAGGAATCGATTCGGAGACATCAGACGCGTCCGCCTGTCGCATTGAGAGGTCTGAACTCGGTCTGATACTCGAGTTCGGCTGAAAAACTATTCGTTCTCTGTAATTTTTTTCGACATTATATGTTATCAGGAAGCTCTACGAGTCCCCCGGCGGTAACAAAGGTTGACGGTTTACCGCCGGCGTCCAGTTCAGGCGCGCTGGAGAGCTAGTTGGCTCGAAAAAAAAAAGAACTGAACTTTTCACAACTTTTGGTCGGTTGAAAATTTTGTTCTCGAAATTCAACAATTCGTTTGTGCTCTAGTATTTTTTCCCGTGCTATTCGATCTTATTCCCGCTCGCCATCTTGATTTCAGCTCGATCGGGTACCTTCTACTGCCAAAAAGCACACTGGCGGGATCGGCCGTTTCGAGTCATCTTGATACGCGTTGTCGGTATTTTGTACTTAACTCGAGCTGTAGGACAGCTACAGAGCTGGTAAGCACAGCTAATCGATGTAGAATGATTAGGCGCGTTCGCCTGTTGAATCCAGAGCTCTGAACTCGGTTTGTTAGCCGAGCTAGGTCCGCAAACCTATTCGTATTATTCGAGTCATCTGGATTCGCACTGTCGGTATTCTGAACTTAACTCGAGATATAGGACAGCTACAGAGCTGGTAAGCACGCCTCATCCGTTCAGAATGATCAGGCGCGTTCGGCTGTTCGAACGAGAGGTCTGAACTCGGTCTGCTAGCCGAGCCAGGTCCGCAAACCTATTTGTATTATTCGAATCATCTTGATAGGCGCTCTCGGTTTCCTGTACTAAACTCGAGCTATAGGACAGCTACAGGGCTGATGGTTACAGAAACCGAGTCAGAATCATCAGTCGCGTTTGTCTGTCGAATCTGGAGCTCTGAACTCGGTCTGCTGCCCGATCGAGAATCGCGAAACTGTTCGTATTCTTCCAGGCATCTTGAGAGCTGCTGTCGGCTTTCTGCACTTAACTCGGGCTGTAGGGAGGCTGCAAGGCGGGTAATCACAGGAATCGATTCGGAGACATCAGACGCGTCCGCCTGTCGCATTCAGAGGTCTGAACTCGGTTTGATACTCGAGTTGGGCTGAACAACTATTCGTTCTCTGCAATTTTTTTCGACATTATATCTTGTCAGGAAGCTCTACGAGTCCCCCGGCGGTAACAATGGTTGACGGTTTACCGCCGGCGCCCAGTATTGAAAGATATTTGACAATTCATTTGAGAAAGCATTTTTTTGCACCTGTAGACAACTTTCAGGACCTCTGCGTGTTAATATGAGCGCTGAAGGCGCACTTTTACTATGAAAACACTTGGCGCAACCAACTTTCTATCGACATGAAAAATTGAAGATTGAATTTTTCGAGAAATGCCTCGAGAAGCTCTCTCCTTCGACTCTTAGCACTCTCACGCGTGAAAAGAGCTCTACGAGGTTCCCGGCGGAGACCAGGTTGACGGTTCACCGCGGGTCCCAGTTTGGGACGCTGCCCAGTACCTCGTAGAGCTCTTCGGCAAGATGAGCTAAGAGGAATTCGGGCGCAGGGTGGAGCTAGTTGGCCGATCCGACCTCCTTAAGAGATGATGTGGTAACTTTGGGTCGGTTTTGCAATCTTTGTGCAAAATTTTAAAGTTCGTTTTAGAAACCGGTACTTTTCTCACCTGTAGTGGGTTGTGCCGCGTCTCACAGTGGAATTTCAGGTCCATAGCTGCAATATTACTATCAAAAGACTTGAGGGAACCATCGGCCGTTTCGAGCATCTGACACGCATTGACGGTTTTCTGTAGTTCAAACCGATTCAGAATGATCAGGCGCGTTAGTCTGTTCCATAGATCCGCGAAACTATTCGTATTACACGAGTCATCTGAGAGGTGCTGTATGTTCCCACTTGAATCGAGTGACTTTCGGTGAGAGCTGAAAAGAGTAATTTGAAAGGCTTTCCAGCTCAAACGTAAGAGAGCTTCCCCCATGTGTTCCAAGCAGCGTCGTGCAGATAAGAGCTCTACGAGGCTCCCGGCGGTAACCCAGGTTGACTCAAGCCATTTCGGCTCAAGCCATTTTGGCTCAAGTCTCCCGGCTCAAGGGCTCCAGGAACCCACTGGGGCTCAGGGGGCGTCGGCGTCGCGGGGAGACGGCGCGGCAGCCATCGCTGCCATCGACGGGTACGGCATCTTCGAGGTCAGCTAGGCTGCTTTCTTTGTTTGCTGCGCTTGTTATCTTTTGTTGTACGTGCGTGACGACGGACGGATACGACTTTTCGGTTCTCGCGAGAAGGTTTCAGCTGGAGGATATATCACCGACAGTGCCATATTTGCAGTACTCACAGGATTACGGTCAAAAGCCAGATACTGCTGTCGAGCGAGCTTCTCGTAAAAGACAACTTCAGGATATTGAGAAGACCCCAGGCGACTACCCATTGGACGGAAGATTGAATACTGCCGATTCTACTCCAGATAGTGAGTCTGCTGTACCTCTCAGTGAACGGACGGTGACACGACAGTGGTTGCACTCGTGGGGATACGGACCTCAGTGTATCGACACAATGCCCGAGCATGCAGATAACATGACGGTTGATGGCGGAGCCCCCCCTGTGAAGCGTAGTCGTGAGGAGGTTCTTGCTGAAAGGAAGGCCGCCTTGGAGGGGAAGGATGGTATGCAGAGTTTACTATTGCAGATGATGCACAAGATGGATGATAACACTGAAAGGATCCAGGATGCCATAGGAGTTCAGGGGACCAAAATCGACGACGTTCAGGCCCAGGTCCAGAAGCAGGGTGTTACGACTTCTAATTTGGAGACGAGCGTTCAAGGGCTTGAGACTAAACATAATCGACTCGAGACGATCGTCCAGGGGCTCCAGGGACAGGTTCGTGCGGGTTCAGTTGCCAGTGACGCTTCAACGAGGCCCGACAATGCCAGGACGGGAAGATACCAGGCTCCTGGAACCACCTACTTCTCTCCAACGTATGTTGAACTCAAGGGATGGGTCACCAACTGGAGTGACAGGGATAGGAGGTCTCAGGAAATGCTCATGTGGGAGGATGTGAAGGTGCTCATAGATAACATTACAAATCATTGTCTTTCGGAGGATGATCGTGTGCACGTGTGTGTTGACGGTACTGAGCGCATTAACGCTGGCCGTTACATGTTCGGATCGGCCAAAATCAAATTCAAGCCAGGGACCGACAGGGATATTATTTGGAGGGTCAAACGGTGCATCGACCTTGTGACGGTACCCCCTGCTAAACGCCCCGCGCCTCCTCCAGGAATCCAGATCGCTGCACCACAGTGCCTCATTGAGAATATGAAGCAGGTTATCAACCCTGAGTCGATCAAAGTCAGTGTCGAATGCCCAGAGTGGAAGAGGGACCACGTGAAGGCGGTGGGGAGATTCTGCGGCACTATTCGGAGCATGTGTACACATATTGGTATCGAGGTTATTGCTGTGCGGGGGGAAATGGGACCGCCCAAATCGACTATATGGACAGTGCCCACGACGGCCTCTCCGAGGCCGATGCTTCTGGCCGAGTTTACCACGACGCGGGCGACATGGGAGGTATCGAGTGAGACTGTCGACAGGTTGCATCAACTCATACCTGCATTTACTAAGACGAAGGCTGATATCGAGACGGAAGTCAACAGGAGGGTGTGACGACGACGACGCCGAACACCGTTCAAGGGGATCCGACTGGGTAGCTGGAACCTCAATCGGGCGGGGTCGGCCAATTTCAAGGGGAATGAGATTCTGAGGTGCCTTTCAATGCGAGATTGCATCTGGGGTGTCCAGGAATGCCAGAATCTTTTTGGAGGCAAATTCGATGCATATATCAGACGGTGTGGTCTATCATATCGTGTGAGTTGTGACGGTAAGTGTGGGTTATTATTTAACAAAGAGTGGAGTACGTGTGTGCGTGAATCAATATGTCAATATGAACGGTTCTGTGTGGTGGTCTTTGGTAGTGGAAGTGCCCCTGTGATAGTTGCCTCTGCGTATCTTCCCGACCCCGGCGTCGAGAACGCCGTAGATGTGCAGTGCGTGGTGTTGGACGCGCTCGAATCAGTTATTCTCACTCTGCGCAGCCGCTGGAAGGGGGCGACTGTCTCTGTGCTGCTCGACGCCAACGTTGAGCTATCCCCATCAACTCAGCTGCAGTGCTCACGCACTGGGACTGTCTATGAGGCGGTGGGAAGTGCTACCAAGGAGGAGAGGAGGACTTGCGAGGAGGGAGGTGCACAGCGGGTGAGGAGGGACGTACGACAACAGTTGCGCGAGCGTGTTCTTTGCTTTCTAGGGCGCCTGGGGATGAAGGCTGCCAATTCGTTCTTGCCACGACGACTACACACATGGGAGAGCTACGGAGTATCTCGGTGGGGGACGTGTAAGAAGGTTCTTGATTACATTTTTGTTCCCAGGACGTGGGTGATCGATGAGATGACGGTTGAAACGATCATGAGTAATGGGGGGAAGACAAATCGTAGTCGTCTCAGCGACCATGGCCTGCTTCAGGGGACTTTTAGTGACACAGGCGCTGAGCTGGTCAAACGTAGTATCCCGACGGCAGCTCGTGAAAAGAGTTTGGTTGGTTATAAGACGGTGAATTGGGGGGACCTCAATATGGCGCGAAAGGAAATCGATCGGGTCTTGGGAGATGCCAATACTATTTGTTCTCCAGGGGACCTTGTGTCGACCACTATTCGGGCCTGTACTGAGCAGGAGGATATCAAATTCACGACTGCCACCACGGGACGGGGACTACCGCCAATTAGGCCTGCAGGACTCACGGCCTGCCAGGAGATTTTGCGACGGAAGCCTCTGCCAGCGTCAGTGGATGTGCCCAGCTTGCGCAGACGTGCCAACGGACTGCGGAGGGAGTGTCGTGCGGCGTTGGCCGCGTGGACCTCTCCTGCCTCCAGGCGCAAAGAGCGTCATGGTATCAAGCACCTCATTGTGCAGGGACGGATATCTGAGGACAGGGAGGAGTGGGTGGAGGAGATCAGAGCACATACCAGACAGAAGTATACTTCGGAGGAGGTCAGAGGACGGGATATGGCGATGTTGGAGGAGTTGAGGAGGGATGCACAACAGAACCTATGTGACGGGTACTGCACTGAGGGACTGACAATGGCGGTGGTATGCCAGGCACGGTCACGTCTCAAGTCCAAGCGTGCCACCGGCCCCGACAGGCTGCCTTGTGAAATCCTCAAGGCATTGCCGTGGGCGACTTTGCGTGGCGTTGCTCGGATGTTTGATGAGATATTTCGCTTGGCACGGCAGTATCCCGCAGGATTGGAGGCAGATTTTGATCGCCTTCATGCCCAAGCTGCCGAGCTTGACATCGCTGACAGATGCGCGGTACCTCTGTCTGCAAAACAGTCTCAGCCGTTGGTACTCTGCTTGCGTGGTGATCTTGGTCGAACAATTTGTGTCTCGGGCTGGCCTCATGGGACCCCTGGGCATCTACGGCTTCCAGGAGGGACGTAAGACGGTGGAAATTGTGGGGGCCCTCAAGGCTCTGGCTCAACACGGGGACATCTGGGGAAAAGATCAGACGGTCCATATCGCTAACGCCGATATCAAACAAGCGTTCGACCACTGCAGCCTTCTAAACGCCAAACGTGCTATGTGCCATGCCAATATTCCTGCCTATCTCCAGTATGCTTTGCTATCACCGCTGGTTTGCACTACGGGGTCGTTAGTTGTCGAGGGTATGGCCATTCACGACATCAACTGGGACGTCTGCATACGGACGGGCGGCCCTGAGGGGCCTCTTCTATTTAATCTTATCATATGTGCCATGTGGGGACCTATATTTCGGGATTGGGACAGTAGAGGTGTGGGGTATGTGCTGGAGGGCGTCTGTGGTGAGTATGAGCGACGGACAACTGTGAACCACTTTGTGTGGGCGGACAACTGCTACCTTGTCTCTGCCTCCTCAACTATGTTGGCTCAGATGATGCACGATCTAACACTACCACTACATGACTGGGGGATGAGATGGAAGGATAGCAGCCTGTTGTACATGACATGTGGGGAGAATGCTAAAGTGGACGGTGACGGACATATACTTACCAGCGAGGATTTGTGTATACCTGCGTGCTCGAGATATCAGGGCTTTAGACTTCGACGTGTTGGCAGTATGAAAGTATTGGGTCATGAGATTTTCTCCACATACCTAGTGCCTGCTCATCCTGATGTTGAATATCGCATCAAGGAGGCTCGAGCTTGTTTCATTGGACAATCGAATTTCTTTCGTAACAGAGCGGTTGCTGTTCGTGATAAGTTTTGCCGTTATCAAGACAAGGTGCAGAGTATGGCGTTGTTTTGTCTAGAGACATGTACTGCGGATGCTTCCTCGCTACACATGCTCAATGCCTTCGAGGGGTGGTGTTTGTGCCGTATGTTTCGACGGCCGAGGAGAGAGGAGGAGACTATGGCGGACTGGAACCGACGACGGTACCACGAGGCCAGAGAGCAATTCCGATCTTATGGTTTTGCGAGTTTGGTGCAGAGATTTCTTCGTATGGTGTGGAACTCCGCGAAGGATGCTGCAGATTTCATTTCTATGATGTGTACTGCTTCTCATGAGGATATATCTTCGACGCAACGTACGTGGAGAGATCACCACATGACTACGGTTGCGTATGGCCCATTGTGGGACAGACTCAGGACGGATGCGTCTGAGTGCTGGCGGGGTATGTTTCACTTCCAAGAGGCTTCGCAGCTAAAAAGGAGACATGTTAGTTCAGGTCGAGCTGTCGGCCAGAGATGCTGGCTATTTTCTTTCTGCGAATTCTACGGACTCAAATGGTGGGAGTCCTTTGTGCCGACAGATGCTGCGTATGTTCAGTTCTGCGAGCACATGTGTACACGGACGATGCTGAGTTACTTTCAGAAAAGAAAAGGGTACGGTACAACAGGTGGGGCCCCGCAGGAGGTACTTACTATCACACAAAGCGACCTACACACCTATGGGGCCCAAGAGGGCACTGCGGCGTTCAACGACAAACTGGCCAAACGTATTGCGTTACAAAATATGAAGGAGGTTGAGTACGACCTCGACTCATTTGGGATCCCTGTGTATATTTCTGGGGACAGTCTTCTGGTGGTGTCTTGGCTGCAGGGTGTCTGGAGGGTGCTAAATCGTACGTATCAAGATAGGATCAACAGAATGATAAACCAACTCGACAACATGTGTCAAAGATATGGAATTAGGCCCGCCTGTCACGGGAGGGAAATTATTGACCACACATATAGGGAATGGAACACACGTGCAGATGTACTCACTCATACGGCCCGCGTCGGGCCACCAGTGATTCGAGATAGGATAGGGCTTCACGCCCCTCAGTTACAACAGGTGTTTCGCGTTTGTGCCATCAGAGCTGGATTCGATGGTGGTGTCTCTTGCGACGGCGTGGGAGTCGGGTGCTGGATAGATGTTGGAAGGGTATCGAGACTCTCAAGGCAGCCACTCAGCCATGAGATCATTTGGACGGAGGTGTACAGTGCGGCGTTCTCGATTGATCCAACTTCAACAGTGACTGATGCCGAGGTCTCGGCCGTTGAGCATACGATTATGATCTTGCCGCGGGTTGTACAAGCGTATTTCGGACAGGATATGATGTGATTTTGATTGTGCTCACTCACGCCATGCCCTCGTTTGTCGTGTGTGTGTGCTTGACCTCTCGTCCTCCTAATAAGAGTTGGCTTTCGCCTCTGATCGTTTGGATCGGTGAGGCTTCCGCCTACTCCCGATGCGCCCGCTCCTTGCTTCCGACTAGGCTGGAAAGCCTGCACAGTCGACCGCAAAGTCCGCAAAAACCCAGGTTGACGGTTTACCGCCGGCTCCCAGTACCTCGTAGAGCTCTTTGACATCGACGAGCTAGAGGAATTCGGGCGCGGGGTGGAGCTAGTTGGCCAATCCGGCCCGGGCGGACAATGTGATGACCTGGAGTCGGTTTTTCGAAGATGGCGAGAGATTTTGAAATTCGTTTTGGAAATTTTATTTTTATTCTATGCAGTGAATCATGGCCCTTCCGATGCTGCAATTCTCAGGGCCCTAGCTGCATTATTTCCGATTAAAGAATAGGGAACCACCATTGAGTACAACCGAAAAAAATTATGTCTTTATGTTTGAAGCTAGTATGCAGAAGCTTTTTTCTGCTGTTATCTCGGAACCGGCCTGGTCTATACAGAGCTCTACGAGGGTCCCAGCGGTAACCTGTTGACGGTTTACCGCCAGTTCTCAGTGCCTCGTAGAGCTCTTCGTCATCGATGAGCTAGAGGACTTCCGGCGCGGGGCGGAGCTAGTTGGTCGACCCGGCCAGAAAGGACAAAGTGGTAACTTTTGGGTGGTTTTGTGAATATTTGAAAGATATTTGACAATTCATTTTAAGAAAGCAGATTTTCACTCCAAGCATTGGTATCTCAACTTTATTCTGCGAGAAGCTCAGATTTTTAGAGACAGTTTTACTATTCACACATTTGCAGGAACCGACTTTACGTTAAAACAGAAAAATGCAAATATCATGTTTTTCTAGAAATGCTCTAAGAAGCGGTCTGCTTAAATCTGAGAATTCTTACGCATGCAAGGAGCCCTGCGAGATTCCCGGCGGTGACCAGGTTGACGGTTCACCGCCAGCGCCAGTTTTTTCCCGTCATATTCGATCTTATTCCCGCTCGCCATCTTGATCTCAGCTCGGCGCTGAGGTTTCGCAGACCTAATTCGGGCAGAAAACCGAGTTCCGAGATCTGGATTCGATAGACAGACGCGCCTGATGTCTTGAAATTGATTCTTGTGACCACCAGCACTGTAGCCCCCCTCAGCGCGAGTTGAATGAAGAAAACCGAGAAATACGAACAGTTTCGCGATTCTAGATCGGGAAGCAGACCGAGTTCAGAGCTCTGGTTTCGACAGACAAACGAAACTCATGATTCTCAATCGGTTGCTACATATCATCTGTAGCTGTCCTACAGCTCGAGTTAAGTACAGAAAACCGAGAGTTCCTGTCAAGATGATTCGAATAAGACATCAGACGCGTCCGTCTGCCGCATTAAGAGGTCAAAAAAATTGACCATGATTCGGAATGTTGGTAGGTGCTGTCGGTTTTCTCAACTTGCGTCGAGCTAGAAAGCTCTACGAGTCATCCGGCGGTAACCCAGGTTGACGGTTTACCGCCCGCGCCCAGTGCCTCGTAGAGCTCTTCGGCAAGATGAGCTAAGAGGAATTCGGGCGCAGGGTGGAGCTAGTTGGCCGACCCGACCTTAAGAGACGATGTGGTAACTTTGGGTCGGTTTTGTAATCTTCGTGCAAAATACCTCGTAGAGCTCTCTGGCAAGATGAGCTAGAGGAATTCGGGCGCAGGATGAAGCTAGTTGGCCGACCCGATCTTAAGAGACAATGTGGTAACTTTGGGTCGGTTTTGCAATCTTGGTGCAAAATTTTGAAGTTCGTTTTCGGAACCGGTATTTTTCTCACCTGTAGTAGGTTATGCCGCGTCTGCCAGTGAAATTCTCAGGTCCGTAGCTGCAATATTAGTATCAAAAGACTTCAGGGAACCGTCGGCCGTTTCCCGCATCTTGACACGCGTTGCCGGTTTTCTGTACTTCTCAAGATTTACGAGAGGTACCGAGCTGCTACTTACAGAAACCGATCCAGAATTATCGGGCGCGTTTGTCTGTTCCATCATCGAGAGGTCTGAACTCGGTCTGCTACTCGAGCTTGATCCTCGAAACTATTCGTATTATACAAGTGATCTGATGGGTGCTGTGGGTTCCCACTTGAATCGACTTTCGGTCAAAGCTGGAAAACGTAATTTTAAGCCTTTCAGCTCACGCGTAAGAAAGCTTTCCCCATGTGTTTCAAGCAGCGTCGTGCAGACAAGAGCTCTACGAGGCTCCCGGCGGTAACCTGGTTGACGGTTTACCGCCGGCTCCCAGTACCTCGTAGAGCTCTTCGGCATCGATCTGCTAGAGGAATTCCGGCGCGGGGTGGAGCTAGTACCTCGTAGAGCTCCTCGTCATCGATGAGCTAGAGGAATTCCGGCGCGGGGTGGAGCTAGTTGGTCGACCCGGCGAGAAAGAACAAAGTGGTAACTTTTGGGTGGTTTTGCGAATAGTTGAAAGATATTTGACAATTCATTTTGAGAAAGCAGATTTTTACTCCGAGCATTGACATATAAACTTTGTTCCCTGAGCAGCTCAGCCCTCTAGAGCCATTTTCAGTACCAGTTCACTTGGAGGAACCGACTTCATGTTGACTCCGAAAAATCTCAACTTGAAGTTTTCGTAGAAAAGCTCCCAGAAGCTCTCGCTTTGATCCTGAGCTTTCTCACGAATGCAAGGAGCTCTACGAGGTTCCCGGCGGTGACCAGGTTGACGGTTCACCGCCGGCGCCAGTAACTCGGACCTCGTAGAGCTCTTCAGCAAAGAGCTAAGAGGAATTCCGGCGCAGGGTAGAGCTAGTTGGCGGGCCCGACCAAAAGAGACGATGTGGTAACCCGGGGTCGGTTTTTATCACTTTATGTAAGATTTTGAAATTCGTTTCGAGAACCAGTATTTTTCTCACGTGTAGTAGGTTGTGCCGCGTCTGCCAGTAAAATTTTCAGGTCCATAGCTGCAGTATTACTATCAAAAGACTTGAGGGAACGACTTTTGATGAAAACCCCCAAATCGTGTTTTTTTCGAGTTTTTCTGCTCTTGCTTCAGAAGCTTCCTTTATGTGTTCCCAGGAGCGCTGTGCAACAAAAGAGCTCTACGAGGTGCCCGGCGGTAACCTGGTTGACGGTTTACCGCCGGTTCCCAGGTAGAGCTTCCCTTAGCAAGTTATTGCTGGAAGCTTAAGAGTAATTCCGGGGCGCTGGAGAGCTAGTTGGTTCGAAAAATCTCGACGGACGTTTTGCTGACTTTTGGTCGGTTGAAAATTTTGTTTTCGAAATTTGACAATTCGTTAGAGCTCTAGTATTTTTTCCCGTGATATTCGATCTTATTCCCGCTCGCCATCTTGAGCTCAGCTCGATCGGGTACCTTTTACTGCCAAAAAGCACTCCGGCGGGATCGGCTGTTTCGAGTCATCTTGATGCGCGCTGTCGGTTTCTCAAGATAACTCGAGCTTCAGGACAGCTACAGAGCTGGTAAGCACATCGATTCAGAATGATTAGGCGCGTTCGCCTGTTGAATCCAGAGGTTTGAACTCGGTCTGCTAGCCGAGCTAGGTCGTGAAACTTATTTGTGTTATTCGAGTCATCGTAGCAGACACTCTCGGGTTGCTGTGCTTAACTCGAGCTGTAGGGCAGTTACAGAGCTCATAGTCACAGACATCGATTGGAAATCATCAGGCGCGTTTGTCTGTCCAATCGAGAGCTCTGAACTCGGCCTGCTGCCCGAGCTAGGTTCGCGAAGCTATTCGTATTGTTCGAGTCATCTTGAGAAGTGCTCCCGGTTTACAGTGCTGCTGGTCACAGAAATCGATTTGGAACATCAGGCGCGTCCGTCTGTCGATTTTAGAGCTCAGAACTCGGTCTGCTGCTCGAACTAGGTCCGCGAAACTATTGTATTATTCGAGTCATCCTGAGAGCTGCTGTCGGTTTTCTGCACTTGACACGGGCTTTAGGGGGCTGCAGGGCTGGTAATTACAGCAGTCGATTCGCAGACATCAGACGCGTCCGCCTGTCGCATGCAGAGGTCTGAACTCGGTTTGATACTCGAGCTGGGTTGCCATTTTTTTTTTTTTTTTTTTTTTTTTTTTTTTTTTTTTTTTTTTTTTTTTTTTTTTTTTTTTAAAAAAAAAAAAAATAAAAAATATCAGAGTCATCTAGAGAGGTCTGAAATCGCGAGGGCTGAACAACTAGTCGTTCTCTGGAATTTTTTCCCACATTATATTCTGTCAGGAAGCTCCACGAGTCCCCCGGCGGTAACAAAGGTTGACGGTTTACCGCCGGCGCCCAGTTGGTCGACCCGGCCCCGATGGACAATGTGCGAACTTTGGGTCGCTTGGACGATCTTTCTGAGAACATTGAACATTCGTTTTGAGAACCGGTATTTTTCGCACCTGTAGTGGGTTTTTTCGCGTCTGCCAGTGAATTCTGAGGTCCGTAGGCGTAGGTTTACTGTCCAAACACTTGGCGGAACCGTCTTTAGATAGGAATATGAAAACGTGTTTTTTCGAGTTTTTTGAGTCTTGCTGCAGAGTCTTCCTAGATGTGCACTGGGGAGCGCGGTGCGAGGAAAGAGCTCTACGAGGGGCCCGGCGGTAACCTGGTTGACGGTTTACCGCCGGTTCCCAGTGGACGCTACCAAGTGTGATGACTTTGGGTCGGTTTTCTTAATATTCGAAAGATGACTCGTAGAGCTTCCCTAAGCTAGTTGCTGGAAGCTTAAGAGTAATTCCGGCGCGCTGGAGAGCTAGTTGGTTCGAAAAATCTCGACGGAACTTTTGCTGACTTTTGGTCGGTTGAAAATTTTGTTCTCGAAATGTGACAATTCGTTAGAGCTCTAGTTTTTTTTTTCCCGTGATATTCGATCTTATTCCTGCTCGCCATCTTGATCTCAGCTCGATCGGGTGAATATTACTTTCGAAAAGCACTGTGGCGGGATCGGCCGTTTCGAGTCATCTTTATGCGTGCTGACGGTTTTCTAAACATAACTCGAGCTTTAGGACAGCTACAGAGCTGGTAAGCACAGCTAATCGATGTAGAATGACAAGGCGCGTTCGCCTGTTCAATCGAGCGGTCTGAACTCGGTCTGTTAGCCGAGCTAGGTCCGCAAACCTATTCGTATTATTCGAGTCCTCCTGACAGAAACTCTTGGTTTTTTGTACTTGGTAGCGTCCACAACCCGGAGAGCGAGACATTTTCCCTAGAGAGCCCCCTGGGGCCCGTTTAGAGCTTCGAAGGCACTGCCAGGCACGCCCCCAGGCGTGCCTGCACGCGTGCCGGCACACGTGGACGCGTGCCTTGCTGCAATGCTCTGTCAAACCCTCCTGGGGCGCCTGCACAGCTCTGTCTACCCTTTCTGAAGCGATCCTGCATCGCTGCGGACCCGCTGCCGGGTCGGGCGAGTTGCTGCGGGAATCGTGGAGCGACGGAGATGGGCTGCTGGCGGGCACCACCACCGTCCGGCTTCTAATCTAAAGCCCTCTAGCTCTCAGAGAGCTCCCCGGGAACTTAACTCGAGCTGTAAGACAGCTACAGAGCTGATATTTACAGAAACGATTCAGAATCATCAGTTGCGTTTCTCTGTCGAATCCAGAGCTCTGAACTTGGTATGCTGCCCGATCTAGAATCGCGAAATGACTCGTAGAGCTTCCCTAAGCTAGTTGCTGGAAGCTTAAGAGTAATTCCGGCGCGCTGGAGAGCTAGTTGGCAAGAAAAATCTCGACGGAACTTAACTCGTAGAGCTTCCCTTAGCAAGTTATTGCTGGAAGCTTAAGAGTAATTCCGGGGCGCTGGAGAGCTAGTTGGCAAGAAAAATCTCGACGGACCTTTTGGTGACTTTTGGTCGGTTGAAAGTTTTGTTCTCGAAATTCAACAATTCGTTTGAGCTCTAGTATTTTTTCCCATGATATCTGATCTTATTCCCGCTCGCCATCTTGATCTCAGCTCGATCGGGTACCTTTTACTGCCAAAAAGCACGCGGGCGGGAGTGGCCGTTTCGAGTCATCTTGTCACGCGCTGTCGGTTTTCAAGATAACTCGAGCTCCAGGACAGCTGCAGAGCTGGGAAGCTCATGGATTCAGAATGATCAGGCGCGTTAGTCTGTTGAACCCAGAGGTCTGAACTCGGTCTGCTAGTCGAGCTAGGTCCGCAAACCTATTCGTATTATTCGAGTAATCTTGACAGACGCTCTCGGTTCTCTGCACTTAACTCGAGCTACAGGACAGCTACAGAGCTGATGCGTACATAATCTGATTTACAATCATCAGTGGCCGTTGTCTGTTGAATCCAGAGCTCTAAAATCGTTCTGGTGCCCGATCTAGAATCGCAAAACGATTCGTATTGTTCGAGTCATCTTGAGAGATGCTGTCGGTTCTCTGCACTTAACTCGGGCTGTAGGGGGGCTGCATGGCTGGCAATCATTGTAATCGATTCGGAGACATCAGACGCGTCCGCCTTTCGAATCCAGAGCTCCGAACTCTCTCTGCTGCCCGAACTAGGTCCGCGAAACTATTCGTATTGTTGAGAGGTGCTGTCGGTTTCCTGCACTCTACTCGGGCTGTAGGGGGGCTGCAGGGCTGGTTATCACAGGAATCGATTCAGAGACATCAGACGCGTCCGCCTGTCGCATGCAGAGGTCTGAACTCGGTCTGATACTCGAGCCAGATTCGCCAAACTATTCGTATTGTTCGAGTCATCTTCAGAGGTGCTGTCGATTTACTCACGTAACTCGGGCTGTACGAGAGCTACAGAGCTCGTAGAGAAGGCCATCCAGAAGCATCGGGGCGTTCGGCTGTTGTATCCGAGAGGTCTGAAATTCCTTGGGCTGAAAAACTATTTTTTCTCTGTAATTTTTCTCAACATTATATGTTGTCAGGAGGCTCTACGAGTCCCCCGGCGGTAACAAAGGTTGACGGTTTACCGCCGGCGCCCAGTATTTGACCATTCATTTTGAGAACCGGTATTTTTCTCACGTGTAGTGGGTTATGCCGCGTCTTCGAGTAAAATTTTCAGGTCCATAGCTGCAATATTACTATCAAAAGACTTGCAGGAACCGACGTTGGATAAATAAAAAAACGTATTTTCTCGAGTTTTTTTCTGTCGCGTTCCAGAAGCTTTCTTCATGTGCTCCGACGATCGCCAAGCATCAAAAGAGCTCTACGAGGTTCCCGGCGGTAACCTGATTGAGCAGAGCTTACCTCCTGCTCGGCCTTGGCCTCACCGCTGGGGTCCCCTCGTCTCGAGCTGCATTGTGCAGTAAGGAGTTGGGTTCCACATACTGTACTCGGTTTCGCACATCTTGGACAGCCTGCGGCCCCTCTGCCGGCATCAGGCTCCTGATTGAACTGGTTACTGGGAGGCAACGCCCTTGCTGGTACGAGTGGAGCACGCACACGTCTGCATCTGCTTTTGTTCTTGGGAGCGTGCCTTCTTCCATTTTTGCTCTGGTCCATTATCCAATCTACGAGTGCGAGTTTGAGTATTGTTGTATCTTTCTGTGCAGCCACGAACAGCTTCGGAGAGCCAGCAGGAGGGTGGAACGTCTTATATTCTCTCGGAGAGCCCAGCTGTGGTTGGGATCGATTCTTTGCAGATCTGGAAGACTTTTACTGGGAAGATTATTGTCGCCTAGAGTGTTGCATATTTCGTCGTTCCCGACCTTATCGGTACTACTCGCGTCGCTCTTGGTGCTTCTGTAAGTTCAAGAAGGGTCGTTTCGTCCGTTCTTTCCAGAAGAAATGGAGGTTGACGGTCAGGGTAGCAAGAGGATGAAGACGGATATGGAGGAGGAGGAGAAGGTGGACAAGACGGGAGATGATCTTCTTGATCAGAAGGCCATGAGAGAGAAAATTCTGAGCCTTCAAAAAGATGAGAGTTTGCGATTGTTCATGCAGATGTCCTTTCAGAATCATGACGAGTCGAAGGCCGCTTCGGTGGCCACTGATGTGCGCATCAGCGGTATGGATCAACGTCTCGGGGTTCAAACTGCGAAACTCTCGGCCATTGAGAAGAAACAACAGGAACAGGAGATTAGGCTTAAGAACTTGGAGACTCTGGCTAGCCAGGACACTGCTTCGATTGGATCTTCTAACTCTACGATAGCAGCCCCTAGATTTGCAGGACGAACAGCGACGGCAAAATTTACTCCTACATATGTAGAACTGTACGGATGGGTCCAGGACTGGTCGAATCGCACGAGTAGGGAACTTACGATGATAGACGATACGGACGCCTGCACCTTACTCCAGAATACCCTGGGTCTTTTGAAAGCGGACAACGAGCAGTTGCACGGTCAAGTGGATGTGGTCAGCTCTGAGAAACTTGCCAGATCGAAACCGATGACTGGGAATATCAAGATTAGATTTAAGGTTGGGACAGTGAGTGATGTGGTTTATGCTGTACAACGCATTCTCACACGTATAAATGATGACGCAGCTCTTAACCACGCCTTTTACACCAAGGTGAAGTCGAAGATGTCTCGTTTGAGAGTTCGTGCAGAGGTCCCCGACGAGAAGATTCCACACAATCAAGCGGTTGGCCGATTTTATGGCGTCTGGGGCAGGACGCACCCCACCATCTTTCTCAAAGGATCGGCTGGGTACGGGAGGTCACCGTCCACGATGTATTCTGACCCCGTGGAGGGGAAGCGGAGCTTGCTGGCCGAGTATCAGGCGGCTGGCTTCGGAGGATCTGGGCAGTGGCGAGTTATTCCAGCATCTTGGACATCCTTCGCCCAGAGACACGGCATCGCCATGACGGCGGCAGAGCTCGAGGAGTTAGTCACGGATTCCAGGTCTGCTTCTCAGTGACGCCTACGGGCGGGGCCGACGGAAGTCCGCTTCGCCACGCTCAACCTTCAACGTGCTGGGAAGAAGGATGACAAGGCTTATAGTGTTCTGTCGAGGGTAGTCTACGGAGCACACCTAGGCTGGGATTTCCTGGGGGTACAGGAGTCTCAGAACATCGACGTTAAGGCGCAATGGTTTGTCAAAATGGGACTGTATTACCACGTTTCGGAGGATCGCCGTGCTATGGTACTCTATCGGAGGGCCGATAGCGTTCGAGGCCAGTGGGCCTCAGAGAGGTGGTGCGCGATTCTTGCTGGACGGATTCTCTTTGTCTCATTGTACTTGCCTGATGCCAGCCAGCCCGAGTTTCTGGAGATATCACAATGTGCACTCCAGGCGGTAAGCTTGCTCAGAAAGTACGTATGCCGTCGTTATGGTTTCTGTCGTCTTGTTGTTGCCATGGATGCGAATGTTGAGATACAGCCACACTTACAGCATGAGGAGGAGGTTTATTCGGGAGGAGGCTTGGAGGTAGTGCAGATCCAGGCCACGGGGACCAAGGAGCGGGAGAGGAAGGAGAAGGTGGAGAGCTTGCGACAGGAGGTGGAGGATTGGTTGGTTCAGGAGCGTATGTGTGCTTCGAATTCTTTTGGAGCTAGGAAGCCGACTTGGTTTGATTATCGGAAGGGGTCCCGTCGTGAAGTGCTTGATTACATCCTTGTTCCTTATGGATCGCAGGTGTCGGGGTGCTCGGTTGAGTTTCAGTACGTAGGACAGCAGCAGGGAGCCGTGATGAGATTATCAGATCATGCCCTTGTTCGAGCTTCTCTGAGAGTGGCTTCCAGGGAGTTGGCGAGACGGAATCTCTCACGTCGTGCTCGTACTCTAAAAGGCTGGGACCCACTCAACTTGTCTGCGCGCCGATCGTGTCGCCAGTTGTTGGATGTCAATCTATTTTCGTGCCAATCTATGTGTCAGGCAGAGAGTGTTATCTATTCTTGTGCGTCGGCCACTGAATGTACCCCTAAGCGCCCAGCTCGAGCCCCTGAACGATCGGAATTGTTGCGGTCCTTGGATGTGCAGGTCTACCAGAGGAGGGCGGAGAGGGGGGCGTTAGCCTATCGACTTCTACGCAGAAAAAGAGATCGGGAAGCCAGAAAATTCAAACGAGCGAAGCTGGAATGGGAGGCGGAGCGTCCACGTAAAGCAGCTTTGAAGGCGGTGAAGATTGAGGGGGAGGAGAGCGTGGACAGGGAGAGGTGGATGGAAGAGATGATGAAGTTGAAGGATGTCTGCGAGGATGAGGAGGAACGTCTGCGGTCGATCGAGATTATCCAGGGCCTCAGGGAGGAGCTCCAGGGGTCCCCCAGACCCCAGGAGGCGACGCTGACGATGGTGGTGGTCCTTCGGGCCCGAGCTCGACTCAACCCTGGAAAAGCCACGGGACCCGACGGGGTGGGGGCAGAAATAGTCAAAGCGCTGCCGTGGAGAGCCGTTCGCACTATCAAGCGATTATTTTGTGATATCTTACGTGGCACTGTTGTACCTCCATCTTCGTGGCATCGAACATTGACGACGCTACTTCCCAAATCTTATCCGATATGTGATGTTTCTGATACGAGACGTATTTCTGTGGAGAGTATCTTTAAGAAATGGTACAGTACTTGCCTCTCGATCCTGCTTGAACCTTATTGTCTCCATGCCGGCACTCATGCATCACTATTCGGCTTCGTTCCCAAAAGATCGTGCACAGAGATATTTGCAGGACTTAAGGCAGCAGCCCAACATGCCTCACAGTGGGGGAAGGATCGACGCCTGGTTCTTGGGTCAGCTGACGTGAAACAAGCATTCCAGAACACGAAAATTTCGACGGTCAAGCGTGCGTTCGACACCCTCTCTATCCCTTCTTGGCTCCAGTACGGGGTGCTCGTGCCTATGCCGTGTGAGGTCACTTCGCTTCTCTTTCAGGGGCTTCAGCTGCCGGATGTGGGAATCGATACCCATATCAGGACAGGCGGGAACGACAGCCCCTCCTTGTGGAACCTGATTGTTGTTGCGATGTGGGCTCCTTTATTTAAGCTTTGGGATGAGCAGGGGATTGGGTTTCATTGTCTGGATCCAAATTCGGTGGGAGAAGTTTCGGCCTCGGTCCCTGTACACCACTTGCTATATGCTGACAATATCTATATCTTGGGATCTTCGGCGGAGGAGTTTAGGCGACAGGTAGGAGAAATGACAGAGATTCTGCGGGGATGGGGATTCGAATGGAAGATCGAGTCGCTCGAGGTCGCGTTTATCGGTTTCTCGGAGAAGCCAAAATATCCTATCCTAGTTCGGGTTCGGGATCAGATGGTGCCGTTCAAAGTAGTTGACGAGATGAATGTCTTGGGGAACAGCATATACTGTAGCTATAGGGAGACACACCAAGACCTTCAGCGACGGATCGGGTCTGCACGACGAGCCTTTCATGCGCATGCAGCTTATTTTAGATCGAAGGCAGTCCCTTTTTCGGCCAAGTGTAGGCGTTATATCACTCGGGTTCAGAGCATTCTTACTTATGGAAGTCAAGGTATTAGTTGGGACAGGGACTCTTTGCATAGCCTGAATGTCTTTGAGGGAAATTGCCTTTACCAGATGACGTCACCCCAAAAGCCAGCCTCCGAAAGTTGGGTAGTTTGGAAGCCAGCTCGACTCAGAATTGCTAGACGGATGTTCTTTGAAGCCAAGTGCCAGAGCGCAGTACAGAGAGTCCTTTATTCCTTGTGGCAGCTTGGAGCGGACATAGCATCATATTTCGGAGCCAATGCTGATAGCGGATATCAGATTTCTGAGTCGGAGCTGAGCCCAGGGATGGTCGCGGTCTCTTCAGTTACCAATGGGATGGTTGAGGTCTCTTCAGTTACCAATGGGATGGGTGCGGTCTCTTCAGTTACTAATGGGATGGGTGCGGTCTCTTCAGATACGAATGGGATGGGTGTGGTCTCTTCGGATATGCATGGGATGGTCTCTTCTGCTCTGCCCTCTGATAGGGCCTCTTCTTCTCGAGATAATGAAGTTCCCTGTGAGCGGGGGGGGCTTAGGGATCCCCCCAGGCCCCCCCCGAAGCGTCGGAGGGTGGCAGTCCCTGGACCTGGACAACAGACGGTGTTTCCTCGAGCGCATCGAGACGCACGTCGGCTTCTGATGTGTTGTACCCCGAGGTGGGAGGAGAAAAGGACACTTGAGTCAGAATGTTTGCGTTCCCAGTGGAAGTGGAAGGAGGCCTCGAAACTGACATGATTAGGCAGTGCTAAGGGGAGGGCGACGGGTGAACATCCTTGGTGTTTCATGTTCCAGACGATATTTCCCTCGTTTGTGAATCTGGAGGATCGGTGGTGGAGGGCTTGCTCTTTCTCTTACTCTAACTTCGTTCAGTATTGCAGGCAGTTCCTGGAAGCTTGTACTTTGAGTTCTCTGTTTGACTTGTTTGTTGTCCGTGGAGGAACTGAAGGACGAGGAGATTACATAAAGGAGAGGGGGGAGGAGATGATGGCTCGTCCTTTGTCGGTGAAGGAGTCTGAGAAGCTGGCCCAGAGATTGGCCTCGAACAATGAACAGGAGCCGACTTGGGATCTGAGTGATGATGGGATCGGTCTGGAGCTGACGGGCGATTCGCTTCTTATCTGTAATTTGATCAACGGTCTCTGGAAGGTTGAAGGAGGAGAAGGAGGAGATGGGGCTTCTTATCGTAGGCGGGTTGCAAAGATTATTTCTCTTTTGGAAGAATTGGAGGAGGAAGGAGTACGACCCCCCTCATGGGGCAATGACTTTATTCGACACATATATCGGGAGAGTAATACAGTAGCTGATGAACTTACCCATTTAGCACGGGAAGGCCAGATATTCAGAGAGCTGTTCCACCACCATATCTTCCGTCCTGATGTTCAAGACAACTTTCGAGTTATCGGCCTCCGCGGATCCTTCGATGGCGGAGTGTGTGCCCAAGGTGTGGGCGTTGGTTGGTTTCTGCAGATTGGATATATCCCTCGCTTCCATGATCCGTACCCTGACCCTGAACATAGAGAT
Organism: Prorocentrum cordatum; assembly: GCA_963575745.1. Lineage (NCBI taxonomy): Eukaryota > Dinophyceae > Prorocentrales > Prorocentraceae > Prorocentrum > Prorocentrum cordatum. The sequence continues at coordinate 68,854 of CAUYUJ010018773.1, forward strand.
AAGAGAGCTCGTGTTGTCTCCCTCTTCCCCCAAGCCTCCTCTCCTTGTCCAATTATATGGGAAGTAGTAGGGCGTTGTGCACAGGCACTCCCCTCCCATAGCAGTATCACTGACGCTGAGCTTTCGGGCCTCGAGGGCCTCTTGCGGGCCGCAGCCCAGGTGGCCCAAGACCTCCAGCTGCAGAGAGACTAGGTAGGCACTTAACGGGCGCTGGGGCGCTCGGTGCCTGGTCAGCCTCCCCAAAAAAAAAAATCAGGTTGACGGTTTACCGCCGGTTTCCATTTTGGACGCTACCATGCAACTTTTGGGCGGTTTCGCGAATATTCCTCGTAGAGCTCTTCGGCATCGATGAGCTAGAGAAATTCCGGCGCGGAGTGGAGCTAGTTGGCCCAGCCGGCCGAAGCGGACAATGTGGCAACTTTTGGGTGGTTTTGCGAAATTTGAAAGATATATGACAATTTATTTTGAGAAAGCAGACTTTTGCGCGTCGCATTGGCATGTAAACTCCTCTCTGACAGCAGCTCAGCTCTCTCGATGCATTTCTGCATGAGTTGACTTCCAGGAACTGAGCGAATATGAACATCAAAAAAATCGAATTTGAAGATTTTCGAAAAATCTATATTTTTCCACTCTCTGTCGATTCTCTCCACTCTTACCAGTGAGAGGAGCTCTACGAGGTTCCCGGCGGTAACCAGGTTGACGGTTCACCGCCGGCGCCAGTTTGAAAGATATTTGACAATTCATCTTCAGAAACCAGATTTTTCGCACCTGTAGTGGGTTTTGCCGCATCAGCCAGTAAAATTTTCAGGTCTGTAGGTGCAGTATTACTATCAAAAGACTTGGGGAACTTGAATAAAAGCAGCAAAAACGTGTTTTTTTGAGTTTTTCTTTCCCGCTCCAGAAGCTTTCTTTCCGTGTTCCGACGATCGCCGTGCAAGAAAAACAGACGTTGGGTAAAAACAGAAAAACGTGATTTTTCGAGTTCTCGTTTCTCGCTCCAGAAGCTTTCTTTATGTGTTCCGACAACTGCTGTGCAAGAAAAGAGCTCTACGAGGTTCCCGGTGGTAGCCAGGTTGACGGTTTACCGCCGGTTCCAGTTGGCCCACCCGGCCCAGGCGGACAATGTGGCAACTTTTGGATGGTTTTGCGAATATTTGTAAGACATTTCACAATTTATTTTGAGAAAGCAGATTTTTGCGCGTCGCATGGGCATATAAACTCCTCTCTGACAGCAGCTCAGCTCTCTCGATCGATTTTTGCATGAGTTGACTTCCAGGAACCGAGCGAATATGAACATCGAAAAATCGAAAATGCAGATTTTCGAAAAATCGCTATCTTTTCACTCTGTCTCGATTTCTGCACCTTTACCCGTGGGAGGAGCTCTACGAGGTTCCCGGCGGTGATCAGGTTAACCACCGCCGGCGCCAGTTGGCAAGAAAAATCTCGACGGACATTTTGCTGACTTTTGGTCGGTTGAAAATTCGGTTCTCGAAATTCAACCATTCGTTAGAGCTCTAGTATTTTTTCCCGTGATATTCGATCTTATTACCGTTCGCCATCTTGATCTCAGCTCGATCGGGTACCTTTTACTGCCAAAAAGCACTGCGGCGGAATCGCCCGTTTCGGGTCAGCTTGTCACGCGGTGACGGTTTTCTCCAGATAATTCGAGCTTCAGGACAGGTACAGAGCTGGTAAGCACAGCTAATCGATTCAGAATGATCAGGCGCGTTCGCCTGCTGAACCCAGAGGTCTCAACTCGGTCTGCTAGCCGAGCTAGGTTCGCAAACCTATTCGTATTATTCGAGTTATCTTGAGAGACGCTCTGGGTTTTCTGTACTTAAGTCGAGCTAAAGGACAGTGCAGAGCTGATACGTACAGAATCTGATTCAGAATCATCAGTGGCCCTGGTCTGTTGACTCCAGAGCTCTGAACTCGGTCTGCTGCACGATCTAGAATCGCAAAAACTATTCGTATTGTTCGAGTTATCTTGAGAGATGCTGTTGGTTCTCTGCACTTAACTCGGGCTGTAGGGCAGCTGCATGGCTGGTAATCACCAGAATCGATTCGTAGACATCAGGCGCGTCTGCCTTTCGAACCCAGAGCTTCGAACTCTGTCTGCTGCCCGAACTAGGTCTGCGAAAATATTCGCATTGTTCGAGTCATCCTGACAGGTGCTGTCGGTTTCCTGCACTTAACTCGGGCTGTAGGGGGGGCTGTTGGGCTGGTAATCACAGGAGTCGATTCGCAGACATCAGACGCGTCCACCTGTCGCATGCAGAGGTCTGAACTCGGTCTGACACTCGAGCTAGGTTTGCCAAACTATTCGTATTATTCGAGTCATCTTGAGAGGTGCTGTCGATTTTCGCACGTAACTCGGGCTGTAGGAGAGCTACAGAGCTCGTACAGAAGAGAATCCAGAAGCATCGGGGGCGTTCGGCTGTTGCATCCGAGAGGTTTGAAATTGCTTGGGCTGAACAATTTTTTTTCTGTGTATTTTTCTACATTATATATTGTCAGGAAGCTCTACGAGTTCCCCGGCGGTAACAAAGGTTGACGGTTTACCGCCGGCGCCCAGTTCCGGGGCGCTGGAGAGCTAGTTGGCAAGAAAAATCTCGACGGACCTTTTGCTGACTTTTGGTCGGTTGAAAATTTTGTTCTCGAAATTCAACAATTCGTTTGAGCTCTAGTATTTTTTCCCATGATATTCGATCTTATTCCCGCTCGCCATCTTGATCTCAGCTTGATCGGGTACTCTTTACTGCCAAAAAGCAGGCAGGCGGGATCGGCCGTTTCGAGTCATCTTGACACGCGGTGACGGTTTTCTCAAGATAACTCGAGTTTTAGGTTAGCTACAGAGCTGGTAAGCACATCTAATCGATTCAGAATGATCAGGCGCGCTTGCCTGTTGAACCCAGAGGTCTGAACTCGGTCTGCTAGCCGAGCTAGGTCCGCAAACCTGTTCGTATTATTCGAGTCATCGTACCAGACGCTTTCGGTTTTCTGTACTTAACTCGAGTGAGCTATAGGGCAGCTACAGAGCTCATAGTCAGAGAAATCGATTGGGAATCATCAGACGCGTTCGCCTGCCCAATCGAGACCTCTGAACTCGGCCTGCTGCACGAGCTAGGTCCGCGAAACTATTCGTATTGTTCGAGTCATCCTGAGAGCTGCTGTCGGTTTTCTGCACTTAACTCGGGCTGTAGGGGGGCTGCAGGGCTGGTAATCACAGGAGTCGATTCGCAGACATGCGACGCGTCCGCCTGTCGCATTCAGAGGTCTGAACTCGGTTTGATACTCGAGCTGGGTTGCCAAACTGTTCGTTTTTTTGTTAGAGTAATCATGAGAGGTCTGAAATCGCTTGGGCTCAAAAACTAGTCGTTCTCTGGAATTTTTTCCCACATTATATATTGTCAGGAAGCTCTGCGAGTCCCCCGGCGGTAACAAAGGTTGACGGTTTACCGCCGGCGCCCAGTTCCGGGGCGCTGGAGAGCTAGTTGGCAAGACAAATCTCGACGGACCTTTTGCTCACTTTTGGTCGGTTGAAAATTTTGTTCTAAATTCAACAATTCGTTTGAGCTCTAGTATTTTTTCCATGATATTCGATCTTATTTCCGCTCGCCACCTTGATCTCAGCTCGATCGGATACCTTTTACTGCAAAAAAGCAGGCAAGCGGGATCGGCTGTTTCAAGTCATCTTGACACGTGATAACAGTTTTCTGAACATAACTCGAGCTTTAGGACAGCTACAGAGCTGGTAAGCACAGCTAATCGATTCAGAATGATCAGGCGCGTTCGCCTGTTGAACCCAGAGGTCTGAACTCGGTCTGCTAGCCGAGCTAGGTCCGCAAACCTATTCGTATTATTCGAGTCATCTTGACAGACGCTCTCGGTTTTATGTACTTTTCTCGAGCTACAGGACAGCTGCAGAGCTGATACGTACAGAATCTGATTCAGAATCATCAGTGGTCGTTGTCTGTTGAATCCAGAGCTCTCAACTTGGTCTGCTGCCCGATCTAGAATCGCGAAACTATTCGTATTGTTCGAGTCATCTTGAGAGATGCTGTCGGTTCTCTGCACTTAACTCGGGCTGTAGGGGGGCTGCATGGCTGGTAATTACTGGAATCGATTCGGAGACACCAGGCGCGTCCGCCTTTCGAATGCAGAGCTCCGAACTCTGTCTGCTGCCCGAACTAGGTCTGCGAAACTATTCGTGTTTGAGTCATCCTGAGAGGTGCTGTCGGTTTCCTGCACTTAAGTCGGGCTGTAGGGGGGGGGGGGTGCAGTGCTGGCAGCCACAGGAATCGATTCAGAGACATCAGACGCGTCCGCCTGTCGCATGCAGAGGTTTGAACTCGGTTTGATACTCGAGCTAGGTTTGCCAAACTATTCGTATTGTTCGAGTCATCTTGAGAGGTGCTGTCGATTTACGCACGTGACTCGGGCTGTAGGAGAGCTACAGAGCTCGTAGAGAAGACAATCCAGAAGCATCGGGGGCGTTCGGCTGTTGCATCCGAGAGGTTCGAAATTGCTTGGGCTGAAAAAGCCATTTTTTCTGTGTATTTTTTTCCGACATTATATGTTGTCAGGAAGCTCTACGAGTTCCCCGGCGGTAACAAAGGTTGACGGTTTACCGCCGGCGCCCAGTTCCGGGGCGCTGGAGAGCTAGTCGGCAAGAAAAATCTCGACGGACCTTTTGCTGACTTTTGGTCGGTTGAAATTTTTATTCTCGAAATTCAACCATTCGTTAGAGCTCTAGTATTTTTTTCCCGTGATATTCGATCTTATTCCCGCTCGCCAACTTGATCTCAGCTCGATCGGGTACCTTTTATTGCCAAAAAGCGTCCAGGCGGGATCGGCCGTTTCGAGTCATCTTGTCACGCGTCGACGGTTTTCTCAAGATAACTCGAGCTTCAGGACAGCTACAGAGCTGGTGAGCACAGCTAATCGACTCAGAATGATCAGGCGCGTTCGCCTGTTGAACCCAGAGGTCTGAACTCGGTCTGCTAGCCGAGCTAGGTCCGCAAACCTATACGTATTATTCGTCATCTTGAGAGGTGCTGTCGGTTTTCTGTACTTAACTCGAGCTACAGGACAGCTACAGAGCTGATACGTACAGAATCTGATTAAGAATCATCAGTGGCCGTTGTCTGTTGAATCCAGAGCTCTGAACTCGGTTTGCTGCCCGATCTAGAATCGCGAAACTATTCGTATTGTTCGAGTCATCTTGAGAGATGCTGTCGGTTCTCTGCACTTAACTCGGGCTGTAGGGGGGCTGCATGGCTGGTAATCACTTTAATCGATCCGGAGACATCAGGCGCGTCCGCCTTAGAATGGAGAGCTCCGAACTCTGTCTGCTGCCCAAACTAGGTCCGCGAAACTATTCGTATTGTTCGAGTCATCCTGAGAGGTGCTGTCGGTTTCTTGCACTTAACTAGGACTGTAGGGGGGCTGCAGGGCTGGTAATCTCACAGGAATCGATTCAGAAACATCAGACGCGTCCGCCTGTCGCATGCAGAGGTCTGAACTCGGTCTGATACTCGAGCTAGGTTTGCCAAACTATTCGTATTGTTTGAGTCATCTTGAGAGGTGCTGTCGATTTACGCACGTAACGCGGGCTGTAGGAGAGCTACAGAGCCCGTGCAGAAGACAATCCAGAAGCATCGGGGGCGTTCGGCTGTTGCATCCGAGAGGTCTGAATTGCTTGGGCTGAACAATTATTTTGTCGGTGTAATTTTTTTCGACATTATATGTTGTCAGAAAGCTCTACGAGTCCCCCGGCGGTAACAAAGGTTGACGGTTTACCGCCGGCGCCCAGTGGACGCTACCAAGTGGGACGCTACCAAGTGAACGCAACCAACTTCTCACAGAAGTCGATTGCAAATCATCAGGCGCGTTCTTCTGTTCCATCTAGAGGTCTGAACTCGGTCTGCTGCCCGAGCTAGGTCCGCGAAACTATTCGTGTTGTTGGAGTCATCTTGAGAGGTGCTGACAGTTTTCTGCACTCAACTCGGGCTGTAGGGGGGCTTCAGGGCTCGTACTCACAGGAATCGATCCGGAGACATCAGGCGCGTCCGCCTGCATCCCAGAGCTCGGAACGCAGTGTGCTGCCCGACCTAGCTTCGCAAAACTACTCGTATTCGTCCAGTCTTGTTGAGAGGTGCTGTCCGTTTTCTGCACTTAACTCGAGCTATGAGGGGCTGCAGGGTTGGTAATCATTGTAATCGATTCGGAAAGATCAGCCGCGTCCATCTGAACTCGGCCTGCTGTCCGAGCTAGGTCCACGAAACTATTCGTATTGTTCGAGTCATCTTCAGATGAGCTGTCGATATTCTGCACTTAACTTGGGCTCTAAGGGGGCTGCAAGGCTGATAATTACAGGGATCGATTCGGAGATATCAGGCGCGTCCGCCCTGTTGCATCCAGAGCTCCGAAATCGGTTTGATACTCGAGCTAGATTCGCGAAACTATTTGTATTGTTCGAGTGATCTTGAGAGGTGCTGTCGATTTTCGCAACGTAACTCGGGCTGTAGGAGAGCCACGGAGCGATCCAGAAGCATGAGGGGCGCTTGGCTGTTGCATCGAAAGGTCCGAAATCGTTTAGGATGAAAAACAATTCGTTCTCTGCAATTGTTCATTATATATGCTCAGGAAGCTCTACGAGTCTCCCGGCGGCGAGGAAGATTGACGGTTTACCGCCGGCGCCCAGTACCTCGTAGAGCTCTCCGGCATCGATGAGCTAGAGGAATTCCGGCGCGGGGTGGAGCTAGTTGGTCGACCCGGCCAGAAAGGACAAAGTGGTGACTTTTGGGTGGTTTTGCGAAAAATTGAAGGATGTTTGATAATTTATTTTCAGAAAGCAGATTTTTGCACATGTAGTGGGTTATGCCGCGTCTGCCAGTAAAATTTTCAGGCCGATAAGTGCAGTATTACTATCGAATCACTTGGAGGAACCGACGTTGGGTAAAAACAGAAGAACGTGATTTTTCGAGTTTTCGTTTCTCGCTCCAGAAGCTTTCTTTATGTGTTCCGACAACTGCTGTGCAAGAAAAGAGCTCTACGAGGATGCCGGCGGTAACCAGGTTGACGGTTTACCGCCGGTTCCCAGTAACTCGTAATTCGGGCGCGCTGGAGAGCTGTAGTTGGGTTACAGGGCTCGTGCTCACAGGAATCGATTCGGAGACATCAGGCGCGTCCGCCTGCCGAATCCAAAGCTCGAAAAACGGTGTGCTGCCCGAGCTAGGAGAGCTACGGAGCTCGTGCGCACAGAAAACGATCCAGAAGCATGAGGGGCGTTTGGCTGTTGCATCGAGAGGTCTGAAATCGTTTAGGCTGAAAAACTATTTGTTCTCTGCAATTTTTTCGACATTATATATGCTCAGGAAGCTCTGCGAGTCCCCCCGGCGGTAAGGAAGGTTGACGGTTTACCGCCGGCGCCCAGTGGAGCCCCGGGAGCTCTCCAGGAAAGGTGTCCCGTCCCCGACGCTCTCTTCGCTCTCCGGGTTTTGGATATAACCAAGTAACTCGTAGAGCTTCCCTTCGAAAGTTACTGCTGGAAGCTTAAGAGTAATTCCGGGGCGTTGGAGAGCTAGTTGGCAAAAAAAATCTCGACGGACATTTTGAGGAATTTTGGTCGGTTGAAAATTTCGTTCTCGAAATTCGACCATTATCTAGAGCTCTAGTATTTTTTCCCGTGATATTCGATCTCATTCCCGCTCGCCATCTTGATCTCAGCTCGATCGGGTATTTTTTACTGCCAAAAAGCGTCCAGGCAGGATCGGCCGTTTCGAGTCATCTCGATACGCGCTGTCGGTATATTGGACTTAACTCTAGACATAGGACAGCTACTGAGCTGGTAAGCACACCCTATCGATTCAGAATGATCAGGCGCGTTCGTCTGTTGAATCCAGAGGTCTGAACTCGGTCTGCTAGCCGAGCTAGGTCCGCAAACCTATTCGTATTATTCGAGTCATCTTGACAGGCGCTCTCGGTTTTCTGTACTTAACTCGAGCTATGTAACAGCTACAGAGCTAATACTTATAGACACCAATTCAGAGTCATGAGTCGCGGTTGTCTGTTGAATTCAGAGCTCTGAACTCGGTCTGCTGCCCGCTCTAGAATCGCGAAACCATTCGTATTGTTCGAGTCATCTTGAGAGGTGATGTTGGTTTCTGTACTTAACTCGGGTTGTGGGGGGCTACAGTGCTGGTAGTCACAGGAATCGATTCGAAGACATCGGTTTTCTGCACTTAACTCGGGCTGTAGGGGGGCTGCAGGGCTGGTAATCACAGGAATCAATTCGGAGACATCAGACGCGTCCGCCTGTCGCATTCAGAGGCCTAAACTTGGTCTGATACTCGAGCTAGGTTTGCCAAACTATTCGTATTGTTCGAGTCATCTTCAGGGTTGCTGTCGATTTACGCACGTAACTCGGGCTGTAGGAGAGCTACAGAGCTCGTACAGAAGACAATCGAGAAGCTTCGGGGGCGTTCGGCTGTTGCATCGAGAGGTCTGAAATCGCTTGGGCTGAAAAACTTTTCGTTCTCTGCAATTTGTTTTCGACATTATATATTGTCAGGAAGCTCTACGAGTCCCCCGGCGGTAAGAAAGGTTGACGGTTTACCGCCGGCGCCCAGTAACTCGTAGAGCTTCCCTTCGCAAGTTATTGCTGGAGGCTTAAGAGTAATTCCGGGGCGCTGGAGAGCTAGTTGGCAAGAAAATTATCGACGGACCTTTTGGTGACTTTTGGTCGGTTGAAAGTTTTGTTCTCGAAATTCAACAATTCGTTTGAGCTCTAGTATTTTTTCCCATGATATTCGATCTTATTCCCGCTCGCCATCTTGATCTCAGCTCGATCGGGTACCTTTTACTGCCAAAAAGCAGGCAGGCGGGATCGGCCGTTTCAAGTTATCTTGACACGCGATCACGGTTTTCTGAAGATAACTCGAGCTCGAGGACAGCCACAGAGCTGGTAAGCACAGCTAATTGATTCAGAATGATCAGGCGCGTTCGCATGTTGAATCTAGAGGTCTGAACTCGGTCTGCTAGCCGAGCTAGGTCCGCAAACTTATTCATATTATTCGGGTCATCTTGACAGACACTCCTTTGTTTTCTGTACTTAACTCGAGCTATAGGACAGCTACAGAGGTGATACTTACAGAAACCGATTCAGAATCATCAGTCGCATTTCTCTGTTGAATCCAGAGCTCTTAACTCGGTCTGCTGCTCGATCTAGAACCACGAAACTAGTCGTATTGTTCGAGTCATCCTGAGAGATGCTGTCGGTTTTCTGCATTTAACTCGGGCTAGGGGGGGGGCTACAGTGCTGGTGGTCACATGAATCGATTTGAAGACATGAGGCGCGTCCGCCTGTCGAATCCAGAGCTCGGAACTCGGTCTGCTGGCCGAACTAGTCCGCGAAACTATTGTATTGTTCGAGTCATCATGAGAGGTGCTGTCGATTTACGCACGTAGTAGGGCGGCTGCAGGGCTGGTAATCACAGGAATCGATTCGGAGACATCAGACTCGTCCGCCTGTCGCATTCAGAGGCCTGAACTTGGTTTGATACTCGAGCTGGTCTGCCAAACTATTCGTTTTGTTAGAGTTATCTTGAGAGTTGCTGTCGATTTACGCACGTAACTCGGGCTGTAGGAGAGCTACAGAGCTCGTACAGAAGACAATCCAGAAGCATCGGGGGCGTTCGGCTGTTGCATCGAGAGGTCTCAAATCGCTTGGGCTGAAAACTATTCGTTCTCTGCATTTTTCACATTATATGTTGTCAGGAAGCTCTACGAGTCCCCCGGCGGTAAGGAAGGTTGACGGCTTACCGCCGGCGCCCAGTATCTCATAGAGCTCTTCGGCATCGATGAGCTAGAGGAATTCCGGCGCGGGGTGGAGCTAGTAAACTCGTAGAACTTCCCTTAGCAAGTTGTTGCTGGAAGCTTAAGAGTAATTCCGGGGCGCTGGAGAGCTAGTTGGCAAGAAAAATCTCGACGGACCTTTTGGTGACTTTTAGTCGGTTAAGAATCTTGTTCTCGAAATACCTCGTAGAGCTCTTCCGCATCGATGAGCTAGAGGAATTCCGGCGCGGGGTGGAGCTAGTTGGTCGACCCGGCCAGAAAGGATAAAGTGTTAACTTTTGGGTGGTTTTGCGAATATTTGAAAGATATTTGACCATTTATTTTGAGAAAGCAGATTTTTCGCACCTGTAACAGGTTATGACAGCCTCTGTGTCTCAGTATGAGCTCTCTAGGCGCACTTTTACTACCGAAACGCTTGAGGGAACCACTTTCATTTCGACATGAAAAAAAAAACGATGTTCAATTTTCCGAGAAATGCCTCCAGAAGCTTTCTCTTTCGGCTCGGAGCTTTCTCACGCGTGAAAGGAGCTCTACGAGGTTCCCGGCGGTGACCAGGTTGACGGTTCACCGCCGGCGCCAGTTGAACCATTCGTTAGAGCTCTAGTTTTTTTTTTCCCGTGATATTCGATATTATTCCCGCTCGCCATCTTGATCTCAGCTAGATCGGGTACCTTTTACTGCCAAAAAGCACTGCGGCGGGATCGGCCGTTTCGAGTCATCTTGATAGGCGTTGTCGGTATGTTGGACTTAACTCGAGATACAGGACAGCTGCAGAGTTGGTAAGCACACCTTTATCGATTCAGAATGATCAGGCGCGTACGTCTGTTGCATTTAGAAGTCTGAACTCGGTCTGCTAGCCGAGCTAGGTCCGCAAATCTGTTCGTATTATTCGAGTCATCTTGACAGGCGCTCTCGGTTTTCTGTACTTAACTCGAGCTATAGGACAGCTACAGAGCTGATACTTACAGAAATCGATTCAGAATCATCAGTCGTGTTTGTCTGTCGAATACAGAGCTCTGAACTCGGTCTGCTGCCCGATCTAGAATCGCGAAATTATTTGTATTGTTCGAGTCATCTTGAGAGGTGCCGTCGGTTTTCTGCACCTAACTTGGGCTGCAGGGGGGCTGCAGTGCTGGTGGTCACAGGAATCGATTTCAAGGCATCAGGCGCGTCCGCCTGTCGAATCCCGAGCTCGGAACTCGGTCTGCTGCCCGAACTAGGTCCGCGAAACTATTTGTATTATTCGAGTCATCCTGAGAGATGCTGTCGGTTTTCTGCACTGAACTCGGGCTGTAGTTGGGCTGCAGGGCTGGTAATCACAGGAATCGATTCGGATCAGACGCGTCCGGCTGTCGCATTGAGAGGTCTGAACTCAGTCTGATACTCGAGCTGGGTTTGTCAAACTGTTCGTTTTGTTCGAGTCATCTTGAGAGGTGCTGTCAATTTACGCGCGTTTCTCGGGCGGCTGTAGGAGAGCTAGAGAGCTCGTACAGAAGACAATCCAGAAGCATCGGGGGCGTTCCGCTGTTGCATCGAGAGGTCTGAAATCGCCTGGGCTAAAAAACTACTCGTTCTCTGCATTTTTTCCGACATTATATATTGTCAGGAAGCTCTACGAGCCCCCCAGCGGTAAGAAAGGTTGACGGTTTACCGCCGGCGCCCATTGGTCACCCGGCCAGAAAGGACAAAGTGGTAACTTTTGGGTGGTTTTGCCAAAAATTGAAAGATATTTGACCATTTATTTTTAGAAAGCAGATTTTTCGCACCTGTAAGCGATTATGAGGGCCTCTCCGTCTTAATATGAGCTCTGTAGGCGCACTTTTACTATCAAAACACTTGGAGGAACCAACTTCTTGTTGACATCAAACAAATCAGTGAATTTTTCGAGATATGCCTCCAGAAGCTTTCTTTTTCGACTCTGGGCACTCTCGCGCGTGAAAGGAGCTCTACGAGGTTCCCGGCGGTGACCAGGTTGACGGTTCACCGCTGGCGCCAGTGGTCGGTTTTGTTAAGATTTGAGAGATATTTGATCATTTATTGTGAGAAAGCAGATTTTTCGCACCTGTAGTGGGTTATGTCGCGCTCGCCAGTGAAATTTTCAGGCCCATAGGTGCAGTATTACTATCAAAACACTTGGGGGAACTGACGTTGGGTAAAAACAGAAAAACGTGATTTTTCGATTTTTCGTTTCTCGCTCCAGAAGCTTTCTTCATGTGTTTCGAGAAGCGCGGTCAGAGAAAAGAGCTCTACGAGGGTCCCCGGGGTAACCTGGTTGACGGTTTACCGCCGGTTCCCATTGGCGGACCCGACCAAAAGAGACAATGTGGTGACTTTGGGTCGTTTTTTCCTAAGATTTGAAAGATATTTGACAATTCATTTTGAGAAACCAGAATTTTCCCACCTGTAAACGACTATGAGATCTTCTGCGTCTTAAGATGAGATCTGTAGGCGCACATTCACTATCAAAACACTTGGGGGAACCAACTTCATGTCGACATGGAAAAAAATGAATATTCAATTTTTCGAGAAATGCCTCCAGAAGCTCTCTCTTCCAACTCTGAGCTCTCTTACGCGTGTAGAGAGCTCTACGAGGTTCCCGGCGGTGACCAGGTTGACGGTTCACCGCCGGCGCCAGTTCTGAGGTGCTGAACCCAGAATACCAGCAGGTTTTCCAGGCTTGCATCCGACGGGCCAGGACATGACAATTGATGATGGGGGCGGTGGATTTGCTAGAGCTGTCCGTGCTCGTAATGCCAAAAGAGGAGGGAAAGGAGAAGGAGGAGGTGCGGAACACATTAGGTGCGAATGAGGCTCCAGGAAGCTGGCCTTCACGTTGAACAGATGTTTCGATCTATCATGACGAGACAACAGACTATGACGACGGACATGCAATCGTTTAGGAACTCTATTCGAACGGAAATGGACGGTTTGAAAACATCTCTGGGTCTCGAAAACATCGGCGATCCAGGACCTCAGGGGGAAGGGCTGTCGGTAGCAAGTGGATTCACGAAGGCGGGTACGGACATGAATGACACAGCTTGGAAGCCACGTTATGTTGATTTCAAGGGATGGGTTTCAAGGGAGGGATGGAGGAACCGTGAGATACGTCAACGGGAGGCTCTTCAGGATGCACTGACGACGGCGATGAATGGTCTTATTAATTTCAAACAAATTGATGCTACACAGAGAGTGGCACTGAACTTGGATCGGACGGCTCAGGAGAACACAGGTAGGTATTGGCCGTGCACGAGGGGTGGGATCATTTCAAGCCAGGGACACCCCTGAGATCCTGTGGGAAGCGAAACGTGTGTGGGAGGATGACTACAGGCGGGGGCTCACTTCGCTGCCCCCCAATGTGCGATTTCGTTGAATGCCAGCCATGGAAGATAGAACATGTTCGGGCGGTGGGGAGGTTTCAAGCTTAATTTTCTGATATCAAGGGCAATGCGACGGCTATTTTTCGAGGTGAGACGGGTCTGCCGATGCCATATATGTGGTATGTACCGAATCCTGAGGATACTACACAAAAGACGTTGATTGCAGAATGGGGACCGACAAAAGGATGGAATCTATACGGCGCTAACTTAACACACGTCCAGCCCGGTATTAACCAGGTGCAGTTTCTTCAAACACTACGGTGCCCCAATCATTGACGGGGCGGTGGGGCTGCGACTGAGACCGTCGTCGCAACCTGGAATGTGCAGAATATATCCAACGGTCAGGTACCTAACCTGGTCGCTGCATGCGAAACCAGGTCAATTCAAGTGGTGTGCTTGCAAGAGTGTGAACATACCAGTGCACATACTTTCAATAGATGTGGATGGGAGATTCACTATAGCTCCTGTTCCAAAGCGGCTGTTGCATTGTGCAGGGATTGGGCACCACATGTGATTGCACGACGGGGTGTGGTACGATTTGCGTGTGTCGAATTCAGGGGTGCTCTAGTTTCATCAGTGTATCTACCATGCGTGATGCGTGATGTCGACCACTTGGGGGAACACCAGTCATACCGTGGGTGGGGATGGATGCTCAGACGGATCTCGAACCAGATATGCTGGGAATGACGTGAGGAGGACTTTTGCAGGTGGACGGGAGGAGGGAGGAGGCAAACTACCATGCAGAGAGGAGGGACATGCTTATGAGATTCATGAGCACGTGGGGGATCTGTGCGGCGAACACATGGAGCACGACGTATCACACATGTACCATGCTGTTCCACACATGTGCAGCGTGTACTTGATTACATACTCATCCCTACATGTTGGTGCGCGGATGAGGCACGAGCTAACCAGGAAATGAGATGCCAGGTCCAGTTTGTGGAACCCATCATGGCTTCGCCAGGTATACGTGCAAAAGTCAGTGCCTATAGTGATCATGCTCTGGTCTGGGTAACTCTCAAGACTACGGAGATCAGGCGCCCAGCTTTGCCGCCTCGCCCCGTGTCCATGGTTGGCTGGCAGCCGACGGATGACACGGCGAGAAACATGTTTCGCGTGCTTGCGGATGTGTCGATCGAGGGGCTTGCATCTGACGCGGTAGGGGCGGACTCACAACAGGTCGGACGGGTACTCTTGGAGACGGCAAAACTTGTGGACCACACTAAGGGGCGCCCCAACTGCAAACTTATTCAGAGGCCCAGGGAGCTCATAGAGGTGGAGTCTGCCATCAGGCGTGGGGCCCTTGGGAATGCTCGCAAACAACAGCTGCGTAGGAGGAAGACCCGTAGGAGGCAACATAGAAGGAACCAGCTCCTGCAGGACCACAAGGGATCCAGTAAGACCTCTCGGTGTATCCTCAAGGTGCTGGAGTGTGAGGGTGTGCTGGCAATGGAGAGGACTAGGTGGAGTACGGAGATCACTAGGTATTCGACGGCGTCTTACACGAACTCTGAGGAGGAAAAACAGACTTTGGAGGCCTTTCAGGAGCTCAGACACAAGGACTGTGGGGTGGAGGGAAGAGTCATCACGATGGGTATGCTCATGCAGGCTCGTGCGTCTTTGAAGCCTGGCACGGCACCCGGTAGCGATGGAATCGTTGCTGGGGTCATCCGTGAGTTGCCGTGGAGGAGCCTCTTGTTTGTGCGGCGTGCTTTCCAGAGAATTTTCGAGCAGGGGGCCTCTAGCCCTGAGACGTGGAGACAGCTCAGTATTCAACTTGTGCCGAAGATGCGGGATGCTACGCGACTCTCCAACGCCAGAGGGATTTGCTTGATCAGTGTGATGAGTAAATGGTACATGGCATGTGTGTGTGTTGCTTTTTATTGATGCGTTCCCAGTGAACCGACGGTTGTGCACATACGGGTTTGAGAAGGATCAGAAGGTCACAAACGTCACGGCACCACTATCACATCTTTCTAGACATTCTAATGTGTGGGGGGAGGTGGAGTCTATGCACGTGGGAGTCTTAGACATACACAAGGCGTTCGATAATGTCACACTTCGCACTATCATCAAGGCCATGCTGTACCTTAAGTACCCTGTGTGCCTCATAAGAGCCATTGTGGAGCCCATGCTGGATAACATTGCTACCTTTGCGTTTCAGAACGTGTGCGGCGATGAGGTGCGATGCAAAAAATCTGTCCGAACGGGAGGTAAGGAAGAGCCCATGCTCTTCAATATCGTCTTGGAGGCCATCTGGGGATCCGTGATTCAGACTTGGGATACCTTGGGATACGGTGTCCGACTGGAAGGGGAGGGGGCGGATGGTGCTCTTGTACACCACTTCTTGTGGGCGGACAATGTTACGCTCTGTGCTGCGTCGCAACTTCAGCTACGACAGATGATCGGTATGATGACGGTAACACTCAGACGGGCAGGGATGGACTGGAAGGAGGGTTCTCTGGCATATATACTTTTTGGCCAGACATACACCTGTGGCGACCCGCCGCTGCTCTGCCCGCTCACGCCAGCCATCTGTGCGATTTCTGGAGATGGGGATCTCCCAGAGCACCTGCGCTCTACTGTTGTAATGCCGAGGAAGGAGGAGGTGGAGGTACTAGGAGTGAAGCTCAGTTCGGAAATAAAAGGTTACCACGGGTTGTATCATTGACTGGAGAAGGGGAGGAATGCCTATTTTGCAGACATTCAGTTTTATCGTTTTAGAGCGGTCTCACACAACGAGAAGTTTCGCATGTATGCCGCTCGTGTGCAGTATGTGGTGTACCACGGATGTATAGGCTGGCCGTGCAACCTACGACTGTTGGAGAGGATAAAGATCTGGGAGGGGAGGTGTCTCAACGGAATGCGAGGACTACACAAGAGGGAGGAGGAAACGTGGGAGGAGTTCAGGGACAGAACCACACCGAAATCTTACGAGCTATTCTTGCAGGCGGGCCACTGCAGTCTCCTAGAGAAGGTGGTCCGAGCCAATTTCGAGTTTGCGCTGGAGGTTGCCCAGTTTCATGATCGGGCTTTTGCCTCCACAGACGTGCGTGGAGCACGAGCGTGGCGCCAGACGCTGCAGGCTATGTTACACTGCGCGGGGGAATGGTCAATACGGAGGGACACACTTGTATCCATGTTCACGGGGGCCAGGAGGAGGGAAGGCACGAGGAGAGTGGAAGGGAGAGCGCATGCAAGTACTGACAGCTGGCATTGTCTCATGCTGGCGGCGAGTGGTAATTTACGCTGGTTCAGCATCAAGTGGAATGCTACGGACTGGTGGAATGTTGTTGCGTGCGTGACGAAAATACAGCCTCGATGGGAGCCCATCTTCAGGAAACCGCCCTGTGCCCCATGTCCTGTGGATACGTGGGGCTCGCCTGAGGACTCTGAGAGGCTCGCTCGTAGGATTGCCCACGGGTGCAACAACGAAACTGTCTGGCAGGGTGGCTCGGAGGGCTCATTATCGGTTGAAATGACAGGAGATAGTATGTGTGTGGTGAACTGGGCCCGAGGGATCTGGGAATGCCGTGATCGTTCGTACCGCAGGAGAGTGCACGGTCTACAGAATGATATGAATCAACTTGCAGAGGATTACGACATCAGGTGTGCCACTGTAGGGACGGATCCGTGGAAGCATATCTACAGAGAGTTCAATTGCGTTGCGGATGAGCTGACTTGGGAAGCGAGGAGGGGGGGGCGGGAAGATGGATTGACTTCAGATATTTACGACAACAGAGACATTGTATCAGACGTATCCGTGGAGGATGGGACGGTGGCGTGAGTGTTGAAGGCCCTGCTCCTAGGTTGCTATGTGGAGGTCTCTCTTGGGGACAACCACTGGCGACGAGTTTTCCATGGGGGCTTCTTTACTCCCTCTGGGGGCCACTGTTACAGCAAGCGAGCTTGCAGCTTGTGAACGCCTGCTGCAAGGTGTTCGGCAGATTATCTCTGAGATTCTCGGGCCTCCAACCCCAAAGAGGTTGAGGGGGCGTGAGGGACTCTAGGGGCTCTGCGCGGCTAGGGCGCACGCGCCCTGTGTAGCCGACCCCAACACCCGACGCCAAGTGGACAACAACAGATGAGTGCCTCTTTCATCTCCGGGTTTGGGTGCTACCAAATGGCAGACCCGATCTAAAGAGACAGTGCGAAGCCTTGGGGTCGGTTTTGCTATGATTTGAAAGATATTTGGCAATTTATTTTGAGGAAGCAGATTTTGCTTATACCTGTAGTGGGTTATGCCGCGTTTGTCAGTGCATTCTCAGGTCCGTGCAATTTTACTATCAAAAGACTTGGAGGAAGCAACTTTGGGAAGAAACCGAACAACGTGATTTTTCGACTTTCTTGGCTCATCCTTCAGAAAGCTTCTTTCATGTGTTCCGATCAGCGCCGCGCGAGAAGAGAGCTCTGCGAGGCTTCCGGCGGTTACCTGCTTGACGGTTCACCGCCGGATCCGGGTTCGGGCGCGGTGGGGAGCCAGTTGGCAAGAAAAATCTCGACGGACCTTTTGGTGACTTTTGCTTAGGTGAAAATTATGTTTTCGAAATTCAACAATCCGTTTGAGCTCTAGTATCTTGCCCACCATATTTGATCTTATTCCCGCTCGCCGTCTCAATCTCAGCTCGATCGGGTACCTTTTACTGCCAAAAAGCGTTGTGGCGGGATCGGCCGTTTCGAGCATCTTGACACGCGTTAACGGTTTTCTGTACTTAACTCGAGATTTAGGAGAGCTACAGAGCTGATGCTTACAGAAATCGATTCAGAATCACCAGACGCAGTCGTCTGTCGCATCGAGAGGGTCTGAACTCGGTCCGCTACTCGAGCCGTATTCGCGAAACTATTCGTGTTCTTCCAGTTCCCTTAACAGGCGCTGTCGGTGTTCTGTACTTAACTCGAGCTGTAGCATAGCTACAGAGCTGGTGCTCACACATAATCGATTTAGAATCATCAAGCGCGTTCGGCTGAAGCATCTAGATCTCTGAACTCAGTCTGCTACTCGAGTAGGTCTGCAAAACTAATCGTATTCGACCGATTCTTTTCGAAATGATGGTACATTTCTTCACTCAACTCGAGCTGCAGATGAGCTTGAGAGCTCTTCCAAATCAGACGAAAAGCATTAGGCGCGCTAGTCTGAAGTATCTAGACGCTTGGCTTGGGTATGTTATGAGCGCAGACGCGAACAACTAGTCATGCTCTGCTTTTTTTTCCTGGTGATCGAATTCGATTTCTGGATTGAAGTCGAGGTGCAGATGAGCTTGAGAGCTCGTAGGCATTGCAAGTGGAAGATAATCATCATGCGCGCTATTTGAACGTATCGAGACTCCCGCGCTCAGTCTGCTATTGGCGCTAGGGCTGACGACCGATTCGTACTCTGCTACTTCCTTCAAAATGATACTGTTTTTCTTGGTTTTACTCGTGCTGCAGATGAGCTACAGAGCTGTGCAGCACAGCCATGGGAAGGGAGTCATCAGGGGCAATAGTGACATGTATCTAGACGCGTCCGATCAGTCTGCTATCAGCGCTCGGGCTGAAAAATATTCGTTCTCTGCCAATTCTTTGGACATAATATGCGGCAAGGAAGCTCTACGAGTCTCCCGGCGGTAAGAAAGGTTGACGGTTACCGCCAGAGCCCAGTCCGGCGCGCTGGAGAGTCTAGTTGGCAAGGAAAATCTCGACGGACCTTTTGGTGACTTTTGCTCGGTTGAAAATTATGTTCTCGAAATTCAACAATTCGTTTGAGCTCTAGTTGTTTCCCACCATATTCGATCTTATTCCCGCTCGCCGTCTTAATCTCAGCTCGATCGGGTACCTTTTACTGCCAAAAAGCGTTGCGGCGGGATCGGCCGTTTCGAGTCATCTTGACACGCGTTGGCGGTTTTTCTGTATTTTTAACGCGAGATTTAGGAGAGCTACAGAGCTGGTGCGCACAGGAACCGATTCAGAATCATCATGCGCGTTCGTCTGTTGCATCTAGAGGTATGAATTCGGTCTGGTACTCGAGCTAGGTCCGCGAAACTATTCGTATTCTTCGAGTCATCTCGACAGGTGCTGTCATTTTTCTATTTTAACTCGGGCTGTAGGAGAGCTACAGAGCTAGTGCGCACAGAAACCGATTCAGAATCATTATGCGGGTTCGTCTGTTGCATCGAGAGGTCTGAACTCGGTCTGCTACTCGAGCTAGGTCCGCAACTATTCGTATTCTTCGAGTCATCTTGACAGGTGCTGTCGTTTTTCTGTACTTAATTCGGGCTGTAGGAGAGCTACAGAGCTGTTATGCACAGACATCGATTCATAATCATCAGGCGCATTCGTCTGTTGCATCGAGAGGTCTGAACTCGGTCTGCTACTCGAGCTAGGTTCGCGAAACTATTCGTATTCTTCCAGTTCTCTTGACATGTGCTGTCGGTGCTCTGTACTTAACCGAGCTGTAGCATAGCTACAGAGCTTGTACGCACACATAATCGATTCAGAATCATCAGGCGCGTTCGGCTGAAGCATCTAGAGCTTTGAACTCAGTCCGCTACTCGAGCTAGGTCCACACAACTGTTCGTATTCGACCAATTTTTTCCGAAATGATGGTGAATTTCTTCACTGAGATCTTTGGCACTTGAGTTTTTCGACCCGAGCTGCAGATGAGCCTGAGGGCTCTTTGGCACAGAAATTAAAGGAAAATCATGAGGCGCGCTAGTCTGAAGTATCCAGACGCCTGGCTTGGGGTTGTTATGAGCGCAGACGCCACGCAACTAGTCATACTCTGTTATTTTTCTGGAATTCGTTTTCTGGACTGAACTCGAGGTGCATATGAGCTTGAGAGCTCTTAGGCATTGCAATGGGAAGATAATCATCATGCGCGCTATTTGAACGTATCTAGACACCCGCGCTCAGTCTGCTATTAGCGCTAGGGCTGAACACCGATTCGTACTCTGCTATTTTCTTGGAAATGGTATTGTTTTTCTTGGTTTGACTCGTGCTGCAGATGAGCTACAGAGCTGTGCAGTACAGCAATGAGAAGGGAATTATCAGGGGCAATAGTGAAATGTATCTAGACGCCTCAGATCAGTCTGCTGTTAGCGCTCGGGCTGAACAACTATTCGTTCTCTGCTAAATTCTTCGACATAAAATATGGCAAGGAAGCTCTACGAGTCTCCCGGCGGTAAGAAAGGTTGACGGTTTACCGCCGGCGCCCAGTAGAGCTCTTCGGCAAGATGAGCTAAGAGGAATTCGGGCGCAGGGTGGAGCTAGTTGGCAGACCCAATCTAAAGAGACAATGTGGTGACTTGGGGTCGTTTTTTTTTTTTTTTTTTTTTTTTTTGGGGGGGGGGGGGGGGATGTATATATATATATATATATATATATATATTAGTATATATATATATAAAAATATTTACATCCTTTTGCAACATGTGAAAATTCGTTTTGAGAACGGGTATTCTTCCCACGTGTAGTGGGTCATGCCGCGTCTGCCAGTTCAATTCTCAGGTCCCTCGCTGTAATATAACTATCAAAACATTTGCAGGAACCGACTTTGGACAACAACTAGAACTCGTAATTTTCCGAGTTTCTCAGATCATCTTGAGAAAGCTTCTGCCATGTGTTCCAAGCAGCACCGTGCGAGGAAAGAGCTCTACGAGGGTTGCGGCGGTAATCTTGTTGACGGTTTACCGCCGGCCCCCAGTTGGCAGACCCGACCTAAAGAGACAATGTGGTGACTTCGGATCGGTTTTTGTATCTTTGTGCAAAATTTGGAAATTCGATTTCAGAACGGGTATTTTTTTCACGTGCATTGGGTTATGCCGCGCCTGCCAGTTCATTTCTCAGGTCCCTAGCTGCAGTATTACTATCGAAACACTTGCAGGAACCGACTTTGGAAAACAACTACAAATCGTAATTTCCAGAGTTTCTCAGATTACCTTGAGAAAGCTTCTTCCATGTGTTCCGAGCAACGTCGCGCGATTAAAGAGCTCTACGAGGCTGCCGGCGGTAACCTGGTTGACGGTTTACCGCCGGCTCCCAGTTGGCCAGCCCGGCCCGGGCGGACAATGTGGGACTTTGGGTCGGTCGGACGAAGATTGTCAAAGATTTGAGCATTCGTTTTGAGAACGGTTTTTTTTCTCCCCACCTGAAGTGGATTATGCCGCGTGCGCCAGTGAAATTATGAGGTTCGCAGTTGCAGTATACCTCGTAGAGCTTTTCGGCAAGATGAGCTAAGTGGAATTCGGGCGCAGGGTGGAGCTAGTTGGCAGACCCGACCTTAAGAGACAATGTGGTGACTTTGGGTCGGTTTTGCTTTGATTCGAAAGATGTTTGAAAATTCATTTTGGGAAACCATATTTTTCTCACCTGTAGTAGGTTATGCCGCGTCTGCCAGTGCAATTCTCAGGTCCGTAGCTGCAATATTTCCATCAAAACATCTGCAGGAACCGACTTTGGGAAACAACTGAAACATCTAATTTTTCGAGTCTCTTGGATCATCCTTGAGAAAGCTTCTTCCATGTTTTCCTAGCAGTGCCGCGCGAGAAAAGAGCTCTACGAGGCTTCCGGCGGTTATCTGGTTGACGGTTTACCGCCAGATCCCAGTTACTATCAAAACACTTGCAGGAACCGGCTTTGTTTCCCCTTCCGAGTTTCCACCTTACGCTTGAGAAAGCTTCTGCATGTGTTCTGAGCACTCTCGCGCAATAACGAGAGCTCTACGAGGCTCCCGCGGTGACCTCGTTGACGGTTTACCGCCGGCTCCCAGTTCGAACGCGCTGGAGAGCTAGTTGGCGAGAAAAATCTCGTCGGACCTTTTGATCACTTTTGTTCGGTTGAGAATTATGTTCTCGAAATTCAACAATTCGTTGGTGCTCTAGTATTTTTCCCGTGATATTTGATCTTATCCCCGCTCGCCGTCTCAATCTCAGCTCGATGGGGTACCTCTTACTGCCAAAAAGCATCCAGGCGGGATCGGCCGTTTCGAGTCATCTTGACACGCGTTGAGGGTTTTCTGTACCTAACTCGAGCTGTAGGAGAGCTACAGAGCTGATGCTCACAGAAACCGTTTCAGAATCATCAGGCGCTTTCATCTCGAGCATCTAGAGCTCTGAACTTACTCTGCTACTCGAGCTAGGTCCGCAAAGTTATTCTTATTATACAGATTTTCTTGACAGGTGCTGTCGATTTTCTGTACTTAACTCGAACTGTAGGATAGCTACAGGGCTGATGCGCCCACGTAATCGATTCAGAATCATGAGAAGCGTTCGTTTCAAGCATCTAGAGGTCTGAACTCGGTCCACTAACCAAGCAAGGTCCGCGAACCTATTCCTATTCACGAAATTCGTTGACAGGTGCTCTCGGTTTTCTGTACTTAACTCGAGCTGTAGGAGAGCTACATATTGTACGCCCACGTGATCGATTTATAATCATTATGCGCGTTCCTCTGAAGCATCTAGAGGTCTGAATCCGGTCCACTACTCGAGCTAGGTCGGGAAAACTATTCGTATTGTACGAATTTTCTTGACAGCTGTTGTCCGTTTTTCTGTACTTAACTCGAGCTGTAGGAGAGCTACAGAGCTGATACGCACGCGTACTCGATTTAGAATCATCAGGCGCGTTCGTATGAAGCATGTAGAGGTCCGAACTCGATCTGCTACTCGAGCTGGACTCGCGAAACTATTCGTATTCTACAGATTTTTTCGAGATGATGGTGAGTTGCTTGACTAAAAAGTCTGGCTGCATCTAATCTTCAGAGCTCTTTGGCACAGAAGCCGGGAGGAAATTAGCAGACGCGCTAGTCTGAAGTATCCAGACGCTTGGATTCGGTCTGTTCTCAGCACAGAAGCCGAACAACTATTCATATTCTGTTGTTTTCCTGGTGATGGCATGGTTTTTCTGACTAAGCTCGAGCTGCAGATGAGCTCCCGAGCTCTCAGGCAGAGCAATCGGAAGACAGTCGTGAGGCGCGCTGTTTGATAGTGTCTAGACCCATGAAATCAGTCTTCTATCAGCGCTGGGGCTGAACAACTATTCGTACTCTGCTAATTTCTTGGAGACGGTATTGGTTTTCTTGGTCCAACTCGCGCTGCAGATGAGCTACAGGGCTGTTCTGCACAGCAATCGGAAGGAAATCATCAGAGGCGCTAGTTGAATGTATCTAGACGGTTGCAATCAGTCTGCTATTAGCGCTCGGGCTGAACAACTATTCGTACTCTGCTCATTCTTTAGAGATGGTATATGGCAAGGAAGCTCTACGAGTCCCCGGGCGGTAACCAAGGTTCACGGTTTACCGCCGGCGCCCAGTGCAAGTGCCTCTTTGCTCTCCGGGTTTTGCACGCTGCCAATAAATTTGAGTTTTTTTGCACCTGTGAAAGACTATGAGAGCCTCCACGTCTTAATACCTCGTAGAGCTCTTCGGCGTCGATGAGCTAGAGGAATTCCGGCGCGGGGTGCAGCTTGTAACTCGTAGAGCTTCCCTTAGCTAGTTGCTGGAGCTTACGAGTACTTCCGGCGCGCTGGAGAGCTAGTTGGCAAGAAAAATCTCGACGGACCTTTTGCTGACTTTTGGTCGGTTGAAAATTATGTTCTCGAAATTCAACCATTCGTTAGAGCCCTAGTATTTTCCATATATTCGATCTTATTCCCGCTCGCCGTCTTAATCTCAGCTCGATTGGGTACTTTTTACTGCCAAAAAGCATCCTGGCGGGATCGGCTGTTTCGAGTCATCTTGACAGGTGCTGTCGGGTTTCTGTACTTAACTCGAGCTGTAGGGGAGCTACAGAGCTGGTGCGCACAGAAACCGATCCAGAATCATCAGGCGCGTTCATCTGAAGCATCTAGAGGTCTGAACTCAGTCTGCTACTCGAGCTAGGTCCGCGAAACTATTTGTATTCTACAGATTTTATTGACAGATGCTGTCGGTTTTCTGTACTTAACGCGAGCTGTATGATAGCTACAGGGCTGGTGCGCATACGTAATCGATTCAGACTCATCAGACGCGTTCGTCGCAAGCATCTAGAGGTCTGAACTCGGTCGACTACTCGATCTAGGTCCGCGAAACGTATTCTAAGAAATTAGTTGACATGTTCTGTCGGTTTTCTGGACTTAACTCGAACTGTAGGAGAGCTACATAGCTTATGCGCCCACGTAATCGATTCAGAATCATCATGCGCGTTCGTCTGAAGCATCTAGAGGTCTCAGCGCGGTCTACTCGAGCTAGGTCTGCAAAACTATTCGTATTGTACGAATTTTCCTAACAGCTGCTGTCGGTTTTCTGTTCTTAACTCGAGCTCCAGGAGAGCTACAGAGCTGATGCGCACTCGTACTCGATTGAGAATCATCAGACGCGTTCGTCTGAAGCATCTAGAGGTCCGAACTCGGTCTGCTACTCGAGCTAGGTCCGCGAAGTTATTCGTATTATATTCATTTGTTCGAGATGGTGAGTTCCGTTACTGCAGTCGAGCTGCATCTAAGCTTCAGAGCTCTCCGGCACAGAAACCGGCAGGGAATTATCAGACGCGCTAGCCTGAAGTATCCATACGTTTTGATTCGATCTGTTCGCAGCAAAGAAGCCGATGCACTATTTACATTCTGCTTTTTCTTGGTGATGGAATTGTTTTTCTGACTAAGCTCGAGCTGCAGCTGAGCTGCCGAGGTCTTAGGCACAGCAATCGGAAGGCAATCATGAGGCGCGCTATTTGATAGTATCTAGACCCCCGAAATCAGTCTTCTATCAGCGTTCGTTCTGGACAACTATTCGTAGCCTGCTAATTTCTTGGAGACGGTATTGGTTTTCTTGGTCCAACTCGCGCTGCAGATGAGCTACAGGGCTGTTCTGCGCAGCAGTCGGAAGCAAATCGTCAGAGGCGCTAGTTGAATGTATCTGGACGGCTGCAATCAGTCTGCTGTTAGCGCTCGGGCTGAACATCTATTCGCACTCTGCTTTATCTTTAGAGATGGTATATGGCAAGGAAGCTCTACGAGCCCCCCAGCGGTAACCAAGGCTGACGGTTTACCGCCGGCGCCCAGTTGGCTCACCCGGCCCGGACGGACAATGTGATAACTTTTGGTCGGTTTTGCTAAGATTTGGAATATATTTGACCATTCATTTAAGAGAACAGATTTTCACGCTAAGTATTAATATATAAGCTTCGTTCTGAGAGCAGCTCAGCTCTCCCGAGGAAGTTTCTCTATCAGTTTACTTCCCGGAACCGACCTTATATTTAGATTACGAAATGCAAACGTGAGGATTTTAGAAAATCTTCTGCGAAGTTATCTATTTCGATTCTGAGCACTCTTACGCGAGCAAGGGGCTCTACGAGGTCTCCTGCGGTGATCACGTTGACGGTGGACCGCCGGCGCCAGTAAGAGCTCCGTAGGCGCACTTTTACTATCGAAACACTTGGAGGAACCAACTTTATGTCGACATGAAAAATACAAAATTCAAGATTTCACAAGAATCTTCTGCGAAGTTCTCTGCTTCGATTCTGAGCTCCCTTACGCGTGTAAGGAGCTCCATGAGGGTCCCGGCGGTGACCAGGTTGACGGTTCACCGCCGGCGCAAGTTTGAGAAATAGACTGTAGTGGGTTATGCCTCGTGTGGCTGCTAAGTTCTCAGGTCAGTAGCTCCAATAATTAAATCAATACACTTGGCCGAACTGACTTTAGATGGAAACTGAAAAACGTGATTCTTCAAGTTTGTCAGCTTACGCGTAAGAAAGCTTCCACCATGTGTTCCGAGCAGTGCTGTGCGAGAAAAGAGCTCTACGAGGCTCCCGGCGGTAACCTGATTGACGATGTTGAGGCGTGGATTGGCGCTGCTGGCAGTATCAACGAGTCGAATGCGATCCAGTATTTAAAGAATGGAGTGTATTTGTTTGCAGAGCTTCTGACCGAAGGTGGGGTCCCTGCAAAGGCCAGGGCAAATTATGCTGTGCGGAAGCGCGGGACGTTCGAGAATGTGCAAGCGACGTTGGAGGACCTTCTGGAATTCTTCGAGAGGCACAGATATCTTACAGGGCAGATGAACCGTGCCGAGGCTGCCAAGTTTCTACAGGATTCCAAGTGCGACGAATTCCGAATCCAATTCTATGGACGTCCGAGGAACGATACAACGTCGTCATTTGGAAGTACTGCCTGCAAAGGCAAAGGCAAAGGCAAAGGTAAAGGCGCCGATATAGGAGGTCAGGAGTTTGACGAAGTGTGTAGGTTCGGTAGGACGTTGACGGACTTTGAACGAAGGTGTAAATCTCAGGTTTGGCCTCTGCGGTAGTTATTCGCATTCTTCGAGTATTTCCTTTCAATCCGAACTTATTGTATTTGATTGCCTCGTGTGGTCATTCAGTGCATCCTTATTCAGTGCGTAGTCTCTTTTGTTTGTGCTCTAATAATTCAGTGTGTGCATGTTCAGTTCTTGGCCAGGTCTCCTGGCTCTCATGTCGTTTTTATTATTTGCGCCTCATCAGTTTCGTTACTGCTCGAGGGTTGAACACTTTGGAGTCCTCTATGTGATGTGCTCCCACAGGTTTTGCCGAACGTCTTTAAGAGACTTCGCTTCGCCTGAGACTTCGTAGGACCTGGCCTCAGTGGCCAAGATGGTCCCAGCAAAGACGCAAAAAAAACCTGATTGACGGTTTACCGCCGACTCCCAGTGCCTCGTAGAGGTCTCCGGCAAGATGAGCTAAGAGGAAGTCGGGCGCAGGGTGGAGCTAGTTGATCGACCCGACCAGAACGGGCAATGTGGTGACTTGGGCTCGGTTTTCTCAAGATTTGATAGAGATTCGTCTGGTCATATTTAGAAAGGCCTTTTTCTTGCACTGAGCATTAGCATATAAGCTCTATTCTGAGAGCAGTTGAGCTATGTAGATGCAGTTTCACTGCCGGTTCACTTCGCGGAGCCGACCTCATGTTGACATCAAAAAATGGATAAATCAAGATTTTAAGAAAATCTTCTGCGAAGTTCTCTGTTTCGATTCTGAGCACTCTTACCTGAGCGAGCAGCTCCACGATGTTCCCGGCGATGACCGGGTTGACGGTTCACCGTCGGCGCCAGATCCCAGAGTGCCTCTTAGCTCTCCGGGTTTTGGACGCTACCTCCAGCGCAGGGTGGAGGTATGGACGCTACCAAATGTTGACTTTCGGTCGGTCTATCTCGTAGAGCTCTTCGGCATCGATGAGCTAGAGGAATTCCGGCACGGTGGAGCTAGTACCTCGTAGAGCTCTTCGTAAAGATCCCACCCGGTCCAGACGGACAATGTGATGACCTGGCGTCGATCTTTTGAACATTGTGAGAGACTTGAAAGTTCGTTGTGGGAATTCGTATTCTTCGCACCTGTAGTCTCTTATGCTGCGCCCGCTAGTGAAACCTCCCAGGTCTGTAGCTGCAATACTACTATGAAAATACTTGAAGGAGCCACCTTTGGATGAAAACCGAAAAACGTGTTGTTTCGAGTTTCTGAGCTCACGCCTGAGAAAGCTCCCTCCGTGTGTTCTGAGCACCTCCGCGCGAGAAAATGATTTCTACGAGGCTCCCTCTGGTTCGCGGAGCCGCCGGCTCCCAGTTGACCCACCCGGCCAGGGCGGACAATGTGGGAACTTTGCGTCGGTTGGGCGAACATTCTGAGAGATTTGAACATTCCTTCTGAGAACCAGTATTTTTCGCACCTGTGGTGGGTTGTGCCGCGTGTGGCTGTGAAATTCTTAGGTCTTTAGCTGCAATAATATTATAAAACACTTGAACCCACATCGGGTGAAAACTGAAACACGTAATACCTCGTAGAGCTCTTCGTTATCCATGAGCTAGATGAATCCGGCGCGGGGTGGAGCTATTTGGTCGACCCGATCAGAAAAGAAGATGTGGTGACTTGGGGTTGGTTTTGCGAAGATTTGAAAGATATTTGACAATTCATTTTGAGAAACCAGATTTTTCGCACCTGTGGTGGGTTATGGCGCCTGTGCCTGTGGAATTCTCAGGTCCGTAGCTGTAGTATCACTGTCAAATCACTTGGAGCAACCGACGTTGGATACAAACAGAAAAACGTGATTTTACGAGTTTTTCGGTTCACGCTTCAGAAGCTTCCTTCATGTGTTCCAAGGAGCGTCGTGCGAGAAAAGAGCTACGAGGTCCCCGGCGGTAGCCTGGTTGACGGTTTACCGCTGGTTCCCAGTTTTTCGAGTTTTGCAGCTCACGCGTAAGAAAGCTTCTTCCATGTGTTCCGAGCAGCGCCGTGCGAGGGAAGAGCTCTGCGAGGCTTCCGGCGGTGACCTGGTTGACGGTTTACCGCCGGCTCCCAGTGTATGGAGGAAGCTCTGCGAGTTACCGGCGGTAACCAAGGTGGACAGTTCACCGCCGGCTCCCAGTGGAGAAACTCATCGCAATCTCTTCAAAGTTAACAGAGTACAAATAGGTTTATGTGACCGAGCTCTGGTGGCAGGCCGAGTTCGGGCATCTGGATACTTTATTTAGACTAGCGCGTCTGATGCTTCTCTTCCGGTTGCTGTGCCGAACAGCTCTGTATCTCATCGGCAGCTCGAGTTGCATGAAGAAACGCATTACCATCTCCAAAATAATTAGCAGAGTACGAATTGTTTCTGCGACCCAGCTCTGGTAGCAGACCCAATCCGGACATCTAGATACTTGATACGAACGCTCCTGATGATTCTAGATAGATAAGGTCTGCCTGCCAGCTCTTTAGCTCTTCTATAGTTCGAGTTAAGTACAGAAAACCGACAGCACCTGCCAGGATGACGCTAAACAGCCGATTCCGCCGCGATGCTTTTTTGGCAGAAAATTATACCCGGACGACCTGATATTAAGATGGCGAGCAGAAATATGATCGACTACGAGGAGAAGCAATGCTAGAGCTCTAACGAATTGTTGAATATCGTGAAATCGGATTTAAAATGAACAAACTTATGCAAAACTTATGTCGATATTTTTTTGCCAACTAGCCCCCCAGCGCGCCGGAACTACTCTCTAGCTTCGCCGCTTCGATCTTAGGGAAGCTCTGCGAGTCGCATCCGCCCCGCCAAGTGTTTCGATAGTAATACTGCAGCTGCGGACCTGAGAACTGAGAGCCGGCGGTAAACCGTCAACCTTGGCTACCGCCGGGGACTCGTAGAGATTCCTCGTGGAACGCGGGCGCGGCAATCTCGCATTCCGCGCGCGCGAGGGCGCGGTTTCATGGAGGAGGACGCGGAGGAGAAGAAGGAGCGAGGAGAAGAAGGAGATGGAGGAGGCCGTGGAAGAGAAGGAGGAGGAGAAAGAGGAGCAGGCGGAGGAGAAGGAGGGGAATAATGAAGAGGATAATGACGAGCAGGAGGGGGAAGAGCGCAGAGGAAGAGAAGAAGGACGATGATGATGATGAAGAGAAGACATATGAGGAGAAGGAAGAAGAGACGGAGCAGGAGGAGAAAGAGGGGGGGAACAAACAGATGAAGAAGGGCGAGGTGGAGGACGAGGAGCAGGAGTACGAATAGTTGTTTGGCTCCAGCTCTCGTGGCAGACCAATTTCAAACATGTAGGTGCTTGCAGCGAGCGCTCCTGATGATTCGTCTAATTGCTGTTTCTAACAGCTGTAATCTCAACTGCAGCTCGAGCTCATGAAGAAAGACATCGTCATCTCAGAAGAGGAAGACTAGAGTACGAATAGATTATTTGTTCCAACTCTGGTAGCAGACCGAGTTCGGGCATCTAGATACTTCAGAGTTTTGCTCCTGAGTATTTTGTTTCCGATTGCTGTGCCAAACAGCTCTGTAGCTCATCTGCAGCTCGAGTTACTTCAAGAAGCTCGTCGTCATGTCTTCAAAAAAAAAGCAGAGTACGAATAGTTTTCCATACCCAGCTATGGGAGCAGACCGATTTCGGGCATCTAGATACTTGAGACTAGCGCTTCTGGTGATTCTCTTCCGATTTCTGTGCCGAACAGCTTTGCAGCTCATCTGCACCTCGAGCTGCATCCATAAACCCATCATCATCTTTGAAACATTCGCAGAGTGCGCATTGTTGTTTTTCTGACCCAGCTCTGGTAGCATACCGAGTTCGGGCATCTAGATACTTCAGAGTAGCGCTCCTGATGATTTGGTTGCCGATTGCTGTGCCAAACAGCTCTGTAGCTCATTTGCAGCTCGAGTTACATCAAGAAACTCATCGTCACTTCTGAAAAGAAAGCAGAGTACGAACAGTTTTCCAGACCCAGCTATGGTAGCAGACCAATTTCGGGCATCTAGATACTTGAGACTAGCGTTTCTGATGATTCTCTTCCAATTACTGTGCCGAACAGCTTTGTAGCACATCTGCAGCTCGAGTTACATCAAGAAACTCATCATCATCTCGAAACAAATAGCAGAGTACGAGTAGGTTTTCGGACCCAGCTCCAGCTCTGGCAGCATACCCAGTTCGGACATCTAGATACTTGATACGAACGCTCCTGATGATCCTAAACAAAGATGGTGTGCCTGCCAGCTCTGTGGCTCCTCTACAGCTCGAGTTAAGTTAAGAAAACCAGCAGCACCTGCCAAGATGACACTAAAAAGCCGATCCCGCCGCGATGCTTTTTGGCAGTGATATGTACCCGATCGACCTGAGATTAAGATGGCGAGAGGGAATAAGATCGAATATGCGGAGAAAAAATACTAGAGCTCTAACGAATTGTTGAATTACGAGAATCGAACTTAAACCGAGCAAAATTATACAACACTTCCGTCGAGATTTTCTTGTCCACTAGCCCCCCAGCGCGTCGGAATTACTTTCTAGCTTCGCCGCTACGCTCTTGGGGGGGCTCTACGAGTCATTTGACGGGCAGACGCGGCCTGACCCACTACAGGTGCGAAACTGGAGGCCGGCGATAAACCGTCAACCTTGGTTTTGCGGTCTTTATTCCGAACAAAGTGGTAAACGCGCGGAGCTCTTATACCAACATGCGCGCATGCACGACACACACGCGCAGCATGGCAAGAGTCAGCGCAAACACAAAGTCCGAAGTATGTCGATACCGTAGAGGCACATCAATGATGCGAACAACCGACCATATTACGATATCTCCATCAGAGAAACAGCCAGCGCATGCCAGAGAATGCAAGGGGATGGTGCGTGCCCCAGAGAAAGAAATTTCGCCGAAGGAAGAACTTACCGACGAAGAGATTACGCCGAAGAAGTCAAGAGCGACTTC
The DNA here is from genome assembly GCA_963575745.1 of Prorocentrum cordatum. NCBI lineage: Eukaryota > Dinophyceae > Prorocentrales > Prorocentraceae > Prorocentrum > Prorocentrum cordatum. The sequence continues at coordinate 100,235 of CAUYUJ010018773.1, forward strand.
ATCGCCACATGTTCCTCCCGAGTCAACTTCCCATTCTGTTTCCTATGATAACTCACCTGCATGAGATTGAAACGGCACCGGGCAAGTTCGAGATAATCGACATTGCGCTTGTCTTTCATCCATGTTCCCAGCAGGCCCCCCTGGGTCTCATCGAAACGAAAAATCATGTCAAGCGTAGCTTCACACTGCTCTTTCTGGAGATGTTTTTGTCGATGCTCCAATGAATGCCACACACTTGGAAGACGCGTGAAGCACCTACTAGCATGCAATCATGCGCGGCACCATGGGGGCGCAACGCTGATGCGCGCGACGATGCAACCGCCGCAGCACACAGAGAAGCTATACGACACGGGCAGGGAGCCAACAGCAAGGCTGGACTACCCCCCAGTGCACGCACACGTAGCCAGCTACAGGACTGACATGCCGTCGCTGTACACCAAGGGTAACGGGATTACAGGAGAAGTACACGTACCTGCCGCAGTACCAGGCGAACCAAGACCTGAACCGACGCCAATACCGAGACCGCGGGGCACAACGACGCATGTTATACTATATCCCCGCAGCGAACACAGAAGCAACGGCGACGTGCAGCAATGGATAGAAAACCTCAGCCACCACGGCATCAGCGTAAAAGTATTCCCCTTCGACATTCACTTGGGGCGAGATCAGGAGCGACCTCGCGAAATGTGATACTATACTCTTCTGTGGAGACCTACTTCCACGCGGGCGGGTGGCCGCCATTATTGCGGAACCGTCGAGCGAGACATGTAATGGGTGCCAAGCCCGCCCCCCGAGGAGCCGACAACGTCATGGGGGATTACAGCACCTGTCTCCTACGCATATCGACAGCGACAACCAGATGCTGCGGACTACGCTTCTGCTAGCACACTTATGCATCAACACTATGGCCCCCATGGTCATGGAGTTCCCCGCCGCCATCAACGACTGGAGAAGCACAGCAAGCTGTTGGCTCTACTATCAGAAACTTCAAACATAGTTGGCATAGGCTGGGTGGGCCTCATTACCTTCGACCAATGCATGACTGGGCACGCATCACCTGGACCGACTGAATTTCGCACAATAAGGTACCAAAGTTTCGACGGACTGTAGCACTACTACCCAACAACGGAATATGCAATCACAGCTCAGGAAAACCGCAACTCAACTGGACAGGGCAATCGCGGCAACGGGCAACGATGCAGCGTTAAGACCCACACCGCGGAGACGTGCAGACTCCTGGCTCACGTCGCCAGGGGCGGCATCCACCAAAGATGGACGCAGCCAAGAGACCGCCAGGGCTGGGACTTGGAAAGCGACGTGTTGAACTTGTACGTCCCCTTGGGCCCGTACTACTACATGTAATGGACAATAGTGCACGACCAAGAGCTTCAGGGGGCAACGAGCACACTGGGCAGACGACGGATGGTGGCCACCCCGCAAGTTGCGGGCCACGGCGGTCCATTGCTTTGCATACAGCCAATGTCTTCAGCAGTGGTTCTGGCGCGCCTCACCGTGGCGTCCGATCGCCTATCCTGTTTATGCAGAAGCTCCCACCTCACGCGTCGCAGCCGTAGCGCTGCTTCGGCTCAAGACCCATGCATAAGCCGATCCGCGCGCACTTGGCGCACCCATTGCCGAGCACAGCGCGCCATGAAGCCTCCGCTGGATCTACATCCCCAGAGGCTTACAGTACCCCATCAAGGTTAAGAAGAATACATCTGGATACTTGCAGACGTTTTTGGCAAAACACCAAAGTTCACCGACATCAAGGAGGTCAAGCTTCACTGCACCAGCGGAGTCAAGGACTTAGACCACGTCTACCAGGAACAAGTTGCAGGTGCTAAGCCAGCTTGCGCATGGCACGAAGCGAGGCTCCACCTGAGTATCAGCAAGACGGGGTGCCGACTCTCATGTCCTACAGCAAGGGCTGTGGCAACAAGTCGGCGCTCATCTATACCCCGCGGAACCGCAAGGCGCTGCTCCTTGCACAGGCATCGTAAGGCTATCTCAAGGAATCATAACGTCTGAGACCTTGTCGCGCAAGTACACCTACGCCTACCCCGACCTGGGTTGCATCTACGTCCCCGCGGCAGTTGAGGGAGGCTTCGTGCGCACCACCTACCGACGCCACATCACCATCGCCTATCTCGCAGCAGCTGGGGGGTGCTGGAAGGACAAGGTCAAGGAGAGCTGGGTCACCGTGCTTGACAGCTTCACCGTGCATTCCAACAACGAGCTGTGGGCGGACACGGGCCACTGGAGGGATCGACCTGGTCATTGCTCCGCTACCGCACTGCTACAACAGACCGCGCACAAGAATATGCAGCAAACGACCGCGACCGCAAGGACATTCCCGTCCACAGCTTGGAGTGGCACGACATCCAAAGGCTGGCAAACACTGTGCTGCCACTACTACAAGCACCACCTTGGATGAACAAGTTTGAAGAGCCCTTCGCGAGCCTCCAGACACTACAGATCCCAGACAGGAAAGGCAGGGGAAAGCGCCACAACTACGAAGAGTCCAAGCGAAAAGCCATCCACAGCAGCATCGACATATACATCAAGAAGGCGTGCATCGTGGCAGTTCCGACATCGACGGCACGCTGCGCCCCACCTCAGGGATGGGCAAACTGGCCGCATATGCAAGAGACATCGTGGAAACCCGCGGAGGAGGAGCACGACGTCTATGCACGGGCATCTACATCCTCCCCGTGGACCGCCATCACATAACTCCACAGGCGACCGGTGAACTGCACTGCGAAGAAGCCGACCTCAGAGGACAGCGAGTACCAGTATACTTATGCCACCAACGAGAAATCGCACGCCTATCAGCATGGACAGGCGCACATTGAACGCCACCACTACCCACCAAGGGGATCCACCTCGTGACGATTCTAAAGCCCGGAGTTGCCCTCCATCATCGACAACACCCTCATCGAATACCCAGCTCATGCGCTACAGGAGATCACCGCGGCCTCGGATACATGCACAACAATAATCGACGGTACTGCCAAAGTCCACGCGGAGGCCCATAAAGGTGATATCATAATTCACCAGGTCGAATTTCCCCCAGATGGACATCTGAGATGCATTGCCAGAGGTAAGACAGAAACCTGATTCCGAACCACGAGCATACAGGCGACCTACTGAAGTCCAGCTGGGTGGCATCCTCCTGATCAAGGTCAGCGACGTCGACAAGCTATCTGAGCAAGATGCCCTCGCAGCAAGACAGTACCTCACCGCGGGCGAGGACAGCCGCAGCTCTCGCAATTTGCTTCAGCACCACCAACAGCTACGCAATGATGGCTTTCAGCCCATTATCTGGGCCCAGAGCTGCTTCCCCGACTGGAATACGGCCTTCCGAGAACTCCGACTACAACCGGCGCGACGACCAGCGCGCACTATCCCAGCAAATGCTGGCCTGCAGCTTACGCAGAGAAGGTCAACACCACAGGTCCAACCCACCATCGCTTAACCTACGCCGACTATCTTCCAGCTCATATACAACCAGAACGTGTCTCCTACACCTTGCCAGCCGCCGCCGCCGCCGACGGGGCCACCCCCAGGCAGAGCCGCGGTGCAAACCGCAACGACGACGCCGATCACCCGATACTTCCGCAACCCAGTCGCTCCGCTAAAGTACAGACAACGGCTCGAGTCCAATCGCTATGCAATGCTGCCGCCAGGCTGGCAGGCCCTCGCCGACGTGAACAGGGGCTCCGCTTGCTACCACAACCTGCAGACAGGCGTCATCCAGTGGAAGTTCCCAGGGGCCGTCAACTACGACCCGTGCTGCGCTCGACAGCCAGCCGACCAGAACCTCGGGGCCTTCAGCATCAACAAGGACAGCTGCTTCTACCACAGTCTCAGGCCGATATCCCCGCCCCCCCCCCCCCCCTGCGATCGCCCCCCAATGCAGGAATGCCTTGTTAAACGAAAGCAGGTCGACAAAGCAAGGGCGCGTGCCATGCGCGACTTACTCGACAAACTAAGGGCCCAATGCCAACAGGAACAAGAAGCGCGCGAATGGGTTGATCGAGCACATCGATGGTGCAGCGACATCGCAGGCGGCGTCTTCTTCTCCCACCTCAAGGTCAACCAGGGACCCAGGGCGTTCCTCGCCTTCGTCAACAACATGCTCGTGGTCGCACCCGTACTGGAGGGAGGCCCACGCCGTCCAGGCGTGAGTCGCGCCATCCACCGCATCGCGCAGCTGCGCAGCCCCAGACCCAGACCAATATTCGCACCATGCGTCGACCACGTCACCTTCGAGCGCGAGATGCACATCGATATACTACCGACTCGACACCCAATCAATCACGCACGAAGCCACCGTGCACAATAACGACGACGCGACGATGACCGAGGTCAACAACGCGGGCCACCTACCGAACAACGAAGCACCTACGAGCGTCGGAGACGCACCCACCAGCGCAACCCCATCAACCGCACCCCCAGTACCGACTCCCAACCAGAGGCGCCAACCAACCCAACCCAGCGGCACGATCCCAGCAGCGAAGCCTGCGAGATTCAAAGCACCATTTACCCTACCGGCGGTCAGAGAAGACCCAGTAGAACAGCCGACACACGTGATCGACTACGAGGGCGAGACCATACAGCGCGAGCTCGACTCACAGGAGCGACGCACACCCATTAGTGAATCTAGCTGCTCCAACCCGACTTCCAGCGACAGTGCGCCAGCAGCATGCGACAACCAACCACCTGCCATAGAAGTCGAACAACAGAGGCCCAATGCTTGGTTTCCCATCATCACAATCACACACGAGAAGGTCAAACCCGGCGCAATCACCTTCCCGATGGTAGCAACCATACGCCACTCGTTTCTTACTAAGCTGGCGGACTCCATCGACCGCGGCACAATCACGGTGAACGAGGGCGACGAGGTCACAATCCTCACCATTTCCTACAACAGCAACAGTGACCTGTGGATACGGGGCACCATCACTCAGACCAATACCATGCGGAGCACCAAACAAGCCCTGGTAGCAGACATCATGACATAATACCGATCCCAACACAACGACATCCATGATAAGCTCGACATCCTTACTACAGTGGTAGATAAACAAAACGTCAGCTACAACCAGGCCCTCAACAGCTAAAAGGAGATCACCCTGGCCAAGGAGTTGATGACCAAGCTCATCGACAGCCTCAACGAGCCCATCAACAGCCTTACGCCCTTAAACTACGGCGATAGCCATCCTCGCCATTATCCACCAAACACTGAGCGACCGTACGAGGTGCCCGCACGCCCGACATCGTCATAACCAAAAGACACGTTTTCCCGATCTCCAGCCTACGCTTCAACTGTCCCTCATCACCGAGCACACCCTGATCCTCATCCTCCGCGTCGTCCTCATCCTCCGCATCGTCCTCGCGCCGTTTTTACCGACTGCGCCTCCGACCTCTGTTCGCAGAACTGAACCTACCGCCCTCTCCCAACCTTCTCCACCTGCCTCGTCCTGCTAACCTTCACCTCCCCCCCTCTTGTGGTCGGGACGGGTGATGTGGGGAGGATGCACGGGGGATGGTGGGGGCTCGGGCTTACCGCGGGCCGTCCTGGCAAGGGCCAGGGTGGCCGTGGCCGCAAGTAGCCACGTGCCAGTAGCTGCGGCCAGCAACTCACTGTAATGCCAGGCTAGACATTCTTTCTCTGTCTCACCGCTTTCCACGATCCTCAATGGCTTCCATTTACTCACCACCTCTTTTGTGCCCATAACGACCGCAGATCCGTAGGCCCCGGCCTTTGACCGACCCCCCCTGGTGACCCCCCCATTTCCTTCCCCGCCTTTATTTGTCCTGCGTTCTGTACCCATTGAGGGGGGCACTCGAGGGGTTGGGTGAATGGCTGGGAACTTTCCCTCCTCTCTCTCGCCTCGTCGTGCGTGTTTTCCTCCCTTGGCCCCTCCCGTGCCGTCCCCCTCCGCGTTTCTCCCTCGCCTCCTGGGGCAGCCCCCCCTGTCGGCTAGTGGCGCCTCCTTTCAATGCCGGCCGTGCCTCCCTGTTTGGAGGGGCAGGGCTGGGAATGGCATCAAGGTAGCACCATATTCGCTGTCAGCAGCAGCAGGAGGAGGAGGAGGAGGAGGGGGAGGAGGAGGAGGAGGAGGAGGAGGAGGGGGAGGAGGAGGAGGAGGAGGAGGAGGGAGGAGGAGGAGGAGGAGGGGGAGGAGGAGGAGGAGGAGGAGGAGGAGGAGGAGGAGGAGGAGGAGGAGGAGGAGGAGCAGTGTAGACCTGCGCAGGCATGCCCCTCCTCCCACCCCTGGCCCGGGGCGCGCTGCCGCGGCACTGCGCCCGTCGCCTTTCGCCCGCTGGTCGGGGGGGGGCCCGTGGCGTTGTTTCTTCTTCTCCGCAGGATCTATCGAGGGGCCGCCGCCGGGCTCCCCGGCCCGTGCACACCCCGAGATCCGACGTCGCGGAAGTCGGGAGCCCCCAGAGGCGACGATGGGGGCGAATAGGCCCAGGGGAGAGCAGTACTCCAGATCTCGTAATAAAAGGGAGGGGGTCTGGACCCTCCAAGACAAGCCATTTCAGACCTCCCCCGTGGGAGAACCCTCCAAAACATCGTCCCCAGACCCCCCCAGGCCCTCCAAGATAGCCTGGAAGAGACCCCCCCCCGAAACGAGACCCCCCTCCCTTTATTACGAAATCTGGAGTACATGTCAGGCGATCGCAGACATGGATCAGGGGGGCGTGGATTGGCGACGGGTCCCATTACCACGGAGAGTCGCGGACTTCCGCCGCCGAGCGAGGCGGCACTGGCCGCATTTTTGGGAGGGCACCTCCCCCGACCTATGTTATGCGACCGCGCGCCAAGTCCATGGATCGCTAATCCATGTTTGCGCGCCCCAGAACATGTAACCCGAGTAAGCGATTAAGGAACCCCCCCCCCCCCTCTCCGGTGAAAGGATAACGCACCCGGCACCCGGAAGCGTTATCCTGGCACCAGGAGGGGGTACACCAGATCGCACGGGTCCCACGGATTCTCATTACAATTCTGATTGGGATGCCACCCGAGGCGGGGCGCTGGAATTATTTATTTTCCTTCCATTTGCGCGGTGCTAATAATATCGCTCGGCGAAAATTCCCCAAATAATTATTTAATTACGGCGCGGTGCTAATGATAACGCCGGGGGGTTCCTTGATTGCTTCTCCGGGTTATTCAGGTGCGCCGATGATCTATGTCTTCGAAAGGGCTCCCAGGCGAATGCGTGAGGTGCCCGCCCCTGGGCTATTCGCCCCTGTCGTCGCCGCCGAGGCCTCCAGACGGGGTGGTGGCCACACACACCGTGTGGTGAGTCGGTGGGGATTCGGGGTCACCGCACGGTTTTGGGACTCGGGCCGTTCTTCGAGGACGTCTCGGGCGACAGGGGCCCCCAGGGTCCCCAGACCGTGCAGTGACGGACCGTGCGGTGAGGTCTCCTGGGGTTCCGAGGTCACCGCACGGTCTGTCACCGCACGGTTTTGGGATCCCAAGACGCTGCAGAAAAGTTGCAATCTCACCGGATCCCCGTTAAAACATCGTAGAACAAACACGCTGGAACCCAGAAGAGAGTGCAGCGTCGTGTTAAAAGTCACGCCCAGGGCCCTGCAGTAAGGACGCTGAGACAAGGGAGATGTCAGGCACGAAAAGGGCTCGATGTTCCTGGGGTCATTCTGTGGCTGCAGAAAAGCTGCAACATCACCGGAGCCCCAGACCCAATCGTTCCGCGCCAGTTTTTCTAGGCCTCCTAGATGGGGTCCGAGAAGATGTGGTCGGAGGAGCGCGCCGCATCGCCGATGCATCGCCGCTGCGTCTCGATGTGGGGCCCGATTTACTTCGCGCCGACGTCGCAGCTGCATCGCCAGCGTCGTTGGTGCACCGCCAGTGTATCGGCGATGCATCGGCGAGGCATTGGCGATGCGGTGCGATCGTCCGACCCCATCTAGGAGGCCACTGCTTTTTCGAGCCAGATCTGTCTGTGAGGGTCCCTGGGGCCCGAAATGCTGCGCAGACGCCTGGCTCGAAGACACCGAGACGCCAGGATCTCAGGGCACATAGCGCGGGGCCTCCGCGGGTAGGGGTTGGTGCTGATCCCTCCCGGCGCCCACCGCCCGGCGGGCAGCGGCGCGGGATGACGTGCCCTTCGCCGCCGTGCGCGGGGTGTTCGTTCGGGCGACGACGACGGGGACGTCGACGGCGACGACGGCGGCGATGACGACGGCGACGACGACGACGACGACAAAGGCGGCGACGACGACTGCGGCGACGACGGTGACGATGACGGCGACGGCGACCGCGACGACGGCGGCGACGACGACGATGACGGCGACGACGACGGCGGCGAAGACGACGATGACGGCGACGAAAACGGCGACGACGACGGCGACGACGACGGCGAGGACGATTATGACGACGGCGACGGCGACGACGACGACGACTGCGACGACGACGAAGACGGCGGCGGCGGCCACGGCGGCGGCGGCGACGTCGACGACGACGACGACGACGACGGCGACGACGACGACGACGACGGCGGCCGCGCCGCCTCGGCGACCCGCCAGTGTCTCGGCTCTCGGAGCGCCCCTCTGGGCGTCCGCGTGTGCGGGTGTGGCGCCGCTGGGAACCGCGGACACTTGTGGCGAGAGCCCCGTCGAGCGAAGCCCTCCTCCTCCTCCGAGCTTGCTCGCCTGTATGTCTCTGTCGATCTTCTCCCTCTGAAGTGGGCCTGCCCGCCTTCGCCACGCCAAGACTGGTATCATTCCGATCGTGGGGGTGAGAGTGCTCTTTTGCGGGACCGACTAGGCTTCATACTGCTCCTGGAGTGCCGTGTCGTAGTTTTACACTTGAGCGCGTCGATTCTGGCGTGGTGGGCACCATGGCAAGCCCTGGCACGGTGGAGCACTTCGGGATCCGGCGCAAGGACTGAGACCCTCGCTCCTGCCCTCCCCTCTCCTGCCCTCCCCTCTCCTGCCCCCTCCTCTCCAACGCCTCCCGCCCCGACGAGCGAGACCGAAGCCCAGCCCCTGCGAGGGGCTTGGACACCTTGTGCGCCTGCCACTCGTGTGATCAGCTCTTCGGGGAGCGATCCGTCCCCCCTGAGCCGCTCGCTCCGTCCGCGCCCCTTTCGGCCGCGCCCTCCCCCCGCTTCTCCTCTTGCATGGTAGCACAATTTGCTCTAACGGCATCCCCGTTCAGGCATCCCATCGACAGCGCAGACGCCCCCTGCCTAGCCGCCGACGCAAAAATTGTGTGAGCAGCTCTGGTGCACGGGGAGAAGGGCTTTCTTGGGCCGCAGGCGGTGCTCCGTGCTCCCCCCCAGGAGGACCCGGCGACGTGCGGTGAGGCACGTACTCTGAATGGGGTATTTTTGCCCGGGGGGCGAGGTGCGTGATTGACCCCCTGGCTGAGCTTGCCCATCCCCCCCCTCTTGTCCCATCCAGTTTGCCCGTCGGTAGTTGAACATGATTCGATTTTTTTGTTGAACCCCCGCGTTCTGATTCCGATCTACTTTTGGCGCCTTCCTACTTCAGTCATCGAGCGGTTTTCCCTCGTCCCTCCTCATCTGGGGGGGCGGGCGCAAAGCCAATCTGCTTTCAACGCTGTTCTACTTTATTTTCTATTCCTTTTTCCCGACAGTCGGGTACGCCTATCTAGTGTTAAGTCGGGCATGTCTTCGTACGTGGAGAGCATTCAATAACCGTCAACAAGGAGTCTGGTGACGATTTCATCGTACGAAAGGTATGTTGTTGGTGATTTCCCCCCTCACATCCTAAGTGGGGTTATTGTTCTTTCTGGACACCCCGCGCAGGAACATGAAGCGACCTGTATCATCATCATTATTATCATCAGCATCATCACCACCACCATCAGCATCATCATCATCATCATCATCATCATCATCATCATCATTATCACCACCATCAACATCAGCACTATCCCCCCACACTCAGCAGAAACATCCGCATCATCATCATCACCATCAGCATTCTCATCATCATCATGTTTATTATTAGTACTATTATTATTGTTATTTTTATGATTATTATTACCCTCATTATTATTAGTATTATTATTCTTATTCGTTAATTCATTATTGTTTTCATTATTATTATTATGATTATTATTTTTATTAGTTTTATTACTAGTATTCGTATCATTATCATCATTATTATTAGTATAATACCATTATTATTATTATTAGTTTCATTATTATTATTATTATTAGTTTTCATAGCCATAGTCAAACTTATTTTTATTATTACTACTATTATTAACATTATCATTATTATGAATACTACTATTAGTATTTGGATTCTTATTATCATCATCACCGCCACCATCATCAACATCAGCATCATGAACCCGAGCGGGCCATCCCCAGGCTTGAATATGGAGGGAATATAAGGCGGAGCTTCGTCTGTGAGTGAATTGCGGGGAAGTCTCAGGTGGGAGCCTCTTCCCTATGAGCCCCGCAGCTCATGTTTTTTATCCGAGTGGGTCATCCTCAAACCTGTAATTCTCGTCACTTTTGGCCTCCCCTGGCTTGAATATGGGGGAAGAAGTATCAGGCGGGAACCTCGGCTGTGAGTGCATTGCAGGGAAGTCTCAGGCGGGAGTCTCTTATCTATGGGGCGCGCAACTCATGTTTTTGATCCGAGCGGGTCATCCTCAAACTTGCACTTGTCGTCACTTCTGGGCTTCCCAGGCCTGACTACGGAGGGAATATTAGGCGGGAGCCTCGTATGTGATGTGAATTGCGAGGAAGTCTCAGGCGGGAGCCTCCTCGCAATGGGGCCCGCAGCGAGTCTCGTATCTATGGGGCGCGCAGCTCATGTTTTTGATCCGAGCGGGTCATCCTCAAACTTGCACTTGTCATCACTTCTGGGCTCCCCAGGCCCGACTACGGAGGGAATATTAGGCGGGAGCCTCGTATGTGATGTGAATTGCGAGGAAGTCTCAGGCGGGAGCCTCCTCGCAATGGGGCCCGCAGCGAGTCTCGTATCTATGGGGCGCGCAGCTCCTGTTTTTGATCCGAGCGGGTCATCCTCAAACTTGCACTTGTCATCACTTCTGGGCTCCCCAGGCCTGACTACGGAGGGAATATTAGGCGGGAGCCTCGTATGTGATGTGAATTGCGAGGAAGTCTCAGGCGGGAGCCTCCTCGCAATGGGGCCCGCAGCGAGTCTCGTATCTATGGGGCGCGCAGCTCCTGTTTTTGATCCGAGCGGGTCATCCTCAAACTTGCACTTGTCATCACTTCTGGGCTCCCCAGGCCTGAATACGGAGGGAATATCAGGCGGGAACCTCGTATGTGAGTGAAGTGCGAGGAAGTCTCAGGCGGGAGCCTCCTCACAATGGGACCCGCAGCTCATGTTTTGTAATCCGAGCGGTTCATCCTCAAACTTGTAACCTGTCGCCACTTTTGATGAGCTCCACAGGCTTGCACCTGGAGGGGGTATCAGGCAGAAGCCTTGTTTGTGAGGGAATTCCGAGCAAGTCTCAGGCGGGAGCTGGAGCCTCCTCCCTATGGGGCCCACAGCTCATTCTTTTTCAAATCCGAGCGGGTCATCCTCAAACTTGTAATTGTCGTCACTTTTGGGCTCTTCAGGCCTGAATTTGGAGGGAGTGTCAGGCGGAAGCCTCGTCTGTGAGTGAATTGTGGAGAAGTCTCAGGCGGGAGCCTTCTCCCTGTGAGACACGCAGCTTTTTTTTTTTTTTTTTTTTTTACTTTTTATTTATCCGAGAGTGTCATCCTCAAACTTGTAATTGTCGTCACTTTTGGGCTCCACAGGCTTGAGCATGGAGGGGGTAGCAGGCGGAAGCCTCGCCTGCGAGTGAATTGCGCGGAATTCTCAGGCGGGAACTCCCTCCCTCAGGTCGCACAGGTCCCAAAGGTTTCACAGGTACCACTGGTCTCACAGGTTCCACAGGTCGCACATGTCGCACAGATCCCACAGGCCCAATGCAGGCCCCGCAGGTCGCACAGGTCCTACGGTGTTTTTGCCTCGCGCACAAGTCCTACACGTCGCGCAGGTCCCACACGTCCCACAAATACCAAGGGGCCCACAGGTCCCACAGGTCTCATTGGGGCCACAGGTCCCACAGGTTCCACAAGCTCCGCAGGTTCCACGGGCCCCGCAGGTTGCAGGTCCCACGGGCTCCATAGGTCTCACAGGTCCGACAGGCTTCACAAGTTCCGGGGGTTCCACTGGTCCCACATGTCCCACGGGCCCCGCAGGTCGCACAGGTCCCACACGGCCCGCGAGTCCCACAAGTCTCACACGTCCCACAGGGCTCGCAACTCCTACAGGTCCCACGGGTCCCACAGGCCCCACAGGTCCAACAAGCCCCACAAGTCGCACAGCTGCCACGAGTCCCACAGGTCCCAGAGGTCGTATTCTGGTATCCTGGCATCCTGCCATCATCACCGTCGTTCATCGTCGATGATGAGTGTTATCATGCACACTAAGGCGATTAGCATGTGGGGTCATTCCGTCGGAGTATGTCGGAAAACACTTTTCTTTCAAGATTTGCTGGTAGGAGGACATGCCCGACCTAAATCTGGCGGCCTTCATCCTGCCCCCCTCCTTGGGTCGTTGACGAGAGGCCTCTTGGAAGCCTCCTTGGAGTCTCTCTTGGAAAGCCTCCTGGGGGGCCTCTAAGGAGCCTCGAGGGGGGCCTCGTGGGGCCTCTTCGGGGCTTCTTGGCTGCCTCTTGGGGGTCTCTTGGGAAGCCTCCTGGGAGTCTCTTTGGCCTCTTGGGAGCCTCGTGGGAGCCTCCTTGGGGCCTCTTGGGGGCTTCTTGAGGACCTTCGCGAGCACATAAGTCGGGCAGCAAGCCCCAATGTTGCCTGGCAGCGTTCAGGAATCCAAGAATTTGAATATTCGATGCAGAGCTCGAATGGACCTGAGGATATTCCACTTATCGCTCAGTGGCACGGGGGATCTATCTATCTATCTATCTATCTATCTATCTATACATATAGATGTATGTATACATATACTTATATTTGCACACATAGTTATGTACAATTACATGTATTTACACATATTTGTACTAACCGTCCTATTGCCAAACAGCCACACACATATCTATTCATATACATGTGTATACATATTAGCTGTATGCTAGTACGTGCATCTACATATACATATATATACATATATGTATATTGAGGTACGTATAGATTTGCACATATATAACATTTTATCGACACACATATACACTAAGTATTATGATTACGTAATAGGTTTGCACATTTCTGTCTGTTTGTATATAAACAATATGTGCATAATTTGTAGTGAAAAGATTTTCATTATCACATTCGCACATGTGTACATGTTTTTAGTCACACATCTATGTATACATATATATATATAGCAACATTATACACTTATCTAGGTATAAACATAACGAGAAACGGAAACATGTATCGTTTACTTTCTTTGTGTATCTTTGTACATTCACATCGAGCAATACACACATATATATAGAGAGATATATACATATATATAGAGAGAGAGAGAGAGAGAGAGAGAGAGAGAGAGAGAGAGAGAGATAGAGAGAGAGAGAGAGAGAGAGAGAAAGAGAGAGAGAAATATATATATATATATATATATATATATAGAGAGAGAGAGAGAGAGAGAGAGAGAGAGAGAGAGTGAGAGAGAGAGAGAGAGAGAGCGAGAGAAAATGAGAGAGAGAGAGAGAGATAATAGAGTAACAGAGAGCTGGTCCAATGCGCTCAGCTTTGATCAGCGATTTGGCTGTTCCAATCTTCGAATACGATGGATCAGAGGCGCAGGTTGGCTGGATTTCCCTTCGCCGAGTTCTCGTGAGTTCTTGGGTGGCCCTGCTGCCCGTATCCCAAAGCGGGGCTCTCGGGCATCAGCACAGGTCTCTAGTAGGCGGAGTCCCCCCGAGCTTTCTCCGAGCAGATTCCCGAGCGTCCCTCCCCCCACTCTCTCCTGTCTGGCATTTGGGTCTCACCGTCTTCCGAGCTCTGCCAAGGCAGATTTCCGAGCGTCCCTTCCCCCCGTTCTTATTTCTGCCAGCTGGGTCTGACCCTCGTGAACAGTCGTGTGGTGCGTTTATGTCTGAGCTGTCAGACCCCCCAGCGATGGCACTGCTGACACTGCACGTCCGCGTCCTACAATGACGTCGCCATCGCCTGCCGGTCAATCGGCGGCGAGCGAGGGGGGGAAATGAGAAGGAGAAGCCCTTCTCAGAAGGCGGCGGGACTTCTCAGAAGCCCTCGCGCCTTCTTCGGGGAATGCTGAGCTGAAAACTTCTCAGACGGCCGGGGGACTTCCGAGCCTTCTGAGAAGTCCCGCCCCTTCTCTCACTTCCCCCCCGGCGCTCGCCGCCATGACATTGCACGTTCGCGTCCTACAATGAACGTCGCCATCGCCTGCCACTTAAGATTTCCTCTTTGTTATGTCTCCTTGGTCTGCTCTGTCGTTCCTTCGCCGCGCCAGCGCTAGCTGCGCCAGGTACCTCAGCTTCAACGACAGTGTTAATGCCAATATGGATTTCACGACAGAGGCGCTTGCGCCCTCCTCATCGTCTCTTGTCCCCCTTCGTAAGTGGTCAGTTCCGTGGGCTGGATTGTCGCATGTGCTGACTTCCCCCTGCTTTTACTGCAAGTGCACGTCGTATGTCCATATATAGAGATTCAAACGGATGGGGTACGAGAGGGCTGGGAGAGGGAGGAAACTAGTGTTCTGTCGTTCGCCCACCTTTTTTTGAATACATGTGTTGTAGTA
>CAUYUJ010018773.1:120000-129225 GCA_963575745.1 Prorocentrum cordatum
TTTTTGATGCTGTTTAAGGTTGAGGCATTTGTCCTAGGGGCTCCAAAGGTGCAGGCGGTTCGGAGGTCTCTCCTGCGCACCTTCGTTCACTCGCAAGGCATGTCGCGCAATGCATCGGCTCAGCGGCAGAATGTAATTTCGGCGCACGCGAGTAAGCAAAGTAACAAAAAGCAGGTGGAGAGCAGCCCTCTGCAGTCAGAGTGCCCCGAGTGCGATGTTTAGCCGTCCTCGCAGTGCGCAGTCACGCAGAGCATCTGGAAGGTGACTGCTTTCACGTGGCTCCCAGCAAGCGTTCATCCCACAGGTTTGCCCCCCAGAGCGTCTGGACCACCTCTGACACATCTGGGGTGTGTGGGCCCTGCTCGCAAAACATTGGGTCACGACATGGGAAGGAGGAGGAGGAGGAGGAGGACCAGTGCAACGCGAGAGTCATCAACGATGTTGGAATCAACCCTCCCTCCAAGCTCCCTCTTCATAATTAGGCCCCTACAGCGGTTCATCTCCACTGAGGTAACTGCCTCGTTGGAAGAAGACCGTTTGAAGACCTTGACGCATGCCAAAACATTTGTATCGGGATTCCAACGCCACTGATCAACCTGACTGTTGCGTCTTGACGATCCTGAGTCGTGCCAGAATGCCATTCCTGGTATTTCAACACCGCGAATCAACGTAACTGTTGCACCCTCATGCCCCTGAATCCCTCCAACACACCAGTTCTGGTACTTTGACCATGGGATTCCGTGAAACTCTAGCAACTTTGGAGACTGAATGTGCGCGGCGCTCAAGCGAGAACACCCTCCCTCAATTCGTGAAGATTTCGCGAATTTTCCAAACGAGTGTGCGCGGCGCTAAAGCGAGAGCCACATTTTGAAAACCACCCGCCTTCAATCCGTGAAGCTCTTGCAATTTTTAAAGACTGTGCGCGGCGCTACGGCGAGAGCCACATCTCGAAAACGACCCGCCCTGCTTTTGTGAAATTGTTGTCAATTTTGAAGCTTCAGGGTCATAAATGGTGAGGAAGTCTCAGGCGGAACGCCCGGCCCGCCCTAAAAGCTGGCTTCGGGATGCGACAGGGAGAAGTTTTTTACAAGGAAACGGAATGGAGGAGGAGGAGGAGGAGGAGGAGGAGGAGGAGGAGGAGGTGGAGGGGAGGAGGAGGAGGAGGAAGGAGGAGGGGAGGGAGGAGGAGGAGGGGGAGGAGAGGGAGGGGGGAGGGAGGGAGGGAGGGAGGAGGGGGAGGAGGAGGAGGAGGAGGAGGAGGAGGAGGGATCGTTTTCGTTGTCACTGTTTTGCCTATCGGTGCGGTCCCTCGCATCCCGTCCCAACCCCCTATGGAGAAGATCTTGGTTGTTGTTGTCGCCTGTCGCAAGCAGGTGCTAACCCTCACAGGACGCACTTCTGCAAACAGTCGCACTGAGCAGAGGTCCCTTCCGCCCAAGGTCGAAATGCCGAATAGGATAACGTTCACCAGTGTTCTGGAGGGGTCTGGGGCTAGAGGCGTCTCCGACATACACTGGGCACATCAACCAAGGCATCGGCCTGCGATTAGGTGCCTCACAGGAGTCTCTTATCCCCCGACGGCTCCAGGGACCCACAGAAGCCTTGGGGCACCTCAGACGCCCCGACAGATCGACGAAGACGGTGTACCAAGATTTCTCATGGCAAGATTTCTTACCATATGTGCCTGCTGTATCTTCGCATTCCGCGTCATGCTGCGGCGAGCCCAGGGCGGAGGTGAGAAGGGGCGGGCCTGCTCAGGAGGCTCGGAAGACACCCGGCCTTCGAGAAGCTTCCCGAGCCTTCCCCGAAGGCACAGAACACTTCTCAGAAGGCGCGAGGGCTTCCGAGAAGCCCCGCCGCCTTCTGAGAAGGCCTTCTCTTTCTCGCTTCCCCCCCAGGCGCGCCGCCGAGTTCCACTTTCGGGTCATAACTCGACTCTCTGGCGGCCGTTCGGGACGATCCGGGCATCCCTGGAACGCTCTCGGCGAGGCGCAGCCGCTGGAACACATCCCGAGACTGGAGAACTGCCGAGAACGCCCGCCCGCCGATCGTCGCCCCAGCATTCACCCTGAGGGCCCTCCGCCGATCGTCGTTCCCCCCTCGCTCGCCGCCGATTCACCCTGGAGGCTCTGTTGCCGCTTGCGATTTGCGCGCGGCAACCTCAGCGGTCCGCATGCGGCCGTGCGCCGGGAAAAAGCCTCCCTCGAGCAGGACGCGGGCGAGAGCGAGGAGGCGCTCCAGAAGGACCGCGGGCCCACTTCCAGCTGGTTGATCCAGGGCAACGTCCGGGGGAGCAGGGGCAACGTCAGGGCGGGTCTGGATTTTCTGACATTTTCGGCGCTTTTTCTCGGTTCTCGGCGGTTTTCCAGCCTCCGGGTGCGCTCCAGCAGCTGCGCCTCGTCGAGGGCGTGCCGAGGGTTCCGGAATCGCCCCAAACGGCCGCCGGGGAGCCGGGTTTGGGCCCGAGGAGCAAGAGCAAGGATGGGAGGGGATAGGCTCAGGTGGGAACACACCGATCCCCAATCGCCCATCCGCCAGGGAGCCCAAAAGGACTCGCCATCGGGGACCTGCCGCCGATCTGTCCGCGATGTATCGCCGATGCCAGGGCAATGCTCCTCCCTCCCCCCGAGCCAGTCCCTCCCCCCCAACGTTCCCCCTCGGCTCATGGCTCCGGGGACCCAGGGCATGCTCCGAATCAGTGCCCCTCCTTCTTCCTTCCCGCCGCCGTCGTCCCCCCCTTCTGACACAGCATTTGCATGTCGCGCCCCGCAGTTGCGGATACGAGTGAGGGGGCGGGCGCGGGGTGGGCCGCGGGTGGGTCGCGGGGTGGGTCGCGGGTGGGTCGCGGGGTGGGTCGGGGGTGGGTCGGGGGTGGGTCGGGGGTGTGTCGCGGGTGGGTGGCGGGCGGGTCGTGGGCCAGGTCGCGAGTGGGACGACGACATTAATCAACAACATCAATGCAACAACAGTCCGCATTGCGGAATCCTACTTCAGCCACGCGCCAAGGGACAGTGAATGACCGTTCGGCCCTTTTACTCTGACCAGTCTACAGTTGAAGCTAGTTTAGTACTGAAGCGAAGAGCTAATTCAGAGACTGAGTAGTACTGAAGGTCAGCTAAAGATGAAGTGTGTCTGGCATTGCTGCTGATGCTCATGCTCGTGGCAAGCTGAGCTAATGCTAATGTCCTCCTTACAGTTCTCGGCAAAGCTGAAGCGTAAGCTTTAGCTACTTCGTATTTGAGTACGCTGTCAATATATATATATACATTTATATATATATATATATATATATATGTGTATATTTACATACATATATGTGTGTGTATATATTTACATATATATACACATATGTATATACCTGCAGCCAACACACCTGTAGCTAACTTTGAAGCCAACCATGGCAGCTACAGCCGTCGCCGAAATCCATGCCAGCGCCACAGCCAAAGGAAACTGCAGCTAAAGCTACAGCCACAGCTAAAGCTACACAGAGACATAACCACGGATAGGTAAAGCGAGAAACACATGGTTAACCTAGTGCAGAACACACAACCAAAGCTAGTGACAACTCTTCCCAGCTCTTGAGAGGCCCCTTGGAGCGTCATGAGTGCCTCTTGGGGTATTTCAGCTGCCTCTTTTGGGCTTCTTGGGGCCTCTTGGGGGCCTCTTGGGGCCCTCTTGGGGAATTGTCGGACGCGCCCGGATTTGTGTTTCATTTCAGCAGCCAAGACTATGGTATTTTGCTGCTGTGCATCTTGTGTGTGTGTGTGTGTGTGTGTGTGTGTGGGAATGGCCTATCCTGGAGGCGATCGATCCAACAAGGGGGCGCCTTCGGTTACGATCGCCCCCCATCCCCAGAGGGGTAGACTGGGCCCAAGACTGGTTAAGTTGTTTGGCTTTCTCGCTAAGGCCATCTTGGACGCTCTGACCGCTCGCGACCCCCGCTGGCCAGACCCCAGGGGGAGCGGGGGGAAGAAGGGGGGAAGACGTAAGTGGAAACTTGCTGAACAATCTCCGCCCAGAGGGCCACTGGGGTTCTGAGCGACCTATTTCGACTGCGGCCCGTTCCCGCTCTTTCCGTTCTGAGGCTGCGCCCCCCCTTTTTCCTCCCCCCTCCCTGGTTAATTCAAGCTTCGCGCGGCCCGCTGAGCTTCGACCGGAAGAGGTGCGCTCTCGACCCGCGAATTCAAAAGACCGCTCCCGCCCTTTCCAGTGCTTTCCCAGGCCTCTCTGGGCTCCCCGCCTGCACCTGCCCGCTCCCCTGCCTCGGGGACGCGCCCGGGCGCCGGCGAGACGTGGGCACGCCGCCTCCGGAGCCCTCCGGCCCTCTGGGCTGCCGTCCGCGGCTTCGGGGGAGGCCGAGAGGCCGATTCCCAGAGGGCCGGAGGCCCTCCGAGCCTCCTCCGAAGGCCCGCCCCCCGCGAGCCGAGGCCGCGAACAGGTTTGCAACATCGCAGCAGATCATGACTGGAGCCCCGGGCCCAGTCTCCCTGCCACGTTTTTCGAGCAGGATCGGCGTGCGATTCACCGAGCGCGCTCCACTGCTCGCAGAGTGCCCACTCGCAGACTTCCGAAGAGTACACGCCTGCCTCGATGTGTGATGTACCGTGCATCTCCCATGGCGGATCCGGGCCATGTGCGAGCAGGCACTCTTCGGACGCGCGCGCAGAGCAATCTCACAGTACTTGCTCGGGGGCGGGCGCTTCCTGGCTATACCGAGCGGGGCACGGCATACTACACTATGCTTGCTTTGCATGACCCGGTCGGACGCCCGCCTCCCAGGAGGACACGCAGCACTGGTATGTCCTCCTGCGTCCCAGCCCGGGCCCCCCAGAGATGCTCGAAGGATTGCAAAAAAAACCCTTGAACGAAGGATTGCAAAAAAAAACCTTCGTTTCTTGCAATCCTTCGTGCAAACAAAACAAACCCTTGAACGAAGGTTTTTTTTGCAATCCTTCGTGCAATCCTTCGTTTTTTTTTTGCAATCCTTCGCACGAGGGTGTGCTCGCGGTCTCCCTCGCGGCGCCCACTCGCCCTGCGCCGCCTCCGCCCCCCCGGCGGTGCCACCCGGGGCTCTCGCAGACTCGACCGCGAGCGCGCTTCAGGCCTCGGCCTCGGGCCCTCTCTGAGGTCCCTCCCCCCGACGTCTCCGCGCCGTGGGAAGCGAATCCGTCGGTTCGAAGGATTGCAACAAAAACGAAGGGTTTTTTTTTGCAATCCTTCGTTCAAGGGTTTTTTTTGCAATCCTTCGTTCAAGGGTTTTTTTGCAATCCTTCGTTTTTTTTGCAATCCTTCGTGAAAGTGTGTCTTTCTGGACTCCCAGGCCTCACTCTACTTCAAGAGTCGAACGGCTTTCCCCCCTCCCTCCTCTTCATGGGGCGGTCGGCAGCCCAATCAATCTGCCTCCAGCGCCTTCCCACTTCATGCTTCTACCAACTCCTTCCGACCGACGGGTACAGTGGAAACCCATGCCAAGGAACACCCTGCCCTCCTCCAGGGTGCCCTGGGCTTCTTGGGCTTCGATGGTTTTGCAATGGAAGGCGTGAAGGCCCCGGGGGGGAGGAGGAGGAGGATGATGATGATGATGATGATGAGGAGGAGGAGGAGGAGAAGGGGGAGGGGGAGGAGGAGGAGGACGAGGAGGAGGGGGAGGAGGAGGAGGAGGAGGAGGAGGAGGAGGAGGAGGAGGAGGAGGAGGAGGAGGAGGAGGAGGAGGAGGAGGAGGAGGAGGAGGAGAGAGGGAGGAGGAGGAGGAGGAGGACGGGGACTGCTCGCCATGGGGCAAGCGGGCGCCGAGGGACCCGGGCCCTCGTGCCCCCGGGGGCCCGAGAACGAGCGCCCGGGGCTGTCGGCAGACGGCTCGGGGGGGAAGAGTTCGCCCGGGGGGAGCAGGGTGGTCCAGGACCCATCTCTCGAAGAGGCAAGAACGGCACAAACATTAACCTTCTTTTGGATCCGCGCTGGGCCCCCCCCCACGGCGCCGCGGGGGTGGGGGTCCAGCGCAGGGTAGATGCGACGCGGAATTGTATATTCGGTGGAAGTCCGATGGGTCTTTGGGTGTTGCGTTTGGACCGCCGAGTGTGGAATGTTGCGCTTGTCGGCGGCGAGCGAGGGGAGGCAGTGAGCGGGAGAAGGCCCTCTCAGAAGGTGTCGGAACTTCTCAGAAGCCCTCGCTCCTTCTGCGAGGTGTTCGGTATCTTCGGGGAAGAGGCTCAGGAGGAGGAGGAGGAGGAGGAGGAGGAGGAGGAGGAGGAGGAGGAGGAGGAGGAGGAGGAGGACTTCTCAGAAGGCTGGGGGGCTTCCGAGCGTTCTGAGAAGGCCCGGCCCTTCTGGCTCCCCCCCGCCGGGCTCGCCGCCGAGCTGTGGGGCAAGCTCGTAGCGGTCGCCTTCTGGTTCCCAGCCTCGCGAGTCCCGCGAGCCCAGGGACCTGCCAGCCAGGTTTTTGCTCTCACCGCCCTGCTGTCGACTTCGCTCGATAGGTGCGTCTGTGATTGCCCTCTTGAGGGGCAGCGGGTTCCTCCCTCTCCCTAGGAACAAACGTTGCGTTTGGCTCTGATACGCTCTTCGTTTCGGATTCTTGGAAGGCTTCTGCGCGCTGAACCGCTGAACAGTATCGCTCGCCCTCCACTGCTGTATCGATGGCGGGAAGACTTCCTCATGCCTCCTCCTTTCTTCCCTGTCGGAGTGGCTGGGGGGAGTCTCGAACAGCTTGATTCCAGTAGTATTTGTTTAGTGAAGTTTACTCTGTCGGCGCAGGTAACGATGGCGCAATCATGAGGTCGTCTGCTGTCATATCCTCTGAGAACCGCTTTTGACTTGTCTCATTTAGCCATTGTTTTTTTGTTTATTTAAACATGCGCCTGTTAGAGGAGCTTCCGCTGCGGTACACTTGGTCTGTCTGGGAGCAGATCATGCAGTCCAGCGATGGCAAGAGTGGCCAGTACTCCGACGCGACCCATAAGGTCTTCCTGGGACAACTGACAGGATCTGCGAAGAGGATTCGTACGGAAGTGAAGGGCAAGGGGAGGTCATAACATTGCCTGTGGTGGCAGGACTGGGGGAGGCGGCAGACATGATTATGCTGAGGGAGTCGTAGGAGAGGGAGCTTGCAATATCGGTATCATAATCGGATCGTTCCTGTTATGGAAGGGTGGCGGTGGGCTGATCTTGGCTTTGGGGCCCGACGCGAGAGCAGGGAATCGTCCTGCCATCAGCAGGCGAGTGGTGTGAGCACAGCAGGTGCGCGGATCAGGAAGCAGCACACTGCAGTGGCCGCGACGTGCGAGCAGAGAGAGGAGGATACTTGAGGCGGGAATTTATACATGACCACTGCCTGGAGGATCAATTTTCGGGGAGCTCGCAGGCGGTGGATTTGGGTATATTCGGGCCCCGGGGGGCCACAATATATCCATATCCACCGCCCGCAGGGGCACCAGGACGTCGTTTCCCAGGCGGTGGATATGGATTAATTCCCGCCTCGCAAGGAGGAGGACGAGAAACACGATGGGGCCAGGGTAAGCCGAAGAGGCACCAGCGATGCTGCAATCCACCCGTCCCAGGTCTCTGCTCGTTTGCCCCCACGTCGGCTCATGCTCCCCGTGGGCCTGCCACAGGCGAGAGCCCCGTTCTGATAGGCTCGGCCACCCCCCCACCCCCCTACAGCTACGCGGAGGTATGGCACGCAAGTCTCCAGCGAGAGCCCTGGTTTGAGCAAGATCCGCCTCCATCCGCTAGACGGTTGCGCATTTCTGACGCCACGGTGTTACTATTCCTGGATCTCTCCAGTGAGAGTCCGGTTTGAGAGGTAGCCGCCGCTCATCCGTTTAACCGTTTTGGACCTGTTCAACTGATCATGTCGTTACGCGATTTTCAGAATACTGAGGATACCGATGTTGCATCATCATCACATTCCGCATTTGCGTGGGACTGTGTTCCCTTGGAAAATAATTTGTTATCAGCTGAAATGCCAAACATTGCATCCGATGCGCAAATGGGCATGCACGATTTTTTTTGGAATATATGCACCTTATGGCAGTCGACAGCTTTTGGAAGCAACGTTATTTCAGATTTGGCAGGCCAGCCAACGAACTATTGTTCCAGTACCATGGACTGATGATCCGTTCGTTCACATTCTGGAAGAAGCTTCGGCGTCGGCTCAACCGACAGCTCAGGGTGTTGACGTTGATCGCGATCTGTCCGCTTGCATAGAACACCAGGGATCAGTTAGATGCCTCTGTCGGTTAAAGGGGGATATCATGTTCCCTCGATCTCAATTGACCACGCGAGAAACTGTGCCGGGGAAGCCCCAATTCCGAAGCGACCCGAGGGGCCAGGTGACATAAGCATGGGTCGGCGCCGAACGAGGGGGGGGAAGCGAGAAGGAGAAGGCCTTCTCAGAAGGCGGCGGGACCTTTTGAGACGTTTTCTGTTTTGGGCGAGGCCTTCTGAGACCTTTTGAGACGTTTTCTGTCTTGGGCGAGGCCTTCTCGGAAGCCCGCGCGCCTTCTGAGACGTTTTCTGTCTTGGGCGAGGCCCGGGAGGCACTTCTCAGAGGGCAGTGGCGGCCTCCAGGCCTCCCGAGAAGGGTTCGCCCCTCCTCGCTCCCCCCCCCTGTGTCGTGTTCCTCGATGGCAACGGAACACGTGCGAAACGGTGCCGGGGAAGCCCCAATTCCGAAGCGACCCGAGGGGCCAGGTGACATAAATAAGCACGGGTCATGCTTCACCTCTGCAGGTCTCGCCGTTCAGAGGTGACCGTTCAGTCATTCCAGAGGTGACCGTACATGGATGGTCCAGAGGTGACCCTTCAGTCACTCCGGCAAGGTGCCCTGGCCGTGCGCTGCTGGCATTTATCCCGGCCACACCCCTACAGAGAAGATGACAACCGGCTTTAGGAGGCATGCCTCCCGGCTGCCCGCGCAGAGAACTGGGTCCGGAGTTCCTGTCGGACGCGGTTCGCGGCAGCCGAGCCACGAGCAAAGGTCTCGCCGCCGAGCAATGCCCCTTTCCGGTGCGCTGGCGCACCTGCAGGCGCGCAGCAGGGTGGTGCGAGCTGCGCGACCGGCGGCGCCTAGAGGGACGGCGAGGTCCCGCTTAGGGTATGCGGATGGCCGCTCTCCGCTCGAAGGTGCGTCTCCGCTCTCCGCTCTCCGCTCTGCAGGGGCGCAGCCAAAGATGGGAGGAGGAGGAGGAGGAGGAGGAGGAGGAGGAGGAGGAGGAGGAGGAGGAG